>CM057337.1:900663948-901226158 GCA_030015575.1 Agapanthus africanus
ACCAGAATTGTCACGCCCCGCTTCCTAATATACGGGGAAGGGACATGGCGATGCCCGCTACGTATTTACTTAGAAGTAAACACGCTAAGCTTATCTAAGCAATATAAGGTAAAGTACACAAGAGACAGGAATGTAAATGAACGGCAACTTTATTTATTAAATATTCTTTTACAGGTACAACTGAAATGAAAATACATGAATAGAAAGCGATGCCTAAACAATGGCATAACTGAAATGAAATAAATATGTATAAGTGCCTACAGCTCTGGATCAAATGCTAACTACTCCAAATTTTCAGTGCTGGGCTCGATCTCCAATGAGTCTGAATCACCTAACAACATTCCAAAGAAAGAAGAAAGGAATGTCGTCAGCGAACAATCGCTCGGTAAGTCCCAAGGATGGGTAGAAATAGAATAGACAGAAAGAGAATATAATTTATAGTGTTTGATTATATTATTAACGTTGTTGTTTGTAGCTTGGTATAGAATATGCCAGTGTATACGAGAGGAGTCCCACTATTCCGGAGACTAAGATATATGGAATACAAAGAACCGTTCAGCCACGGTACAACGGCAATAGATATTCAAGTTAGATGTATTAAGGTTACAGTCTCGTGCCACTTCTAACACATTCCGTACCAATCTACCCCTTATAAACCCCGCGATGTCTTTTGTATTGATTGTATTGTTTTGTTATATAGATGGATGACTTGCCGAAACCATGATATCAATAAATGGAATAGATAAAAATGGAGAGTCATGTAGACGGAGTATATTCATGGTTCAATTCGGTCAATATAAATTGAATAGACGGATTCATGGATTCATATTTTATTGTAGTGTATACTTGAATTATATTCAAGTCAGATTGATTAGATTAAGACTCAGTCTGAGTCAGATACTTTGAAAAGAAATTGAAATTCTGAATTAGTTTTGATGTTATCGGTAACTGTTGCACATGGACGGCAGGATTTGTGTCTTTTTTCAAGACAATTACCGTGTTGATAATATCGTTTGTTATATTGTCTACCTTAAATAGGCAAGCACCCACATTCTCCGGCTCTCTGAGGCTCAAGAGAATTCGTCTCGCTTAAACTTATATTTACTAGGGTCCTTATTGTAATTTAGTATAACTTGAGGGGGTTTTATGTAAAAATAGTTTGATATAATTTTTAAAATACACCTCAAGTATTTAATTATCGTCTTTAGGGTTTTCATAAATGTATATTTTATAAAAGTGAAATTTCTACTGAGTAGAACCTGGTTTTCATAGTATATGGTATTTTATTGAAATATCAGTATTTTCCATTGAACTGTAAAGGTATTAATGGTGATTCCTTTGATTTAGAAAACTTGGAATATTTATATAATATAATTAAAATAGATATTTTGATAATACTAATATATATATATTTAATAAAAATCAATTTTATTTATTTTTGTAGAAATCTCGTTTTCTGACGAAAATGCATTAAAATCCCATCGAGATCGAATGCTCCTTTCGGAGATCTGCATCTCGCTTTACTAGGACCGAGGATGTGCGATAATCCGCATCATCCCTAACGGGGTCCCCAAAAGTGGGTTGTAGTGGCGCAATTGCAAGGAATTGATTAATACATTTTTTTAACGAAATGGTTTTGCAAATTTGATGGTATTTATTTATAATGTCGTATTATCCCATAACTAATGTTCCAAACATTCATCGTGATATGTCAAAGATGTGTGTTGTGATAAGATAGGTCATTACCTCGTGAGTTATCTAAAGGTAATATAAGTATTATGTGAATTGTGGCGAAATGTAAAGTATATGGTATTTTACCGTAAAAATACAATAAAATTTGCATAAAAGATTCTTTTGAGATGAAACTTGTTTTAATATATTTGTTAATATTTGTTAAACATTATGTGAAAGTATGGTATTTTATTGATTAGGAAAAATAGAATTTTAAAGGAAAACCGAATTGGAAGTCGGATTAACTCCGCTTCCGTCGGGTTTTAGAAATTAAAGTTTTTAGAATAGAAGATGAGAGGGGAAGAGGAGACTTACTAGCTACAAGTTAAGAGGGGAGAAGAGGGAAGCTAGGGAAGGTGTCGGGGCGTCGTTTCTTCGCCGGAATCTCCTCAGAACTTCGACGGAACTTCACCCTTTGCTAACTCCACTTGCACACTATAAGGACTTGAGAATTTTTGAGAGTTTTGGCAGAGAGTTTCTAAGTGAGGATGGGTGAAATAGAGTATGGTATTTATAGGGAAAATTAGGGTTTAGTGGGTTAAAGAATGCATTAAAAATTGTATTAAAGGGGATTTTATTGTTCTCTGGATAAATTCAGAGTAAACAAACAACATAGAGGTAGTGGGGTAGGCCAAGGGGTGCTCGGGCAAAAATTTCAAGGCATTACCTAAGGGAGGAACCGGCAATACCGGGTTTTTTGATGTTTTCGCCGGTCGAAGTCCGGTGGAATGGGGTTGGATTTGTGCCATGTGTCCCCGTCGCCTCATATACTCTCGTGCACATGTTTATTTATTCTGTAACTTATCATATTACGTGTAGTGCACGTGCAAACCCTTGGGTTTCTAAAAGATTAAAAGAAAATTTAATAAAAAGATAATGTAGGTAGGGGGATTCGAAAACAGGGGATACGTCACAGCAGTGCAAAGCTTGACCAATGTGCTACATATACTTTCTTGATGTTCAAAAGTAAAACAAATAATTATAGTATACACAAATTTGCAAACACCCCAATTGTACATTAACTTTTAAACAATTTTCTGTACATTGCAATTGGAGTTGTTACAGTCTACCCTCCTTACAAAAATTTCGTCCTCGAAATTTACAATTTATTTTAAGGACTAGTTTACAAATAAATGAGGGTATCTTGCATGCATGTCGTCATCACGTTCCCATGTCGATTCTCCTGGTGAATCTTTTCTCCATATCACTCGAACCAAGTTGACTTCCTTATTCTGAAGTAACTTGACCTTCCTATCCAGGATCTCAACAAGTTATTTCTCACAAGATAAATCTGGCTGTACAGTGAGCTCGGAGTGATCAAGAATATAGCTGGGGTTACTCACATACCTTCTGAGTTGGGATATGTGGAACACATTGTGCCCTCCTTCCAATGAAGGTGGAAGTGCCAAATGATATGCCACTTCACCGAATCGTTCAAATATGTCGAACGGTCCAATATACCTCGGACTAAGCTTATCTTGTCTTCCAAAATGAATCACTCCACGGTTCGGAGATATCTTCAGAAATACATATTCTCCCAGTTGAAACTCCAAGTGACGGCGCTTTGCATCATCCCAGTGCTTCTGTCGATCTTGGGTTATGCGCATTCTTTCCCTGATAGTACGAATCACGTCGACAGTTGCTACTATCATCTCGGGTCCAAGGAGTTCTCTATCTCCAATGTCATCCCAACTTAATGGCGATCGACACTTCCTTCCATATAGTGCTGCAAAAGGTGTCATTCCTATACTTACTTGGTGGCTGTTGTTGTATGAAAACTCCACAAGATGTAGATGATCTTCCCACGATCCTCCGAAATCTAGCATACACGCTCTGAGCATATCTTCTAAGATCTGAATAATTCTCTCAGACTGACCATCTTTTTGTGGATGATAAGCTGTGCTAAAGTTCAGACTTGTTCCCAAGCTAGTTTGCAGACTTTGCCAAAATTGCGATCGGAATTTAATGTCACGATCGGAGACAATGCAAACCGGTACTCCATGTAATCTCACGATTTCCTGCATGAGTTCATGGGTATCAGAGATAGTACATATTTGAAGAGTTTAAATCTTACTTAGATTCTTACCTCCATGTACTTCTTTGAAAGTGTCTCAGTAGATTGGCCAACTCAAAATGGAATAAAATGAGTCGACTTTGAGAGTCGATCCACAATAACCCATACCGTATCGTTACCCTTCGTGCCACGAGGAAGTGCAGTCACGAAATCCATTGTGATGTGTTGCCACTTCCATTCTGGGATAGGTAACGGTTGAAGTAAACCAGCACTCCTATGATGTTCAGCCTTTACTTGCTAGCACACCAAGCATTTAGTGACGCTTCTGGCTACTTCACGCTTCATTCCATGCCACCAGTAATTTTGATGCAGATCTTTGTACATCTTTGTACCTCCACGGTGTACTGAATAAGGAGAGTTGTGAGCTTCTTTTATCAACTCTTCTCGCACAGAACCTTTTGGTACACACAATCTACTGCCGTATCTCAAATACCCATCTTCATAGATGTTGAAGTCTGTTCGAAGTCCACTTTCCACTTGTTCTCTGATCTTTTGCAACTTAGCATCATTTGCTTGAGCTGGTTTGATCTGATTGACAATGGTAGATTGAACTTGTAAGATCATCAAACTTGAAGCGTTACCTGGCATGACTACTTCAATCTCCATTTGATGCAAGTCTTGCTTAAGTTTTCACTGTGAGGTGAGATTCAGTGCTAATGGTTGTCGACTACGGGCATCAGGAACTACATTCACCTTTCCTGGATGATATTGTAGGTTGATGTCGAAGTCCGCCATGAGTTCTAACCATCTTCTCAGCTGCATATTCAACTCTTTCTGAGTAAACACATATTTCAGACTCTTGTGGTCTGTGTATATGTCCACTCGTTCACCAAGAAGATAACGGCGCCAAATCTTGAGAGCAAAGATTACGGCCGCCAATTCCAAATCATGTGTCGGATAATTGCGCTCATGAATCTTCAGCTGTCTTGAAGCATAAGCTAGAACTTTACCGTGCTGATGTAGAACACATCCTAATCCCTTACCGGATGCATCACAATGCACTTCAAAACTTCCATATTGGTCCGGTATGACGAGAATAGGTGTTGATGTCAATCTTGACTTGAGTTCTACGAAAGCTTGTTCGCATGCTTCTGACCACACGAATTCTTGATCTTTACATGTGAGCTTGGTCAGGGGTGTTGCAATCTTTGAAAATCCTTCAATGAACCTTCTGTAATATCCTGCTAGACCCAAGAAATTTCGAATGTCCTTCACTGACTTCGGTGTCGGCCATTCGCTTACTACTGAAACTTTAGCTGGATCCAAGAGATTCCATCGCCTGATACAATATGTCCGAGAAAACTGACTTGATCTAGCCAAAACTCGCATTTGTTGTACTTGGCGTAGAGTTGGTACTGTTGTAGAGTCTCTAGGACAATTCGTAGGAGCTTGGCATGCTCTTTCCGACTCGTAGAATATACCAGGATGTCATCAATGAAGATGACCACAAACCTGTCTAGGTACTCTCGAAAAACTTGATTCATTAGGTTCATGAATATAGCTGGTGCGTTGGTCACTCCAAATGGCATCATAAGAAATTCGTAATGTCCATAGCGAGTTCTGAATGTCGTTTTATGGATATCAGATTTTTTGACCTTCACCTGATGATAATCAGAACGAAGATCTAACTTGGAGAAAACGTAAGATTCACTTAGCTGATTGAACATGTCGTCGATGCAAGGGAGTGGATACTTGTTCTTTATAGTTGCATCGTTCAGGGCTCTATAATCAATGCACATTCGATATAAACCTTCCTTCTTCTTTACAAGTAGAACTGGTAATTCCCAACTTGAAGTGCTGGGACGAATCCATCATTTTGCCAATAATTCGTCCAACTAAGTTTAGACATCCTTCAAACCTTCAGGACTTAACCGATACAGTGCTTTGATCAACGGTTGTGCTCCAGGTACTAAATCAATGCTGAATTCAAGAGCTCGATCGGGAGTCAAACCTAATATGTCTTCAGGAAATACATCGTCGAACTCTCGAACTATCTCTGGCTTTGATCCTTCCTCCGCTTGAAGTGCTGCAATCATCGTCTTCTTCGGTTTTGCCTTGTATGTGCTTGGTTCTAGGGTATGGTCTCCAATTTTGAAATAAAAGACTGGATGCTCTGGAATCTCGAAGATTACCCTCTTTTGACGATAGTCAATGGTAGCATAGAATGTTCCGAGCCAATCCATACCCAAAACGACATTGAAATTTGGTATGTCCAGCACCTTGAAGTCAGCATACAATTCTCTGCTGCAGACGACCACTGGACACAGATCGTATCCCATTACTGCCTTTAGAACGTCGTTCCCTGAACTGACATTCCAGCTAGATATAAGAGGTTTGACTGGAATCGCATGAGTCCGGACGAACCGTTGCGACATAAACCAATGAGATGCTCCAGTATCGAAGAGTGCTAGTGCAAGGAGTGGGGCTACTAAGATTGTACCTAAGTTATGTGGGATAGTTTTAGGTATAAGGAAAAGATATATAGGTATATATATATGGATGGAAAATAAGGTTTGAAGGGAAAGTGTTACCAGTGATGACTTGGCCGGTGGCTTCAGTCTCTTCCACAGTCATCGTGAAAGCATGTCGTCTCAGCATATTCCTCCTTGCTGGAGGAGCATTCCTATGCTCGTTCCATTGTACTTGAGGTACGTTTCGTTGGGCTTGATGGAACTGACGAAGAGGAGGTGCAGTCGGTCCACGAGGAGGTAGAGCAGGTAGTGCGAGTCGTGGAGAAGGTGCCTAGATGGCTGGGCTCTGTTGATAAGTGATTGCTGTCCTGGGTGCAGCATTTGGGTTGTGTCTATGAGGACAAGACCCAATGTCATGAGTAGCTGAGCTGCAGACTAAGCAAAAGCGATTTACATGCCGGAAGTCTTTCGCCAAATGTCCATCTCTCCTGCAGTAAGTGCAAAAGGCTGGTTTGGGCCGGTTGTTCGGTACTCCCGGTCTCCTGGACACAAATTGTGGTCTTGAAGAGACTTCTCCTGCCATCTGAGTGGCGGGACGCTTCATCCCGGCAGATTGAGATCTGCCCCTCATTTTCACTATTGCCTCGTATCGGCGGGCAGCTTTCAGGGCCATCTCATGGGTTCGAAAATCCCCTGTAGCTAAGCCAGCTTGGATTTCCGAATCTAACCCTTGCTGAAATCTTCTAGATCTGATCTCAGCAGTTGGTATCAAATGTGTCGCGGACCTGTTAAGGTATTGTGTTGGCTATGTAATATGTGATATTTGAAAATCGAACATTGAGACATATCTTACCTACTGAGCATGGTAAACTCAGCGTCATATTCATCTGCGGACTTGGTCTACATCGAACCCTGTTGTAGATGAATAAATTGCTGCTCCATGTCGAATCGGGCAGTCTCTGGAAAGTATTTCATGTCAAACATGTCGCGAAAAGTCCTCCATTCGATCGGTTGGTCAAGACGGCTTTCTTCCGCCTTTCACCAGACTCGTGCATTGTCAGTGAGTTGTAGCTTTACAACTCGAACCCAAGCGATCTCTGGCACTTGTGACGTTTCTAGATCATCCTCAATACTCTGAGCCCACTCCTCAGCTTCTAGAAGGCTCACTTTTCCCGAGAATTGCTTGGGGTGCAAAGCCCGGAATTGCTTGACCCCGGGTGCTTCCGCTTCTGGTATGTTCATCAAAATAGCAGTCTGCTGCTGCTGTCCCTCCAGGAGGCTGCAGATCGCCTCAAGCAGTACCATCTGCTCATTGATCGGAGCAGCGACGATAGGTGTAAGCGGTAGAGGTGGTGGTATGTTGTTGAAATTGGTGCTAGTGTTGTTTGGGGAATCCATAACCTTGAAAGAAAAATTTGGGTTAGGATAAATTCAAAGTATATGGAATTGAAAGATTCAAGGAATATATAAAGAATGTTTTTAGTTGCTGATTCTTGTGTTATATTACTTAGAACTTCATGCAGAATTAACCCACATGTTCATGCAGAACTGACCTGCATGTTCATACAGAGTTGACCTGCATGGGCCACCAACAAAACATGTCACGCCCTGCTTCCCAATATACGGGGAAGGTACGTGGCGAGGCCCGCTATGTATTTACTCAGAAGTAAACACCCTAAGCGTATCTAAGCAATATAAAGTAAAGTACACAATAGACAGGAATGTAAATGAACAGCAACTTTATTTATTAAATATTCTTTTACAGGTACAACTGAAATGAAAATACATGAATAGAAAGCGATGCCTAAACAATGGCATAACAGAAATGAAATAAATATGTACAGGTGCCTACAGTTCTGCGTCAAATGCTAACTGCTCCAAATCTTCAGTGCTATGCTCGATCTCCAATGAGTCTGAATCACCTGACAATATTCCAAAGAAATAAGAAAGGAATGTCGTCAGCGAACAATCGCTCTGTAAGTCCCAAGGATGAGTAGAGATAGAATAGACAGAAAGAGAATATAACTTATAATGTTTGATTATATTGTTAACGCTGTTGTTTGTACCTTGGTACAGAATATACCAGTGTATACGAGAGGAGTCCCACTATTCCGGAAATTAAGGTATACGAAGCACAAGGAACCGTTCAGCCACGGTACAACGGCAATGGATATTCAGGTTAGGTGTATTAATGTTACAGTCTCATGCCACTTCTAACGCATTCTATACCAATCTACCCCTTATAAACCCCGCGATGTCTTTTATATTAATTGTATTGTTTTGTTATATAGATGGATGACTTGCCGAAACCATGATATCAGTAAATGGAATGAATATAAATGGAGAGTCATGTAGATAGAGTATATCCATAGTTCAGTTCAGTCAATATAGATTGATATAGATTGAATAGATGGATTCATGGATTCATATTGTATTGTAGTTTATACTTGAATCATATTCAAGTCAGATTGATTAGATTGAGACTCGGTCTGAATCAGATACTTTGAAAAGAAATTAAAATCCTGAATTAGTTTTGATATTATCGGTAACTGCTGCACATGGACGACTGAATTTGTGTCTTTTTCCAAGACAATTATCGTGTTGATAACACCATTTGTTAGATTTTCTACCTTAGATAGGCAAGCACCCACATAGGCTCAAGAGAATCAGTCCCGCTTAAACCTATATTTACTAGGGTCCTTATTATAATTTAGTATAACTTAAGGGGGTTTTATGTAAAAATAGTTTGATATGATTTTCAAAATACACCTCAAGCATTTAATTATCGTTTTTAGGGTTTTCATAGATGTATATTTTATAAAAGTGAAATTTCTAGTGAGTAGAACCTGGTTTTCATAGTATATGGTATTTTATTGAAATATCGGTATTTTGCATTGAACTGTAAAGGTATTTTCCCGTAATGGTGATTCCTTTGATTTAGAAAACTTAGAATATTTATATAATATAATTAAAATAGATATTTTGATAATAGTTATATATAAATATTTAATAAAAATCAATTTTATTTATTTTTTTAGAAATCTCATTTTCTAAAGAAAATGCATTAAAATCCCATCAAGATCGAATGGTCCTTTCGGAAATCTGCATCTCGCTCTACTAGGCCCGAGGATATGCGATAATCCGCACCATCCCGAACGAGATCCCTAAAAATGGGTTGTAGAGGCGCAATTGCAAGGAATTGATTAATACATTTTTTTAAAGAAATGGTTTTGCAAGTTTGATGGTATTTATTTATAATGTCGTATTATCCCATGACTAATGTTCCAAACTTTCATCGTGCTATGTCAAAGATGTGTGTTGTTATGAGGTAGGTCATTACCTCGTGATTTATCTAAAGGTAATACAAGTATTATGTGAATTATGGCAAAATGTAAAGTATATGGTATTTTACCGTAAAAATACAATAAAAATTGCATAAAAGATTCTTTTGAAATGAAACTTGTTTTAATATATTTGTTAAATATTATATGAGAGTATGGTATTTTGTTGATTAGGAAAAATAGAGTTTTAAAGGAAAACCGAATCGGAAGTCGGATTAACTCCGCTTCTGTCGGCTTTTAGAAATTAAAGTTTTTAGAATAGAAGATGAGAGGGGGAGAGGGGACTTACTGGCTACAAGTTAAGAGGGGAGAAGAGGGAAGCTAGGGAAGGTGTCGGGACGTCGTTTCTTCGCTGGAATCTCCTCGGAATTTCACCGGAACTTCACCCTTTGCTAACTCCACTTTCACACTATAAGGACTTGAGAATTTTTGAGAGTTTTGGCAGAGAATTTCTAAGTGATGATGGGTGAAATAAAGTGCAGTAATTATAGGAAAAATTAGGGTTTAGTGGGTTAAAAAATGCAATAAAAATTGTATTAAAGGGGATTTTATTGTTCTCTGGATAAATTCAGAGTAAATAAACAATATGTGGATAGTGAGGTAGGCCAAGGGGTGCTCGGGTAAAAATCTCAAGGCATTACCTATGGGGGGAACCGGCGGTACTGGGTTTTTTGATGTTTTCGCCGGTCGAAATCCAGTGGAATAGGGTTGAATTTGTGCCATGTGTCATTTATTATGTAACTTATCATATTATGTGTAGTGCACGTGCAAACCCTTGGGCTTCTAAAAGATTAAAAGAAAATTTAATAAAAAGATAATGTGGCTGGGGGGATTCGAACACAGGGGCTACGTTACAGCAGTGCAAGACTTGACCAATGTGCTATAAGTACTTTCTTACTGTTCAAAACTGAAACAAATACTTATAGTGTACAGAGGATTGCAAATACCCCAATTGTACATTAACTTTTAAACAATTTTCTATACATTGCAATTGGAGTTGTTACAAGAATATTGCATTTAATACCATCCATTCTTCTAATCGTTTGTTTATAGGCAGGTATTTTTGATCCATGTTGCTACATATTTACAGGTTACAAGTTCCCAGTCCAAAATAACGCAAATCATACAAAATCTCCACAGTTATGCCAAAATCCAGAACATCTGTCATAAACAGATAAAATCTGGGTTCCGGTCATCTGTATTCGTCCAGTGTCGCTTACCAGTTCAAGAGACAAGACAAATAATAGTGACCATTCATGTCTCGGACAAGCACAAAGTACGATAGGGGCAGCACAAGATTCAATGGGTGCACGGAGCTCGAGAGAGATAAAGGTCAAATGAATTAAAAGTGAAGCCATTTTGGACTGTTGCAAATCTGAAGAAACTTTGGAAGCATTTTGCAATTTGGGACATGTAGAACAACAGAAGAAAGCAACATGGAGAAGCCCTAGAAAAATCACCCCAAGATTCCCCCAAAGAGCCGCGGTACCGCGGCCAATGTGTCCATTATGCGGCGGTTCCGCGGCCGAGTTGACTCAATGAAAGGAGATATTTTTGGGATAGTTTTGTCATTGTATTAGGGCTCAGAAAATAGGTCTAGGGTTTCATCTCTCGGCCTATAAATACTCCAGTTTTGAGCCATTATAAGAAGGCTTCTTTTTAGTTAGATTTTAGTGTAGTTTATTTTGTATTTTCTTCTTCTTCATCATCTATTCTCCATGAAAATGTAGTGAGAGCTCTTGAGTGGAAAATTAATGAAGATGAGGGTTTTTATTTAACTTGTATCTTTATTATCGTGTCTTGTAATTTTAATTCTTAGTGTAGTTTTATTATTGTTGTTAAGTAGTTGTTATTTCATTTCTTGTTGCCTTTTTCCTTTTCTTTTTATCCGTATTTTCAAGCCATGATACTCAACGGAGTCCCTTGCTAAGGTGAGGGCCCAAGTAGTTAGCTTGCTACCATTTTGTAAAACCGTATTTTTCCTTTCTTTCTTTTCTTCTTTTCTTATTTTCTTTTCCTTTTTAATGTGTGAATAATTTCCACACTTGTTAGGGCTAAGAAAGGTTAGTATGAGGGACGGAAAATCCCTTGTGCTTCTCTTCGCCAAACACCTTGAAACGAGCCTAGACCAAACAAACGCAACCCACTCACTTAGGCGCGCTATACGTGACATATAGCCGCGACCTAAGTCGAGAAGTCCTTTGGGCGCATTACAATATGACATATAGTTATGACTTAATTGGATACATGGTTGTGGGTGTTTGGCCTAGGGTTGGAAATAAGCGCACGTAGCGGAAGGACAAGGGGAACTAAGAATGGATTTAGCGTTGGAAAGCTTGCTTAAACTCGCAAATCCTATTCCTATGTCCTCCTAATTCCCGCTACGTTCGATTATCCCAACATCATTTTAAGAATGGAAAAAAAATACAAGACTAATCCTGACTCTACTAATCAATCTTAACCCTAACAAACTTACTTGAATATAAATACGGACACTTAGGATAGATTTGAACAAACACATACATTCTTGAATTGACTCGTTTAAGATAAGAACGGACATACAACCATCTCCCTGTGGATCGATCCATGCTCAACCGGCTAGCTGCAAAGTAACACCGTCTTGATTGCGGTAAGTAGATAACAGATTAGAACACATATCATAAAACGTATCACGTTTCCGCTACCAATCATATGCCACTGTTTAGGCACTGCTTTACTTATTGTATCTTTTCTTTTCAAACATTTGTATGTAAAGTTGAATGTAAATAAATTTGTCGATTTATTTTAATACTCTTTTCATTCTTGTTCATTTTATATATTGCTTAATTACGCTTAATGTATTTATTTCTTAGTAAATACGTTACGGCCTGCCATGTCATCGTTTCCGTCTACTGGAAAGCGGAGCGTGACTAGCTCCATAGCCCCCAGGAGTCTAGCGGGCTTACGTAGATAACACGCCATCCGCTACGTGTCGTGATCTGGGGAATACTCATTTATGAGCCTCATCATTAGCCCCCCACTCTCGCCCTGACCTATTTATAGGTCAGGGTCGAGAGTGGTAAGCCCGGTTTTTAATGATTCAGTCTAAGATTCCCCTGCAATTGGTTGTCGGACGAAGATGCGACATTTAGCGGCTACTCATCTTGAATCCCTAGATCCACGTGGTGGCTCGGGAAGCGCCTCAGTTCCCGCGCGTATCTTTGGTAACGTCAGCATGTCAGTGAAATGATTGCACCTAAAAAGGGGCGGTGCCATTTCTTTCACTCAGTCGGTTGGGCTACGCGCTATGTGTCCACCACTGGATGGCAGGACGTGAGTGGCTGTCACCCGAATCCTGGTGCGAGGGGACGTGTCCAATGATCGGTCGCCATATGGAGTCTCGGTGGCCGCTAGGTGTGACGCTTCATTTTGGCGGGAACGGATGCGGGTCGTTGGATGTCTTCTTGCTGAGTGTATAAATAGGGGTGTCATCCCACGGCCGATACTTTACCCTAGCCGTCTCTTGTCGTCTAAAGATTATCCGGCGCATATTCTCTTAGGTCGGAACTTCAGCTGACAAAATTTTACTCTGCCAAACCTTTCTTGAATCAGGTTAGATGTCTTCCTCCGAAATATCTATTAACGTAGTAGAGGTTGAGTCGGGCGATGAGGCTTCAGATTTTGGAGCCGAGCCCAGTGGGTCTTCTTCCTCCTCGTCTTTCGATAGACGAGAGAGTTATTCTTCTTCTTCATCTTCGTCTTCGTCTTCTGCTTCGGGCTCGCCCCCCAGGAGGAACGACGCCCTCGTCCCTCATTGTTGGGGGGCGAAAATGGCCCCCAATGCGCGCATCGGGAATACCCGCGATGCGCCCTGAGTTTTGAACTATTTGGATGAGCTTTCCGACATCCAGGCCTGTTTTCATATACCCTCTGGCTATTCACTCCGTTTGGCCAGGGAGGGCGAGCAGGCAGACCAGGTGCAGGGAAAAGAGATTGCTCTATACTGGGCAGGAATGCGTCTGCCCTTCTCACTTGAGGTTTGTGCCGTGCTCCATTGTTTTCGTCTCGTCCCGGGCCAGCTAGCGCCGAATTCATGGAGAATCCTCTTCGGGTTTCAGGTCCAGTTGAAAATTGATCGGATCCCCTTTGATTTGAGCCTACTCCTCTCTTTTCTTTGCTACAAAAATCACCCCAATACCAGCAAGGTCGAATCGAGCTGGGTGTACCTTTCATTAATAAAACATAAGGGTAGGGCGGCTGGGTCAGGTGTAGTTGTTGTCCCTTCTTCCATCCACGAATGGAAAGAGAAGTTTGTCTTCATCGGGCCACCGGAGGGTGAGAATTGGCCTGTGGCCATCATGTGGCATAGGGCCGACTGTCCTAGAGTTAGGTAGTCGAATGCCCCCGAGGCAAGAGTGGTGTCTCAATGGGATCCAATCCAGCGGGCCGATGTCCTACTTTTCGAACAGGGTTTGAGGTGGGGTCCCACGCGCTTTATGGGAAGTTAGGGCTTGTGCCGATCTATTTAAACTTATCCAAATTTAGTTGTTGTTTTTGTTCGCTGATCTTTTTCTTATGGTATCTTGCAAAGCCGATAGATCGCTCGAAGATTATGGCCGCCAAGGCCCAGGGGAGGAAGGGCGGTGGCGCAAGATCATCTCGATCTGCTACGGGCGCGGCTCCCCGGCAAGCACCTTCAGCCAAGGCTCCCGCAGCGCCTCCTGTTCCGGAGGGACGCCGCGGGGGAGGGCAGAAGCACGCATGAGATCCAGCCCTCCGGGCTAAGACCGAAGCACCGCCCCCTGCTGAATCCCCACTTAAGAGGCAAAAAATAGTGGTTTCTCGGCCCCCAGGCCAGGATTCAGGTGCAGGAGGACAACTTCTGCATCAAGGTGCCCTCGGGGCTCTCTATGGCCGACAGTTTACAGGCGGATGGAGAAAGCAGCGAGGACCAAGATCCTCCGAAGCACCATGAAGGCACAAGTGGTGGCGATCGCTTAGAAGGCTGTTCAGATCGGTAACTCTCCAAGAATTTCTCTGAGTTTTGTTTTATTTTTTTAGCTCCTAACACAGCTCCCGTTTTCCCAGGTCCTCCAACATTGCGTCCTCCTTGCTACAATGGAGTCCGATGAGGTGGCCCCGGGATGAAGAAGGCGGACGAATCTTCTTCGTGAGAAGAAGAGCTCCTCGCCCGGCTACAATAGGTGGAAGATAAGGCGGCCCTCCTCGACTCGAGGTTGGTCGCGGTAGGCCTGATGGTAGCTAAATTGAAGGAGTCTCATCGGTTTCTGACCGAATCTAACCGGGCTATCCAGGCCCAGATAGGGATGTCAACGGGCTCTTCGATGCCATGAAGAGGCAGAGAGACTCGTTCAAGTGGATGCTCAGGCATCTTGCGAGACGGCGAAGCTTGCGGAGGGCAGAGCGGAAAAGGCCGTAGAGGAGTATAAGACTTCCGACCAGTTCTACCTCGACCTCGCCGACTCCGCGGCCGTCGGGTGGCATAATGCCCTCGATTCCGTTAAGGAAGCCATGCCCGGGTTCGACGATGAGGAGCTTCGTGCTAGGTGTCCCCTAGCCGAGGAAGTGCCATAAGGGGCGGCGCCGAGCCGGCCGAGGAAGGCGAGGCGGCGGGAGGAAGCGCCGAGCCAGATGTTGCGATCGTAGCCTCAGACGGAGGCACCGATCAAGGGGAAGTGGCGACCGAGAAGGCAGTTTGAGCTACCCCTGCCTCGGTTACAAAATTTTGTAAGCTTTCGGGCATTTTATAAGGCTGGGGAACCCAAAGTACCTTGTACACAATTTTGGATATAAATAAAGTACTTTTAGCTCGCAAGTATTTTTAGCTCGCCTTCGGAGTGCTTCTATTTTCGTAAGCACAGATAGGTCAGTGTCCAGCGAACGTCCAGCACATGCAAAGTCGAGTGTCGAGTGCTGGGCGAGCGCGACGTAAGAGCTAGCGAAAGCCAAGCATAGGTAAACCGGCGTCTACCATCACCCGAAGTCAAGGTGACGATCGTGCGCCACGTATAAATTAGACAAACGCCAAGTATAGGTAGGTCGGCATCCCCTTCACCCTGGAGTCGAGGTGACAATAGTGCGTCGTGTATAAATCGGATGAATGCCAAGTATAGGTAGGTCGGCGTCCCCCTCACCCCGGAGTCGATGTGATGATAGATTGCCGCGTCTGAATTAGACCTTGAAAGAGCCGAGCAGGAAGTTGCTCGGTCGCCTCTAGACGAGGGCTTAGGATCCGTAGAGTGGCCAGGAAGGAAGCTGCCTTCAGCAGATGAGCTGAGCAGGAAATTACTCGGCGGCCTCTTGGTGAAGGCTTGGGATCCGCAGAGTGGCCAGGCAGGAAGCTGCCATCAGCGGATGAGCCGAGAAGGAAACTACTAGGCCGCGTTTTGGCGAGGGCTTTGGATCCGCAGAATGGCCGAGCAGGAAGCTTCCTTCAGCGGATGAGCCGAGCAGGAAACTACTCGGCCGCTTCTTGACGAGGGCTTTGGATCCGCAGAGTGGCCGGGCAGAAAGCTGCCTTCAGCGGATGAGTTAAGCAGGAAACTACTCGGCCATCTTTTGGAGAGGGTTTTGGATCCACAGAGTGGCCGGGCAGGAAGCTGCCTTCAGCGGATGAGCCGAGCAGGAAACTACTCGTCCGCCTCTTGACGAGGGCTTTCCAGATTCTATATTTTTCCTGGGAAATGTCTTTCAACCTTCTTTGACCCGTATAGGGGGCGGAGACCAGCAATCGGGTGCCACGTGGCCATGCATGATCGGGAAAATGCGACATCCCGTGATTTGCGTTGTAGCAAGAAAAGATCTCGGCCATTGGAAAAATTTTGTTGAGGCTATAAATATCAAAGGTATGGTCTCACCTTCGAGTTTCCACATTGAATTCCTCCTAGATGCTACGTTTCTTGAAGATGACGGGCCGCGTATACACCATCAGGGAGATCTTGTCCCGAGATGATGTGTATTTCTATGATCTTAACCGTTCCGAGGCGACGTATGAAGCTGTGATAGGTCGTTTGGAGGGGCACTGCGGGCATCTACTTTCCTGACGATCTCCTCTCCTGCAAGTGCTAATCTACACGATATGGAGGTCATCCCCGGGTCTTTATAATGTCCTGTCCCTACAGGCGATGGACGAGGCGTTTGATAAGATGCATACGGCAGATGAGCTTGGCCTTATCTCGAAGAGCCGGCGGGATCGCTCGGTGGACATTCTTCTCGAATGTTTCTAGCAGAGATTGGTTGTGGCGTCGTGCTCGACGGTTGGGGGCCCCAGCGAATCCGTAGCTTCTAGGGTCCACGAGCACCGTCAGAGGGAGCGGGCGGAGGTTGCCTGGGCTCGGCTGAAAGAGCTCTCTTCCGAGTACCATCATCAATGTTCTCTTAATCCTCTTCCTCCTTTACTGTAATGGTTGTAAGGCTGTGGAGCCAAGAATACCTCCGAATAAAGTATAAATAAATTTTCTTTCGGTCAAGTTTATGGTGTATTATCTTTCTCTTCCCCCTCCCCCGGCCGACCTGTGCCCCCTCCATGCCCCATAACTTGGAGCCGAGGAAAAGAAAGAAGGGTTGGGTTACAGGTTGGTGTCGAAGTCTATCTTACATGAGGACTTAGTTTGGAAAATTTAGTCGATGTGGAAAGAAATTACATTATTCAAAAAGAAAAAAAAATGGGGGGTACATATTTATCTGTACAACTTAAACTTTTCGGCGTTATATGGCCGAGGGAAATTGCGCCCTTTGGAGTCCTAGAGGCGGTAGGCTCCACCAGGCAGTGCCTCTGTCACGAGAAAGGGTCCGTCCCATTTTAGGGAGAACTTATGCAGTTTTGCTTGGTCTACGAACTCGTTTCATCGTAAGACCAGGTCTCCTATCTTAAAAGCTCGATGCCTGACTCGGGTGTTGTAGTAGTGGATGATTTGCTGCTGATAGGCGGCCATCTTGATTTGCGCCCGATCTCGTTTTTTTAATAAGATGTCCAAGTTGCTTCGTAGTGCCAAGGTGTTAGCTTCGTCGTCAAAGTACTCTACCCGATAACTGGGTAGTCCAATTTCTGTGGGGACCGTCGCCTCGGTACCGTAGCAGAGGCTGAACGGGGTTTCTCCCATGGGAGTTTTTCTCGACATCCGCAGTGCCCATAGTACCCGAGGTAGTTCATCAACCCAGCTGTCTTGCCTTCCTTCTAGGCGAGCTCGAAGCCCTCGAAAGACGCTTCGGTTCACTATTTTGGCTTGCCCGTCACATTGGGGATGGGCAACTGCGGCGAACTTCATTAATATGTGATAGTCGTTGCAAAATTCCTTGACTTTGTCATTCTCGAAGTTGGTTCTATGGTCGGTGTAACGACTCTGAATTTTCTGTACAAAATTTTTTTTTTTAAAGTACAGAAAGGAGTTTCTTAGCCTGAGTACAAATTATAAGTTAAATTTGTTTAAGAACGGCAGGAAATAACTTGCAGCTTACTGGTAAAGCCCTTGCACTGCTGTGATGTAGCCCATGTGTTCGAATCCCATCAGACACATTATACTTTTTCTGATTTTTCTTTTAAACTTTTTGGAAGCCCAAAAATTTACACGTGCAAAACACACAAAAATGAAAAGTCTGAGAAAACAAACATGTGCAAAATGTTGTAAATACATAGAGGAACACGTGGCAAGCATCCAACCCCCCAACTCCACCAATGGACCGGCGAGATTCACCATTCGGCCGGCGCCGACGGGCCCTCTTTGGCTATTTGTCCCCGGGCTTTGCACACACAACTCTTGGCCTAACCCTGACTCCCCTGCACTATTTGATTTTCCTGTAATCAAACAGAGACTCTTCAATTCACAATTTATTATCATTTTAATGCATTTTAATTCACTCTTTTAATCTCAAAACCCTAATTCCACGCTACAAATACCACACCATGCCCTAGCATATCTTCATTCTGAAATCCCTAGCAAAAACTCTCAAAATTTCTTAAGTACAAGTGGGGTAGAAGTGGAGTTAACAAGCTATCAACTTCCGGCGATGATTGAAGCGAATTCCGACGACCCCGCGACACCATGACGACAACAATCGCTTCTCCTACCTCTTCTTAGTATAATCGAACGGTAAGTCCCTCCCAATCTTTTTTTTTTCTCTTTGAAATCTCTTTTCAAAACAAATATCGATAAGAGGAGTTAATACCGATGTCAACCTTCTAAACCTTAAAAACTCGTCCTTTTTCTTACATATTGTTCATACAACTTTTACACAATACTTGTAACATTATTATAAATGTTTAGAATAAATTATAACCTAGAATTCCAAGCAAAATATCTTTAATTTAACTTTTTCGTTAAAATACCATGAACTTTACATATCACCTTTTAGTATGTTGTTAATACTTTATCTTTAGAAAACTTCATAAGGTAATGATCTACCCCTCACATACACACATGTTTCCATAGCACGATATCCCTTGAACATACTTTTGTTACCATATTATATTAAAATACCATCAACTATAAAAAACGGTTTTCTTTTAGATTGTATTTAAAATCCCTTTGCAAATAAGCCTCTACAACTCTCTTTAGAGGACCCGCTATTGGATGGTGCAGATTATCGTACATTCTTAGGCTTGTAGAGCGAGATACAGACCTACTCACGGAGCATTCGGTCTCGAAAGGTTTTTAATATGATTTAAGAAAAACGAAATTTTCTACTTAGAAATAAAATTAATTTTTAATTATATAAATGTTACAAAATCCACATATTTTCAAAATATAATAACTTATATTTTTTTCAAATAAAAGAATTACAAATTTCATCAAAATACCATCAAGATATCAATACAAGACAATTTTACAGTAAAATACAATGAACTATTAAAGTTAAGATAATTATCACTAAAATATCTCAATTCTTAAAATACACATCCATGGAAACTCTGAAGAATATAAATAATTTCTCGAGGTTATTTTGAACTATAATAAAAATATTTTTCATAAAATCCCCTCGAGCTATATAAAACACTGTTAAGGACTTTAGTAAATATGGGTTTAAGCGGGATCAATTCTCTTGAGCCTCGGGGAGCTGGAGAAAGTGAGTGCTTGTCTATTTAAGGTAGAAAACTTAACGGTGTTATCAATGGTAATTGTCTTGGAAAAAAATACAAATCCTATCGTCCATGTGCAGCAGTTGCCGATAACTCCTGAACCTAATTCAAGATCTAAATCAGTTCTAAGTGTCTGACCCAAGTCTGAGTCTAAATCAAGCTTGAAACCAAACTCAAAATCAAAATCCAACTCAAACATGAATCCAAAGTCTAGCATGCATACT
Organism: Agapanthus africanus; assembly: GCA_030015575.1. Classification (NCBI taxonomy): domain Eukaryota; kingdom Viridiplantae; phylum Streptophyta; class Magnoliopsida; order Asparagales; family Amaryllidaceae; genus Agapanthus; species Agapanthus africanus. The sequence goes on from CM057337.1 coordinate 900,683,805, forward strand.
TGAACATGAACCTGAATACCTGAATTCAAACACATATATCAAACCTGAATACATGACTTGACTTGACTCGAACCATGAATACAACTTGACATGAATACAAGAATACGTGACATGAATACTTGATATTGATATGAACTCTATCTTACAATTGATGTATTCATGGATTCGAGCAAGGCTGGTAAATTTAGCTATAACTTAGCATATAAGGGGTGCTGGGATAGTCCATGCGTGAATCCAACGAAATCTAAGGAGTCCCACTAGATCATGAATTCATGTCTATTAACACAAGCAAGCTATCATGAGGGACCGTGTTTCCTTACTCCTGAATTACAGCCTGTTGAATTTGGAATACTTCAACACTGGGTTGAAGTCCCGTAACCAACACCTGAATCGGGCCCGTGGTTCCTTACCCCTGTATTACAGCCTGTTGGGTCCGAAAACACTCTTGAGATTGGTTGACATTCACCCTTGAACTTACGTTAAATAAGAATATCCAAGTAGAGAGAACGAGGGCAAGCATAAGAAAGAAGAAGTTAAGATACATACCTTCACTGCATGTTCACTATACTTACACTATACGGCCATGTTATTTTTATATTGCCATGCTCATGCTATCATACTTATCTACTTGTCATTCATTACCATACTTGTTCACCTATATTATGATACAGCTGTATGCTACATAAACTCGCCATGTTTACATTAAATGACATGCTGACACATCATAATCCATAATCCATTGTTCATGATATACATTTTCCTTATCATTACAATTTATATTTCACTTCATTCCTTGAGACTTACCAAGCGAAAGTTCGCTGACGGGCATTCCACCTTTCTCTATTTTCTTGGAATGTTCGTCAGAAACTGTGGAGACTGAAGAGGTAGACCTCTTAGGGGAAGAGCACGATCAAACTGCGACCCAGGCCTAGACTAGTTACCTTTCTCAGTTTATGTACGCCACCTGTTTAGGCGTTTCAATCCTTGTATTTTTTTCAGTTAAAAATCATGTATTGTAAATGAATCAAGTTGAATATAAATAAAGTTGTTGAAGTTTTTATCTCATGTTTATTTCTTGTCATTTTATATTGCTTATTTTATGCTTAGCGTATTTATTCCGGAAAATGATCTTCTCGAAATAAATACGTCACGGCCTCGTCACGTACCTGCTTCCGACTTTTGCGAAGCGGGGCATGACAGTGGGTGACAATGCACATTGGGATCCCGAATCGGGAGATCATATTGTTCTAAAGAAATTTTATCATAGAGGCGGCATCCGGTTTCCTGATAGGCATAGCTTCAATCCACTTTGTGAAGTAGTCTACGGCGATAAGGATGTACCTGTGTCCACCCATACCGACGGGTAGCTGGCCTACCATATCCATCCCCCACTGCGCAAATGGCCAAGGGGAACTCAGTGGCGTTAGTTCGGTGGCGGGGAGACGAAGGATGCTGCCGAAGAGTTGACAGCTCTTGCATCTTCTGACCATTTTCTCGGCATCTTGATGTATTCCCGGCCAATAGTACCCCTAGAGCAGCGACTTTTGGACCAGGCCGCGAGCCCCTTGATGCGCCCCTCCGACCCCTTTGTGTATTTCTCGTAAGGCGTAGTCTGTTTCGTGGGGGTCGACGCATTGGAGCAGAGGTTGAGTGTATGACTTTTTATATAAGTTTTCTTTGCTCCATACGAAATGACGAGCTTTTGCTCGAAGTCGACGAGCCTCGGCCCGGTCTTCCGGAAGAACCCTATTTTTCAGAAATTCTACAATGGGATTTCTCCAATCAGGGGCATCTTCTTGGGTCGTGTAGATTTGGAGCATTGCCTCTCCATCTTCCATGCTGGGTCGTGGCAGGACTTCGAAGAAGACGTTTCTCTTATGATTGGCCGAATAGGAAGTGGCAAGTTTGCTCAGGGCATCGGCCTCGGTGTTCAGATTTCGGGGAATCTGCTCCACTTGGACTTCGTCGAATTTTCTACAAAGCCTTCTTACCTCCGTCAGGTATTTTATCATGAGTGGTTCTCGGATTTTGAAATGCCCGCTTACTTGGCCGACGACCAGCGCGGAGTCGCTGCGTATCCGGATGGTTTTCAGCCCCACTCCGGAGGCGATTCATAGCCCGGATAATAAGGCCTTATATTCTGCCGCGTTGTTTGACGCTTTAAAACCAAGTCTCAGATAGTACTCCATTTCCGCTTCATTCGGGCCGAGGATGATCAGGCTGGCCCCACACCCCTCCTCTGTGGAGGATCTGTCCACATAGAGTATCCAGTCCGGGATTGGGCCAGGCACCTCCTCGACCGAGGGTAGTCGTTGTTCCTTCCTTAGTGGGAATGGTGCACTCTACAATGAAATCGAATAAGGCTTGTGCTTTAATTACCCGTCTGGGTCGGTATTTAATATCGAACTTGGACAGCTCCCACCACCATTTCTCTAAGCAGCCTGATGATTCGGGAGAGGCGAGGATATTCCCTAAAGGTCGTTCAGTGAGGACGAGGATTGTGTGTGCCTGGAAATAGTGTCGTAGTTTCCTAAACATGATGACAAGCGCGGGGACTATTTTTTCTATGGCCGGGTATTTGGTTTCCGCGTCCTTGAAGACATGGCTCACATAGTAGACCGGTTTCTGTGTTCCTTCGAACTCTCTGACGAGCGCCGAGCCCGCGGCTTGGTCGGAGATGGCCAGATATAGTAACAGCTCGTCGCCTTCGACTGGTCTAGTGAGAAGTGGTGGGGTCGTGAGGTGTGCCTTGAGTTATTCTAAAGTGTCTTGGCATTCTTCGGACCATTCAAACCTGGGGATTTTCCTTAGGGCTCTGAAGAAAGGAAAGCATTTTTCCCCGGATCTAGACATAAAGCGACTTAAGGCAGCCACCCTCCCGGTGAGTCGCATGATATCGACATTGTTTTTGGTCGTCACCATGTTGATGATGGTGCTGATCTTCTCTGGGTTCGCCTTGATTCCTCGGTGGGTAACCATGAATCCAAGGAATTTTCCACTTGTGACGCCAAACTCGTATTTGGCTAGATTCAGCTTCATCTTGTATTTTCGCAGGACGTCGAATGTTTCGGCGAGGTCTGTTGTGTGTCCGGCCGATGAGGTGGATTTCACAAGCATGTCGTCGACGTAGACTTCCATATTTTTCCCAATTCGTGATCTAAATAGTTTGGTGACCAATCGCTGGTATGTGGCTCCGGCGTTCTTGAGTCCGAAGGGCATTACTTTGTAGCAGTATACTCCCCGATCCATGGTAAAGGCTGTTAGATCTTCGTCAGCTGGGTTCATTCGGATCTGATTATAACCGGAGAAGGCGTCCATGAAGCTTAGTAATTTGTAACCGGCTGAGCTGTCTACTTGCTAATCTATCCGAGAAAGCGGATAGTTGTTTTTGGGGCAAGCCTTGTTCAGGTCCGTGAAATCGACGCACATGCACCATTTCCCATTCACTTTCTTGACCATAACCACGTTAGCGAGCAATCAGTCCACTTCCTCCTCTATCGCCCTTTGTTTTATTGGTGCGAAACTTCTCTTCTTTTTTCGGATTGGCTTGGCTTCCGGGTCGACCCTGAGCTTGTGGGAGATCACCTTGGGATCGATTCCGAGCATGTCCGCCGGCGTCCAGGCGAACACATCCAAGTTGTTCCGGAGGAACCGGATCAAGTCTTTGCGGACGCCCCCTGTCAAGAGAGAGCCGATCTGGAAAGTCCGGCCGTCGACCCCTTCTATGAGGGGAACTTCGACTAACGCTTCCACCAGTGCACCGCGGATTTCCATTCGGTCGTCGCGTGTGTCCAAGGTGCCCTGAGGATCATGCGTATCGAGGATCAAGTGTATCTTCAAAATCGTCGTCCTGCTCGCCGGTGGGAGATGTTGAGGCAAGGCAGATCCTGGCAGTTTACTGGTCTCCATAGGCGCGGCCTATCCCCCCGTTATCTAAAAGGAATTTGAGCGCGAGGTGGTAAATTGAGATATGAGCCCGAAGGGCGTTTAAGGTGGGGCGTCCGAGGAGGATGTTATAGGACGACGGAATCTTGGCAACGAGGAAGTTTACCGATATGGTTCGCGTTTTGCCAGCATCCCCAATGTTGAGGAGAAGGGTGATCGAACTCTCGGCCGGGATGGAATGGTTGGTGAACCCGGAGAGGACATAAGAGGTCATTTGGAGATCGGAGGGACCTAATCCCATACGCTGGAAACAGTCGTAGAAAAAGATATCCGCTGAGCTCCCTGAATCGACCAATATTCTCCGGACCTCGTAACGGTGAACTCGGGCTGCTATCACAAGGGGGTCATTGTGTAGGAGTGATATGCCGTGAAGGTATTTATCGGTGAAGGTGATCGGGTCATCCTTCATGTGCTTCTTATGGGGCGGATCACTTATGGCCATGACTGGTATGGGGCGACGGTCCCCCTCACTGTCCAAAGTCGGATGCATTGAAATGACCATGATCTGTGCGATTGTTAACTCCCCAGGAGGAGGTTGGTCTTTTTGCTCTTATTCCGTATTCCGCTTGTCTCGTAGGTATTTCGCCAGGTGGCCAGAGCGGATCAATTCCTCAATATAGTCACGGAGTTGCTTACAACTCTCGGTCGGGTGCCCCTACGACCTATGGTAAGCGCAATACAGGCCCCGGAGCCGCTTGCCCGCCCTTTGGGTTGCCGGCGAGAGCCTGAAAAACCTTTCACCTTTAGCATTCTCTAGCAGTTCTGTATGGGAGATGTTCAGAGAAGTGTACTCATGGAATCTCGGGGAATAGGGTTTTAGACGGTTGACTTTCTTTTTATCCTCTCTGTCCTGTTTTTTCAGTCTGCTTGATCGCCCCAGGGCAGGTTGGCCTTCACCTCCGAATCGAGTTGAATCTCTCGCTCGGTCCATGCTGTTACTTCAGCCATGGTCCTAGGTTGCGCTAATGCAAAAGAGCGGAGCCACTCTTTGTTCCTAAGACCTGACCTCAGGACGGTGATAACCGTTTCGTCGCGATGCTCGGGAATCTCTAGAAGGGCATTGTAGAAGCGGGTGACATACCCCTTAAAGGATTCCTTATCTCCACTCTTGATGGTAAAAGATAGTCGACCGTCATTTTTTGTCGATGGTTACCGGCGAAATGACCAAGGAATTGGGTCGCTAGCTCGTCAAAGGTCGAGATCGAACGCGGCGCGAGCCCTCGGAACCAATCTCGGCCAGCCCGGATGAGGGTGGTGGGGAAGGCTCGTCATTGAGCCGAGTGAGTTGTCTTGGAAACTCATGCCTGCTGTAAACGCGTCCAAGTGGTCCTTCGGGTCGGACTTCCCGTCGAAGAGGGCCACTTTGGGCGATTTGATCTTGGACGAGACACGCTCAGCTAGTAGCTGTTCGGTAAAGGACCTTATGAGTGAGTCAGCAGAGTACTTCGCGCCTTCGCAGGCCATACGGTCATCCTGTCGTATATCTTCGATTTTCATTTCGAGGGCCTCTATTCGGTGTTGGTACCCCGAAGAATTTTCACAGTCGGAGCGCCTGCTACATCTGCTCCTGGCTTGCGCGATAGAGCAGCTTCGGCTCTGCTCTATCACGTTCCTTAAATCTTCGGGGCAGACCCTTCGTGGATAGCCCCGGCGCTCGCCATACGCGTGATCTTGACGGAAGTGGCGGCACGGGTCTAGCCTGGAATCAGGCAATTTGACCGACACTTTCTCAAGGGGCGAGAAAGCGCGGCGCGCGTTGAAGTGATAGCCCGGTCTCCCTTGAGATCGGGATGTTGAGCTATCCGGCGCCCAACGGGTCATGGAATCATTTCCCGCATGCGGGCCATGACTGCAGGAACCAGCACGCCGGTGTTCGGCCATATCAAGATGAGCGCGAGTGAGGTTAAGATCCTGAGTGTGCCTTTCCGTTTCCCTGCGCACGTCGTTACCCCGGGAAGGGGATGCTGCGGTTTGGCGGGCATAGCCGGCCGCTTGGACGCGGGCAAGCGCATCTACCATCGCCGTGAACCTATCGATTCGAGCGGATAAGGCGTTGATGACGTTAGCAGGGAGAGTAGGTCCGTTTCCGCCCCCGTTGTGGGGAACGGGACGGCTCGTGCTGAGATCGTCGCAAGTTGTCGCTTGTCGTTAAATCGGAGGCGGAAGATCAACTTTTTGGGTGGAGAAGAAAGGTTTCCCATAAACGGCGCCAACTGACGAAGTTCGGAATCTCCCTCAGATGTTGTCCTTCGTCGATCTTGCTGCAAGCGGTTCTGAACGGTTGTGATTAAGAGTGAGAATTGAATGTGTGGATCTCAATGGGTTGTTGGATGTTGTTGACGCCGAGCTACCTGCAAAGGAAGTCCCGGGGTAGGAAACCACCGTAGGACCCTCCGACGATCAAGTACCGAGGAATAATGGCAGCGTAACGGCGTATTGGAATGAATTCGACTTACCTGAGTCGTCTGGTAGAGGGGGGTTTATATAGTGGTCGCATGAGATGAACCGACACAAGATTCTCACCGTCCGTTATGTCTCTGCATCACGTTCGCGTCGATGGTGGGACACGCCTATTAATGGCGGGATACGCCTATTAATGGCGGGATACGTTAGCGCGAGATACGGGTCGTAGAGCGGCGGAGATCTCGTCGTGGCGAGATACACGGAACCATTATGGGAGCGCTTGGGCTCCATGCTCTCGGTTGAACAGGGATGCCGAGAAAGCTCAGCTCGGTGGATAGCTCGGAGGCCGAGGACGCTCAGCTGGAGGATTGCTCGGGAGCGAGCGAGGAGGCCGAGGATGCTCAGCTGTAGGATTGCTTGAAGGTGAGCTATCGGTTGGTTGCTAGGCGAATAGGGAAGGTACTTCGAAGAGGTCTCCAAAAAGTCGGATGCAATCTCGGAGACAAAGTGCCGTAGAATGTCCCCAATGCATCATATTTAGCAGGCTTACGTAAATGACACATCATCCGCTACGTGTCGGGACCAGAGGAATACTCGTTTATGAGCCTCATCACCATATAGCATACTTCATCATATTGTCTTTATCATATTTTAACAAGGCATCACATGGTTGTTTTAGATACATAAAAGAAAAGATAGGAGTATAGGATCACGTTGTATAGATGGGCCTAATCTATAATGTTATTGTTATACCCTTTTTCTTTCGGCCTTTTTCCTTTCACGGTAATTTGGACATAAAAACTCAATTATTGAATAAAATTAAGAAATGCAAATCACAACATTTTAGCTCTGACTTGAGCTGGAAAATGTGACATCTGAGGTTAATTGCTAACTCATTTCTGTATGATCTCGACCAAAAAAATTTCTTTTTCACCACATGCAATTCATTCAAAACAAATATATGTAAAGGATCATTATTGTATTTTTAATATATCATCGTGCATAAATCTTTTCTCATAAACAAACAAATTATTGGTATTTTCCAGATTAAAGCACATGTGTCTGCACCTAAATTAAAGATATTTAAAGCCAAGAATATATGAAATACCTAACTAAATTACAAGTACAATAACACACACAATTAGTATTAACCTCTTTTCTTTCAGTTTTCCCATTTCCACTTTCCCATTTTTCTTCTTGCAGACTCCTTCCAAATCAAACTGATGGCCTCTACCTTTTGCAAATCTCTTCCATGTCATGAAATAAAATTAGATATGCAAACGAGAAGATAAGAAGCAAACACTGTCATCCGCAAATCAAGAATACAGAAGATGTGTTGCATTATTATTGCACAGACACATCTTTAGAACTCGATCAACTCTTTTGCTTCAAACCTTGGAATAACATTCAGCAACATAGACAGGCATGACAACTCAGCAATACAGATGCATTTAGAAACACAGAAAAATACCACAGGAAGAAGAGGGTGGGGGTGGGTTGAATATCAAAATATATAACACAAAATAATTGGATGGAAGAAGGTACAAAGATTACATCAAGCAGTAGGGGGAGAATATACAAATAGTACCCCAACCATGACAACTCAATCTGCATCAATAACACTATAACCACAAAATTTGTAACCTGAAGAATCCTCATCTCGGCCTAAAAGGGCAGCAAAATGTTTGCTAGCCAAGGAAAGTGAAGGCGACACAACCGATAATAACAAAGCTAGGATGAAATTACTTGAGTAGCTTATTCCTATTTTGGCCGTGCTGTGCCGCCAATAATAAACAAAAATCCTCATTTTCCTCGTCAAACCAAAATTTTACACAAGAACCTCGTTCAATAGTTTCCCATAGAGGGCATTCCAAAAGGAGGCATCGGAGGCATCCCCATCCCGCCCATAGGAGGCACTGGTAGCGGTGGTGCTCCATAAGGGCCGCCCATTCCCGGCATCGGTGGTGCTGGCAATGCCAGAGGTAGCAATTGCGCATACATGTTCTGCAAGAAAAATGCAACATAATTTTTCTAAAAACAAGAAACCATGATGGCATGATCATACAAGAGATTGGTATACTGATATCTACATTACATGGATAAGGGGTCAAGGACACTATGTGGAGATACCAACCATGGATGCTATAGCTGATGAATATCGTTGTCAACGTATGGCCCTTTGTGTTTCTTATATTAACAAATGAGATTATTTTGTACCACAACAATTTATATAATAGGCAAAACCGAATAAGCCTTTGTACGCCCTTTTCAAAAGTGATATCATTTCATCTTTAAGCTATTTTATATAATTAAAAAAAATATTCTGAAAATCAATTATGATGAATTATTAGGTACACCAGTCATACAGGCAGGTATACCAGTTTAAACCAGTGTTGGTTAGGGACAGTCATACTGGCCAGTTCTTCAAACAATGGAAAGAGTTTAACCAATATTACCTGCTGAGAAACCATGTCCTTGTCTTCCTTCTCTTTGGATCTCTGTTCATTTAAGGCTTCAAGCTTGTCTTTCATGAGCTCGTCCAGTTTGCTTGTGTACTCACGAATAAACTACAGTTAACCATACCTCGGTTATAAGAGATTTGGAATCCAAAACTTCATGCTGGTATATGTCATTGTGATAAACAAAACCAAAAACATAAACCATGTATATCTAACCTGCAGAAGGTATGGGAAAGTAAAGTCAATCATATTGTTCGTCCACGCAAGTTCTAGGGCAACATCGGGCCGAATCAAGTCATAGCAGATGAAGAGACATGTAGCAAAGCATTCTTTCTTTCCCTGCAAATAAATAACATAACAAAGTTCTTTAGACATCACCTATCATGCATTGCAGACGATTCTGGTCGCTACGAATAAAAAAAAAATAGCACGGTTTATGCTGCAGCTTATTTTTTGAGTAAACCACCATAATAGAAAATGCTTGCAGCTAGGCATTTATTGATCAACCTCTTGATATGTTTAGTTTATTTATTTGCAGAATGCAGAATGAACTTCTCCAGACAGGATCATAAAATCATAAGCAAATGCCAAGTATAAAGACAAAAATGATATAAATATAAAATATACAGGATTATCCTTCTTCAAGTTTAATAAAGAACCGAATATCTTAATTAACAGCAAAACCAGAGAAATAAACCCAATTAAAATGGAAAATGACCCAAAAAGACGACAATTTAAAGGCTGGTTTTGAACCTATGGTTTATTTTTATTTATTTTCTATTTTGACGAGGATATGAGCCAGCTTCACAAGAAATCCAAAATAATCCAATATGAAATAATTCCCATACTAATCAGATAAGAATGTGTCTCCTCGGTTACCAATCTGTGCACCATAGCGTCAGTGCATCCTACAATATAATGACAAATCCGAATATAATTAACTAAGGATCGCTTGCATTGATTAAAGAACTGTGCCAACAATTCCTGCATTTAACTAAAAGTAACAAATCTGAATATAATCAATGATGCAATATTAAGTTATTAACACCTTTCAGTGTGCTCGCAACAAATTCCCACAAAAGGGAATTTCATGGAAAGTATAAAAAAAGGACATGGAGCAACGCACAATGATTCAAAGAACTCAAGTAAAATAGTAGATAGATAAATAACCGAAAGAAAGAGGCCTACCTGCTCAATGAAATAAACAAGCAACTCCTCAGACAGCTCGCGATCACCAGATTGTGAGCATGTCTCCATAGCATCTTTGTACATTTTGTCCTTCTTGGACAGAGCAATGGATTGTTTCCATCTTCCGGCTTTCTTATAAATATATGCAGCAACACGTCTCATTTCAAGGACCTCATGCTTTTCAATCTGCTTGCACCGCAACAAACAAATTACCATGCCATTTTCATTCAATATTTAAAACGTGGTTCATTCTATAAAAATGCATAACATATTTACCTTCTGAGCAAGGCCTATCTGATCAAAGTTATCATGCAAATCAATGGATTCCCTTAACCTGTCATATTCCTCTTCCTCAACGTAGATTTCATTCAAAGCTTCATTCACAGCAGATACATTATTGCTTTGTACTGCTACCATATATGGTTTCACAAGATGCAAGTAGCCAGCCTGGAATCAGGAGAAAGGATCAAACATAGTTAGCATATGACTAAAGCCATCCAAGAAAATCTACAAGCGGCCACCAAAACAATTAATTTGTGATACTCCCTAGTAATCAAGGATTTAAATATCAGATATCGAGATCACGTCAGATGAGGGCTTTCTGTATTAAATAGCTGGTATTAGATGATATAAACGATATAATACCAGGGATATGGATCAATATCAGATGTTTATATAAAAAGTTCATATCGGGGATTTTTACATAGATATGGGACTATCATATTGATATAGGCATTACACGTATTTAGATGTATATCTTTTATGCATACAAAATACATAATAATAACCTAAAATGCCATTTAGCGTTCAGATTTCTAAAAAGCTACGTGGAAGAACATGCTATAAAATTAATCAGACAAAAAGAAGTGATCAAAATAAACAAGTTATGGATGAGGGCTGACGTGAAGTTATGTGTTGCATTAGCTAGTAGCTCTGTAGCTATAACAAAACATACTAGATATCACTTCTCCTCTAACGGATGAGGGCTGAATTGAAGTTATGTGTTGCATTAGCTGGTAGCTCTGTAGCTATAACAAAACATACTAGATATAACTTCTTCTCTAATTTATTAATTGCTATTAGGTAACAGAGTTCTTAAACCTATTAAACTATACCTGATACAAAAAAAACTAGCAAATTGAACATAGATATTGAATAATCAACGATATTTGGGTATATGTGAAGAGGCCGAATATCAACTGATAATCAAAATATTGGTCGATACTTAGACAAAATGATATCCACATATTATAGCTTCTTTCATTTCACCAAGGGTCCCCAATCAATATATCACCCTGATATTTGAAACAATGATAGAAACAGACGACATTGAATAATGATCACAAACCTTTCGCATGATGTCCACAACACGTGTATGATCCACACGAAGAGCAAGAACATTGAGTATATCATTGATAAGATCAGGATGCTCCTGCAAGTAGAAATGCACTGCCTTGTAGTAAAGTTCAACGTTTGCCACTTTGATAGCAACATCTTTAAACTGCATGTGATCCCAAGCGTCTGGAGAGTGATTCATAATAGTAGTGGCAGCATTGTCGAATTCACCATACTGTATATAAAGATAGGTGAGCTCCTTCCAGTGTTGTTGCTCATCACAAGCACGAATAACTTTGGGAATGTTAAGTCGTGTTGAGAAAAGTTTGACATGCTCCATAAGTTTCTCAGGACGATATCTAGCATATAAGACTCCCAACTCTGTGAAAATGCCCATGTGAGCCCGTTCCAATCCAAGGCCACTCTCCATAAGAGAGATAAGTTCATTGAAGCAACCTCGGTTCTGGTAATAATCACTGACCTCTTCCAAGTCATCCACCTGCAACATTGACATCAGTAATCTAGAAACTTCTTGTTATCTCTAATATTAAAATACGAACCCTCGGAGGATTTGGAATCTAGGATGGGAATAGTCTTCACATGAACATTATTGGATGCAAAGTGGCCTCCATCTCTATGTCATGTGGTTTTCCTTCAACAGCCATGACAATTTTTTTAATCTATTTTCAATTTTCTTACAAATTTGAATTTGCACAAAAATAGTTATACGAATTTTGAACATGAGAAATATGTAGCTGTGGTTCCCACAGACAAATGGAAGGCGGGCCCCACCTCCGTTTAATTCATGTGGGACCCAGCACCCCCACCCCCACCCCCCAAAAAACACCCAAAGAAAAAAAACAAATTTAAGGTTTTTGTGGTTGTGGGAACCGCAGCCAATTGGCAACCAGCTTATAATTAACAGAATTTCATTAGCAACTAGCTTTATCAGAATTAAAATTCCAGTTCTCATAAAAAAAAGTGAGTCCAACACTTTTTTATTGCACATGCACGGATAGATGTGCTCAAGGAAAGTCCTCAAGATGGAACCAATAATAACTAAAATCTACAAATTGCTTAAAGGAATGCAATAGGAAAAGTTCACCTGCACGATAATATTCAGACCACAGATTTGTGCCAAGCGGAACTCCTCAGCATTCACACAAGCAAAACACACCTCCTTCCAAGTTTTTGAGCTGTTTGCTTTGCGAGCAGCATCGACTGCTCCTTGAAATTGTTTGAGCTTAACCAGTGTACAAGCCAGTTTAGCCCAATTTGAAATGAAGGCAAATATGATCTTTGCAGCTTCATATAGAGCCTCATCATAAAGACGATCACCGACATTTTGGAGATTAGCAACATTTGGCATAAGGATGAACTCCTCTATTTCACTCAACCTGTCAATCTTTGCGTACGCATATATGAGTTCGCTATCCACCTTTGGCTCTTTCGCCTTCTGCCTGACCATCAGCAAATACTTAACTAAGTCGTGGTACGCATTGCCATTCTCAGCAGCCTGAATAACTTCTAGGAAATGTGTTGCATCATCTGCCCGAATAAATGACTCAATTGCATCACTCACTAGTCCTTCACGTAGTTGTGTCTTGGCTACCTGACTCCAAACCGCATCTTCTTCCACACGGAAAGCAAACTCCACTGCCCGGTCAATGTTTTGGATGTTATCCAGAAGAACATTGACAGCCTGTACATTCAAGTTAAACTTTTTAAAGATGGCAAAGGCTTCCTCATACAATTGTGCTTCAACAGCAACCTCTCCAACTGCAGGACCATCAAAGTTATCCAATCTATTGATGTAATCCATAACTCTTGATGCATCGGCTTTGATGGCTGTTAATATAAGCAAGTTTTGCAAATTAAAATTTCCACTGAAAGCGGAATTTTGGAGCACAATCTTCTCGAGCAGTTCAATCAATTCATGAGGAAGATCAGCAGTCATGAAAGCTTTAACAGCTGCAGATACTTGCTCAGGACTCTTGCTTTCAGGCAAAGCTGTAGAAACAACTTGATCAATAAGCTGTCTTCTGTACTCATTGTCCGGGAGAAGCACTTTCTCCCAGATATCAGCATCCATCCTCTCAACAACATATCTGAAAATTATACAGATATAATATAAGTACCATCTAATGACAAAAAAAGATATATTGATATATGATGCATACCTGGCCTGCAACTTGAACAGAGAGTTCTTGTTTGTAACATTTATAAGTTCATCATCGCATTGTCCTCGTCTGTAAGCAACAACTGCAAGAGTTGGATCCCGTTTCTCACAATATTTACCAACAACACGTGAATCATAATATGGGTTGGTGGTGAGGAAATGCTCTGGATTGTTATTGCTATCAATGATAATTTTCCCTAATGCATTGTGAACATGTACATCCTGGCTTCCCTCATTCACAAGATGCTCCAAGAATTGTGTGAGGAGTCGAAGACGATTCCTATGGTAGAGACAGGGAAGAACGTGAGAACGATAAATATGCAGGGGAGAGGAAACAATTATGGAACAACAAAGTTTGTCACAAACCTCTTTTCACATTCATCCACAAGAGGCTCTACAGGTAAGAGAGAGCGGACTGAAAGAATGAGACCCTTGATGAAATCTTCAGGGCACTCATCATCCAGAAGTTGGCCAACCACCAAAGGAGCATTACTTGGATTTACCTAGAAAAGTTATGCACGATGAGTTCCAGAACATTAGCATGTGCTTGCATTTGCCTCCCCCCACCCCTAAAAAAAAAAAAAACCACCCATCCATCCCCACAGATACATGCACACATATACAGATATGTATATGTGTGTAGTATACTACATGCGTGTATGTATCATCATGCATGCATGTATATGTATAACTGTCATAGTTGAGGCTTCAGTCCAAAAAGAAATAACCATAAGAGAGAAAGCAAATAGATCGATCATATCGTATAGGATAGTCTTACCTTCTGAACATAGCCTTCAATATATCGAAGCATATTATTCGTGTACAAGTAGTGAGTCAGATCAGGAACAAATCCAAAACGATCGCAGACATTTATAAGGGGGCGTGCATCTGGAAGCTTGGCTTCCATAAGAAAATTCTTTGTCTTCCCAGCATCATAGAAATTAGATTCTCTTGTTACACGTTCGACTTCCTTGATCTGCCCAGTTTTAGCTGCTGCCTCAATATACTTGAAGTGTATGTCTGGATCTTCACTGTTACATGTATAACCAACATGAAAAAATATGATTGCTTTTGCCGGCTCAAGAAATGAACATCAATAAATAAAAAATATATATACCTTGAGCTAAGATATGATCCCAAGAAGAAGTAAAGGCCTTCGTAGGACTTAAATTGCTCGAAAAGTTTAATGCAAGCATCAACACCCAACTGCTCAGAATATTCTTTGGCAGTCTGCAAGACATGTTTATTAAAAACCTCCAGCAAATAGATGTAAGCAATGGCACCAAAAGAATATGAAACATAAAAAGCCACCTGCACAATTATCTGAAGGTTTCCTCTAAGATTTACAAGCAAGAGGTCTTTCATGCACTCCAGTGCCCATTCCCTCGAAAGAGTCCCAAAAAATTCCACAAGAGACTGGAAGCACAAAACATCAAAATCTAGTTTTGGAAAAAGAAAAAAATAGACATGAGAGATTCCATATGGATTATGGACAACAATAACAAACCTGTGGCTCAATCGCATGAGTATTCACAATAACACGCTTAATATCAGGCAACTCCGTATAATGCTGCAGTAATGAGATGGTGTTAATCCCATAAGTCTCCTTGGAATGCAAGCACGCACACACGTGCACACACATAGGTATAAAAATATTGTATGTGTGTGCATGCACGCACACACATGTAATTTTATTTATAAATGAATTGAGAATACAACCTGGAGAGCACGAATAAACAAGCCAGCCTTTTCACATAGCTGACCTATCCTAGGACGATCATAGTGACTGAACATCCCATTAGCTAATATAGCATCTGCAACATTTGGATACGTCACAAGATTGATCTCCAATACCTGCACACATCCAAATATACAAGAGAAATACAGAAATGCCCAAAAAAATCTTGTACGACTCTTATGGACATCTCACCTTTGTTTGAAGGAAAGCATGTTCTGGCAAGTTTGGTTTCAGGACATCCAACAGAAATGCAGTTGCCTCCCGGATCAAATTTCTCTACAGCAGAAACACCGCAAACAATAGGTAACTTTACGACAGCTGGAGTAGAAGTTGTCTAAGGAGTGAGAGAACATTTTATCCATAAACATTTAGGTACATAATGCTAACTAGAAAGTAATATAGTATACAAGAAAATGATGAAACCTGAAGGAAGAGATCTGTGATTGTATTGTAATCAACTGGACAACCGCCCTCCATTTGGGACATCATAAGCGCAAAATTTACTGCCCCCTGCCAGAAAATTTTGCATGAGAATGAAACTGAATAAAAACTCCTAATTTAAGGTTCTACACCAAAGCTGTCTGTAACATACAAAGAAATAATGAAACAAAACAACAGAATGCCGAGTATTATTCTCTGGAGGAGTGCCTCAACAGAATAAATCACCAAGGTAAATATCGGAACTTGTATCAGCATATAATGATCCAAAATGTATGGTTCAAGAGAAATATATGCACGTTAGTAGAAATGAATGAAAGAAAAATACCTGAGGATCTGATCTGAGAATGGTTTGAAGAAGGAAAAGATAATCTGGTGTGTATCCAACCTGGATCAAATATGGATCAAATCCACCATTAAATTGCAGTTTCAAAATATTATTTATTAGTACGGTCAGTACTATGTTTTCATTGAAAAGTAGAATAAGAAGTTCATCTTAATATAAATGATGTATGGACCTGCTTTGAGTATATGAGTATCTTGTCAAACTCCCTTCTTTCAGCAAAAGCAGCGACAACTTTAGGAGTGGCCCTTGCTTTTATGTATATTTTAAGAGCGAGGTCATTGTCAACAGTCTACAATAGAAACATGGATAACAAAGTTAGAAATAATAATACTAATAACCTCAGCACATAATAAAGATACAGTTAATTTATTAAACCAATACACCAATCAAAGAAGATTGTAGAAGTATTAGCACAAGAAAGTACACTTCCTACCTTTACAAGATCACCTAGTTCTTCGCTGCACTCAAGCTTGTCCTCAGCCAACCAATTTTCTAAGAGATTCTTCTTGTTCTGGTTCACAACAAGACGGGATAACTCCAAAGATTCAAATGCATTGAGTTTTCCTTTGGTTAGCAATGTCCCAAAATATTGCAACAGTGGTGGTGTTTGCCCAGCTTGCACAGGAACACTCTGCATAATTAGGGAGCATAAGGAAAAAGAGAAGAAGAAACATAAATAACAACAATTTTCACCTTTTGTTCAACAGAAAATTGCCGGAAAATTGCCAGAACTGAAGTATATCAACTTTTTTCCCCTTTATAGTCGCCACATTAAAGATTCAATAAGCAATTGCACAACACTAAAACTTTCTTGACTTGAGAGAATATCCAGAAGGAAATAAGTATTTATAGAAAAAATGGAGTGGAAGGAACAACTGCTATGAACGTATCAAGAATAATAAAGGGGGTAGCATTAAGACAAATACCTGAAATTTAGCAACAGTCTCCCGAGTCCTCAGGATGCCTTGTGGAGAATCTGCAGCAAGCTCTGCAGCCTCCTTATACTTGGTCTGGGAAAAAAGTTCTTGAAATCTTTGGACAACCTAAATTGCAGAGAGGACGATGAAAGAGGCTTCAATATGAAATTATCAATCCATGTACCACATGATACAGCATGTGCTAAATCTAATGATTAGAGCATTATTAATTATTCAAAATCAACTTCGTTTATCACTATTAAAAAAATGAAAGTCTCCACATATGAACATGATGCATGAACACAAAAATAAATTACATGGACATGATTGTTGAACATAGGAGAGCATAACAACAGTAAGAAAGCAACCAATGAGGCCGAGGTTGAGTTCCCTGATTCCTCTTTTATGCAGAGAATATAATTAGAATTTGCTGCCTACCTTCAAACTTAGCAAACCGCCTATGTATGTAGAATGGGAAGTTGCCACTTCCCAAGTTGCTGTTAAAATTAATGTTGATTAAGCAAGATGTAGTCAGTTGAAACTTCAAATGTTCATGCCATATGAAATGAAGTATGATTCAGTTAGTTTATTTATTTATGTTTTCAATCTAAGAATTTGGCATTAATAAAAACATAAGAGGAATTAATTGTTGGCGTGAAAATAAAATAAAATGATGGATGGAGAAAATATGGATATGTCCATTTGTTTTGTAATATAATGAATTATGGAGCTCTAGGAACCAATGGATTAAATACTAAGTGAATTATATCCTGATCGATATCTTACAACTTAACCCATATGTTCATAGAGAATCGACCCATCGAATTTACACACTTCTTCATGATACCATGGCAATAAAGCCTTCTTCCTAACACCAAGGCCAGTTCTATGAATCCTGTTTCTGCCAATACATGTATAGGGAACCTTCAAGTCCCCCCAGGTTTATCTAGCAACCGTCACATCTCTTAAAATGTCATTCAGGTTGGTTCCAAATCTAGCTATCCTCTGAGTACCTCCAACTAATTGGTATCACTCATAAATGATGCACTCGTTGGACCCAAAAGTGCGTGTCCAAATCAAACAACCAAACTAATAACCTCAACTGAAAATGTCATACTTTTGACAAACAAGTCTATGTATCATCGAACCTTTTCCCTAATTTGACAACCTTTCTCTAGTTTGACACCATCCTTTAGTTAGTCACTCAAGATTTCAAAAGAAACACACACACATTCACAATAAGAACTGCAAATAGCCAAATATAGTATAAGCAGAGTGATTATCGAATAAAAAGCCTCTATCAGAATAACATTCTGTCTTGGTGATTGTGTCTAGGTTCCTATATTTTGGGATGCATTAAAACTGGCACGCACTTTCAGTTATATTATGCCAAGACCAACAAATATTACTGTAGCTTCACCAAGAAAATCCCATCTTCCTCCTCTCGGATCCTTTTCTTGTCCAAATTTTTTTGGGAGGTTTGTTGCATTAACCACCTATTAACTGGCATGTTATTTATTTATTCAGCATGGTTCTTAAAGCTAGAATTATGCATACAAGCTAAAAATAGATCAGTGGCTTGCTGCAGAAAGGAAAGTCAAAATTCTACAGTGCCAGAACTTTGACTTTCCATAACTAAAAATAGCATAGGTAAAGACAAAGTTAAACTATATACCAGATTCTCCGCCCCTGGCAGATTTCCTCGTTTGGCAAGATTAACAGCAAGCTCCAAATTGTTCAGCTGCGGCAGTTACCAGGAAAAAGAAAATCATCTACGTGGCATTTATCCAAGATGTAGTTGGAAAAAAAAGAAATGCTGAGACAGGAAAAAAATTACCTGACCACTGACGAAAGGCACAATAGTTGCTTCATTAACAGTTGCAAGAAGAACCTGCCCTCTTCTGTTGATAGCATAAAAGCCGCCGATAGCAGAAGCTTCTGCTGTAAGAAATATAGGATCTGGACTAATCCGGTTTCTGTAGACTGCTGTAGCTGTCTCCAGATCATACACAAATAGAAGACCAAGCTTTGTAATGACATATATCAAACCATATTTTTGGGAGACCTGGGAGGGGGGGATATAGAATCAAGGCTACAAGATAAATGCGCACTCATTCCAGATTAAAGACAAGCATAGTTTCCTCGACATGTTACCTGCATTGCTACAGGGAAGTCATCGGCAAAATCAGGCGGGAAAAACAGATCTGCTTGTTTCTTTGAAAAGCCTGGTTTGCCTGGAAATGCATGTAGCACTTGAGGAACATAAAAGGAAATGGATGAAAAGGTTCAAAGTACAGCATCAACTTCTCCCATTAAGATGGGAGGCCTCTATGAGAGTAAAGTTCCACAGAAAGGTTAGAAAATACTTTTAATAAACTCCAATCTGACGTGGAACTTGTCATTATTTGTCAAATTTCTTGGCATATTCACAAGAAGGTTTTTTCTTTCTTTCTTTCTGATATAGGCCCCCTAAAACATTGCTATTTTGAAAGAGAGCCCTAAAACTTCATATTTCTAATTATACCCCTAAAACTCTTAAATAAACTAAATTGGCCCCTATGCTTAATTATCACCCCTAACACCATTAGAAATCTCCTTTAAAGAAGCTAAAATGACAACTCTGTTCTTCTAATGGCTTTATATTTGCATTGAAAAGAGAAAAAGAACGAAATTATGAAGTGATGTTGGAAGATTGAAGGAGAAAATATGGGTTTTGCATTAAAGAATTGAGAAGAGAGTAAAATGGATTATGTGTCGAAAAGAGAGAGGGAGGGAGAGGGCGGGCGGGAGGGGTGAGAGATTATTAAATAACGTTGTGGATGATTGAAAGAGAAAATATGGCTTCGTACTGGATAATCAGGAAGAGAGTAAAATGGGTTTTACTTTTTTTTTCCTTGTTTTTTGTTTGTGAGGGGGGGGGGGGGCGAGGATGTGTGTGTGTGCGCGCGCGTTTTAAAGATGAGAGTTTGAATGAGTAAGACTAATGAATTTGACATGCAAATGAAAAGAAAAAACATGAGGGTTTTGATGTTATATAAGACTGTTTATCTCATATTTCATCATATTAGCTCTAATCGAATTATTAATCCTGATTAACTTAAGGAAATGGTGTTTTAAGTGAACGGGGAGGTTTTAAAGGGTGTGCTTAAAAAATATAAAGTTTTAGGGGATGTTTTTCCAAATATCAATGATTTAAGGGGGACCTATATATAAAAAAACTCACAAGAATATGGCATGGGTGATCGTGGTTGCACGGAGACGAATAGGATACAGGGACACGCACACGACACGATGTGATACGACACGGAAAAATCCCCAAATATAGGATACAGGGACACGGTAATACATACACATAATTTTATAAAAGATATATCAAACTACTACAACATAAAACAAGAAAAATTAACATGTCTAAACATTTAGATAGACACATCAGAATTACAACATACCACAATGTCATCCGTCATACGTGTCGGACACGGACATGGCAACCCATAGGAAGAATCCATGCAACCTAGGGTTCTACTAACAGTATATCCAACCACTATCATGAATCTAACACAAGTAAATAGCTATAAATATGAAAAGGACTCCAGAGACTGGTTTATACAAAACTAAAAGGGTAAATAGGATCATCCCCACTATCATACAAGATAAAGAATTCCGAAACAAAAAATGAAGATATTGTGACATGATGCAAATGGCCAAGAAAACAAATACGATTACAAGAGAACTATATGCAAGGAAATGAAGGGATACCTGGCTGGGCACCAAGTTCAATCACATGCAATTTTGAAGTAATCTGCCCAGCATTGGTTGTCTTTGAAGCAAAGCAAATAAGAATAGAATCTTTGTCATTTCCAGCAACCTACATAAGCAATAAGTATGAGATCCTAATGTAAATTGTTGAGATGTGAGAGACTAAAATAGTCCCATAATGGAAAAACTATGAGAGGTACATGGATATAAGAGATAAGATGGGCCAGACCTCAACAAGGCTTAAGTCTTGTTATTGGAACCCACTTATATCAAAAGCCGTGTACACTCATAAATAATATATATAATCGTTCCCCTCATTCTTGAATATATATATATATATATATATATATATATATATTGCAAAACAGGTATAGATCACAAATGCATATACACCTGCGATGTAAAAGTCAAGGCCGAATGTTGTATATACTCGCCTTAAATGATGCAAAGGATGCAGCATGTGCTTCAAGTGCCTGACTACGCTGCTGATCCACAGAGAAAAGCTGCATATTTCCTTTAACGAGTTGTGGCCTCTACAGAACAAATTAAGGGAAGGGGACGATAAACAATACTAAAAAGTAAATATCTAATTATGTGGGGGAAATGGAAGAATAGAATTGATAAAATAACATGACAGGATAGTCATTTTAACTGGAATAGAAAGCCAGAAGAATGCACTTCAGAAAATATCCTCATAACGCTTCTCTCTTTAAGACTTACGAACGGTCAGAACTAACTTATCTCCAAGCTAGATTGATTGATATTATGCTCGCTTCTTCGAGAACATCATACAAGTTGCCTTGAAGGTCTGATTCAGGAGTTAATTTGTGGACTTCTGATTTAAGAAATCACCAGAAAATCAGTTCATAATGTATTTGTGATCACTCCAAAAAACACAATTTTCCTCAGACCTGACATGATTACCGAAAGTGGAAGCAACCAAAGGGCAAGGAGAGGTCAAGACCTAAACCCTGAGGTAAGAGCCGCCTACACAGACGACCGCTTGTCTATGCGAGGGGACGCATATTATAAATATACAATATTTCTAGATGACATGACATAATATTTATACGGTAACTCATTTCAACAAATTGTACCTAAATGATATAGAAAAATAAAGCCTAGAAAAAGAGTACCTAAAGAATAAACCAATGATTGAGAGTCAAAAGTAAAAGAAACCAAAAGAATATCTAATTTATAACTTACAACAAAAAGAAAATAAAGGAAGGAATACAAAAACTTCCTCAATGAAGTTTAATCGTCAAAGGCGGCTGAACGGGTGGTGTGGGCGACGGGGGAAGATGCTGGTGGGGGTGGGGGTGGGGGTGGGGGTGGGGTGTACACACACACACACACACACACACACACACACGGAGGGAGGGAGAGAGATTGGTTTAAAACTACTCTGACTCTAAATTTCTTCCATTAAGATTTGAAGACATGGTACAGGTGAGAAAAACAGGAGAAATTATGACTTGAATTCTCTTTAGTAGAAAAACTCAGCTCAGGTGCCCACTTAAGGATCTCTCTTAGTACGCTTGGAGCACACAGCCGCACACCAAGGCTCCGAAGGCACGAAAAGTATTTACCTTGTCTAAGTATGTCGTCTGACAAGCCTAACAGACTTTATGCTTTAAAAATCGCTTCTCCTAGACTCTTGTGGAGCCAAGGCGCATAGCCTTTTAGGATATGGAGGCAACATCATACATGTGTGACATTATCCGTATGAGGAATCACCTGGATCCTTGAGTCTATATGGCGTACTTTAAATATGTAATACAATCATTATATGTGTTTTATTTGAGTTGTAGTGTTTCTTATTGGGTCGGCAGGTTTAGATTTAGGTGATGTTCTTGTCATATTGTTAAAATCTGGCAGATGTACAAACGAGGAATCCAGGATTTCATTATGAGAGAAAAGAAACATGTTTGTTGCTCACGATGATGAGCTTTATTTAACCATATGACTTCACAAGGATGTTTATGCATATTATAGCCAACAATGTGGCTTCCAATCAAGGTTTAAAATCTAGGTATCAGTATCAAGTATCAGAGGGGGTCATCTCAGATCAAAGTAGATTAACATTATTTAACAAATATAATTTTTAAAAATTAGTAAAATTCTAAAACAAATAGTAACAACTACAAACAATTTCACAGTAATTAATGATGTTTGAGTAGTGTAGTTGTTTAAGTGCTTAGTAAAAATAAAGGGTGTGAAATAAACCATAATAACCCAATAAAGTATTAATAAACCTATTAACCCGTCAAAGAAACCACTACCCATTAATAAACTAAATACTAAGACCCCACTAATCGAATGGTAAACCCAATATTACTCGGCATCGAACGGTATAGCTATTGGACCTCGGATGATCATTTTTGGGATCGAAAACGGTCATCTCGGAAAGGGATCAGCCATCTCAGATGGGGATCGGCTCGGCTGAGATTTTAAACCATGCTTCCGATTTGTAGAGGCAATCATTTTGATGCTTATAATGGGACAATCCTACCAAATGCACTCTACCCTTTTTGTCTCCTACATGTCAGCATCTCTTGGCTATCTGAACCAGGTGGCATTCTGTTTGTTTGTTGTTTGAGTTTTGTGGGTGTGTCACGTCTTGCGTGTATGTCTTTTTTGTGTGTGCATGCTGAGAGAGGGGGTACATACGGCGTATGATAAATTGTATGATGTGAAAACACACAAGATAAACTGATCTAATATAAGTGACATTATATCAAGGTTTATTTATATTTATTTATTTGGTTGTTGGTTGGGACACTGGTTAAAGGGGTAAAATAGTCAACCAAGAACTATACAAAAAAGTTTAAGATCTTAACAACGCAACAATTATGGTATTAAACGATATTTAACTAGCAAATCAATAAAGTAAAATTGGCATACCTCAGGAGCACCAGGTGCAATTCCAGTCAGAACTAGCCATTTTTCAGATGGGTCACAGCGGTAGTTAATGATCTGATTATTTGCCAAATTAGCAGTTCTATCAAACATCTTTGCAGGCTCAGAATCACCTGCATTTTTAAGATAACATTAAAATTTAATTTCATGCGAACATGCAGAAAATAAAAAGTGACAAAGGGCCCTACAAAGATCCAAGCAATACAACTCCAAAGCAACAAAGTAATCATTACCTTCTACTGACCAATGGTATACCAAGGTCTGAGTTACCAGCCCCAGTAACTTCGGAGTGATCCATTTCCAAAAAACAACCTATGAACATTTGGAAATTGTAAAGAATAAGGTCCTTGAACTAGAGACATGGCAAAAAGAAATAGGGCTGATCCCAGTCAGCTCCATCGAAACATATTTATTAAACACATATCAATCACAAATATAATTACCTGTTCTGGCATCTGATGTGATTTAATTTTGGTCTTCAGCTCAATATTGAATATTTGGAGGTGATCCTGAGTAGTACCCGGTATTTGGGCTACATATGTTGAAGAAACATAAATAATATTCCTTATGTATATGTCTAGAGGAAATGAAAAGGTAAAGATATAGCAAAGATCATAGGTCGTTAAACAGAAAAGGATAAAAAAGAATTGGCAATTTAAAAAGAAGTAGACGGCGTCATCTGCAAGTTACAGTACTTCCTAGAGGGTCATAAAAATGTTGTTCACTTGTTCTTTGAATGTCGATATAACGAAATATATTGACAAACACACATAGGACTATTGTAAGATCAAGTAAACAATATTAGTATTGGAACAATTCCCCGAAGAATTCTAAGCAAAGATTCATCACTGATGGAGCCGAAATTTATTCTCATCACACACACACCAAAAAACACAAACAAGCAATCTCACTCTCTCTCCATCCCTCCCTATATATATATATATATATACGGTCCCTACGTTGAATTGAACACCCGAAAAACCACTCTGTCTATCTGATCATGCGTGCCAGACTCACTGCTGTCAATGCTAGAAATTTGATTGATGCATTAAAGCCAAGTATAGGAAGATCCTTCTTTGATTATAAACAGCGATATAATGGCTACACTAATCATAAGGCAAGAAATAAATCGGATAATCTTGCTAGTGAATTTGTGATTATCAAACGTGCAAAGTTTAACAGAATTCCTTGTTATTTTTGTGCAAGAGATTACTAGCTAAGAGATTTTCATCATAGCATCCAAACAAACAGAATTATCAAACAATAGAATGCCAGTAGCATCTAAAAAAAACAAGAGTGCTTTTAGCATCCAAAAAAAACAGGAATGCTTGTAGGACAAGCTAGTGAATTAGAAAACCAACCCCCATGTAAAGCTCATCGGTTACATCAACCAACAAAAGTTGGGTAACACGGATTCATATACAAATATGGAAACGATACAGGCCGGATTTCCCAATTCACAACTTATCCAAAGTTTAGGATTTGATTCGTTAGTATATGTAAATTTTCATTGTTTAATATATATACTAATAAAATAGTAATTTAGCAAATCTAAACTAATAAAAACAAATTTGTACGTGTTGATGCATGCTCTGTATCATTATAAAAAAAATTACTATTGAAAATCTAAACTAACGTACGGTGAGCTTGAGATTTAAGAGAGCATTTTTATCCCAGAAACAACATATTGTGCAACTTTTAAGTCAATGGTTTCAACCAAATACAATGTTTTCAAACACACTCTCTTCTAACGCGCACACAATTTAAAGTTGCAATTTAAAATCCCTCTCCCAAGAACATCAAACTTTAAGCTCACAATTTAAAACCTCTCTCGCTAACACTTAACTTTGAAACAGAAATATTTCCACTGTGTTTTTATAATACCTCTCCACTAACACCCCCTTAGAGTCTTAGTCGTTAATACATGGTCAACATATCTAGAGTTTAGTTTAAATTTTAGGAAAAGGGAAAGAATCCCACATGTATTCTTTATGCACTTGATACAAAATTTTATACCAGAATTGACATGGATACAAATCCAACACGTAGACATCTCCTCGACGAGGAATCAGAGCAACATAGAATATAGCAACCCTTCCAAAAAAGATCGTGCTTGAATGGGCCTAGAGGAAAAGGGGAAGGACGGTGCTTAGTAAAACAATTTGCATATCTCCATCATTACTTAGTGGATGCATGCTAAAAAATAAATGGTGGGCACATATAAGCTATATATCAAGTCATCATAAATTGTTGGTTGAAAGGACAGTCATGTTATTTGTCCAATAAAATAGTGTGATAACATATTACAAAGTGACATTCAATTATTACTATTATGTTCATAACGCCGGCAAGAATATATCACAAGGAATGGCGGTTTTGTAAAAAAAACCTTTAAGAGCAAGAATCTTGCTGTTGGGGTTCATCAAAGCGGAGTCAGCGGTAATCGGCCTCCTCAACGGCTGCATTGGCATGCTCATATCGATGATCACAACACTGTTCTGCGGCGACGTCTCCCTCACACAAATATACTTGTCCGATTCCATCGTCACATGAGTGAAGGTGATAAACTGCTGGTTTATCCCAACACTTGGAAGCTGATATCAACACAAGGTTCAGATGTTAAAAGCATCAAGATAAGCAAATGGGATCGAGATTCTCATTGTTAGATCTCAACAGATCCGTTGCATATCCCCTAGATCCGCGCGGCTAAACCCTAATTTCCATCTACTATAATCGAATTGAATCAGTAAGCAAAAAAGCAGGGAAATTTTGGGGAGAGAGTTACCGTTAGGGCTCCCTTCATGGCGATCGGAGCGCTGGCAGCGGCCATGGCGAGGGGAGGTGAGCTCCGATTAGGTTTTTCTTAGATCTGAGTGGAACCCTTTTGGGGAGAAGAAGAAGCGGATCTAAAGTGAGCGCTAAAAATTATATGTAATCGAGAGAGACACGAAGTGGAACTATAAAGCGTCATATTTAGATCCTTGTTGGCTAAGAATAAGAGGTTTTATATTAACGAGTGAGCTGTAATTTTTGTCACTTTATAGCGAAGCCTTTTTAATCCATTTTACATATAGCTTCTTGCACGTGCACGGAGGTTAATTACTTTATAAGTAAGCGTTTTACATTCTAGTTTTGTGCATGCGCTAAGGTTAATTAACAACAATATTTGTTCCTTTACAGCAAAAGCATTTTTCTTTGCAGTTTACATGCTTATGTTTTGCACATAAATGCTCGATAACGAGCAACCTATGATATTTGTTATTTTGTACCCAAGTGTTTTTCTAATTTATATACCAGCTTTTTGCACGTACGATACACGAGATTAAGTAACAAGTGATTTGGAATATTAGTTACCCTATAGCAAACCATTTTTCTTTCCATGTTAAATACAAGTTTTATGCATATATTGTGCATGAGATTAATTGCAAGTGAGGTAATATAACTATGAAAGTATTATACAAATTGTAACAATTTGGTGGAAGTTTGACCAAATATAATTCTTATACATATAATTAAAAAAAATAACATAAAAGAAATTAACAAGTTGGAAACTTACCCTCACTTATCTTTTATTTCGAACAGATAAAGAAAAGTTTACAATTGCAATTCAAAATGATTAGGTTTTGAACAATTAATACCAATAAAAATGTGTAGTTGTGTACCATTAACATTTCTAATGATTTCAAAAGGACACACACATACATACACAAGCAAACGCGCTGACACGCGCACAAAGATTGTAAGTTTTTTCATAGAATAAAAAATACATCTGTTTTTATCTTCTTAAATCTAGTTTGTTAGTAGCTTTTGACTATCTAATTAATTGTACATTATTTTTTGTTGCCAAATATAGTTCATATAAGTAATATGACAAATTAACCAAAACTTATTTAGGGGCTATCTAAATACATATATAATAAACGACTAAGACCTGTAATTGTTGTTATGCTAACCATATTCTCTGTATAATACTTCAACCTTGTATTTAGAACAAATCCAAGAAAATTAGCTTTTAATGCATGTGCTCACACAAATTATTGAGACTCATTACCTATGTTCTTATCTCGAGCTCCGACTCTATCTTCCCCAGCAAACTCCTCTTCACAGGAGCATCGTTCGTAACATTCCTCCTTGCAGTAATTTCCTTACCAGAACTATGAATTTGCTCATCTATATTTGGCCTACATTATCAGAAATTCCTAGCTCCTCCAGTGACGACAGTAACAACAGTAACAATAAGCGAGGAACCCATCTCTGAGGCTCAAACTCGAAGAACTACCAAAGTACTCTAAAAGAGGTGAGCATAGTCTCCAGATCCAAAGTACAACAGAGGAGAATACATCGATTAAGTGACTGTTTGAGGAGCTAGAGCTCTTTAATGAGATGAACACGCATGCTTTAACACATAAGCGGCAGACCATAACCATCAGCATAGAAAGAGCTGAGGAAAAGGGTTCAATGGGAAGACTAACATTTCTGTCGATATACAAGCCGCCAAATATCTGATCTCCATTACCTTATACGGTATACTGAACTTCACAAAGCACTTGCGGAAATGCAACGAACCCCTTTTTTCTGCCCCTTACAGTTTTACATCCAGCAAGTAAATTGTTTGCAGAACTTGGCTCATTAGCGGAAAATAATAAGCGATGAAAGTGTTTGTTTCAGTTGAGAGAAAAGCTCACATAATCAATTAAAACTGGTTTGTCGATACAAATTCACTGGATACAACAGCAATACAAAAATGCTGCAGGGCCAACTAAAAAAGACGCCCGCTTAATACAAACAAATATTGCTATTGCTCTCTATCTACTACAATTCATCACTTCAGACTGAAACCACATCAAGCTAATGTGAAATCATGCACATTTTGCTTCGCTATACATTTCGGACTTCAACAATCTGTTTGTTGACATCTTACATCAATTTGTATAGGTAGGTGGAAATTGCCACTCGATCCAAAACTGAGTACCTGAAACAAATGTTTCTGCATGTCAGTAATGACAGGCCACCATCTAATAATTTAAGTTTTTCCCCTTGAAAACAATTAACCACTTCTTTTAATCCCTTAGGGCATGTTTGGATGTTCTGGATTAAAATCCGACGGATTGAGTTTTGGATAATAATGTCCCGGAATGCAGCCGCATTCCTTCAAGGAAAAAATGCAAAAAAGTTTCATGTCAAATACATGTTTGGTTAATCTAGGCTAAGGATTTCCACTTCATATCTATATTAAAAATATTGGGAGTTGGAAATAAAAATAAATAAATTGTTTGTTATAATTAAAGAAGATAAAGAAAAATGAAAGAAAGAGGTAACGAATGGTTCAAGTTCCAAGAAAAAAGCAAGCATTTAACCTTGGGATTAGAAAAATTAGCATTGAGCTAATTTTTCTAATCCAGGGGAATGGACCATTTGGAGGCTTGTTTCCCTCTGAATTTACTCTTAGAAATGCACATCCAAAAGATTATCCAAATCCGGAGTAAAAATGGAATCTAGGATTTTAATCCAATGGAGAGTGCATATCCAAACATACCCTTAGACTAGCTAATATCATTATTGAAAAATTACTAGTTTACCCGAGACCCCCAAAACATTTACCTTTGATCCTCCCCTCACTTAAACCTAGTTAATATCATAAACCCGTAATTACTTGTTTACCTCAGACCCCAAAAGCATTTAACCTGCCTCTCCCTTTTTTTCATCTTCCTCTACGAACCATACAATCCTTAATTGTTTAACTGGGAGGTCCATCTGAAGGTATAGCGCGCGTGCGCACCCTAAAATTAACCCTCTAATTAATCAGATAGGGGAGTTTAGGGTTTTTTGAGGAATGGATTGGAAAAAACAGGAGAGATCAGGTGTAAATAGGTAGTTCACGAGAAAGGTGAGCGGTGTCATGTGGTGTGGTAGTGGTTAACATAATATCCACAGAGTATATTTGGTATGAAAGAAAGTGAGAAAGGATAAGAAAATGAGAGGAACTCGATGATATTCATAAAAGGATTACCATCCAATCCCACTTACATTTCTTTCTATTACTTTCTTTTAAAACCAAGCATAGGCCAAGTCTAAGGGGAATAAAACATAAAAAGCCCAATATATATAGACCAAAAAATAGAATAAAGGATCGATACTCACAGTTAAAAAAGGGTAAAAACCAAAGCAAATAACAGCACACAATGGTAAAAGAATGATGGAATGAATAATATTCATCAAGCCATCCTCAGTGCCTCCTGTATTTGAGCAAATGCTGATGGATGTATTCTACCGATAGCTGCATTAAAAGATGCTTCGCCATGGAACGATGCACATGTTTTAAGGTTTTCCCTAAGCATGTTTTCTAATGATAACTGTTTGATCGGATCTGAATCTTTCATCTGGCAAAAAGAAAAGGATATTGTTCAATACAAACAATATATTTGGGAATAATGCATTCTTATTTAGAAAATACAGGTGCATTTGGTGAATATCTTACTTGTCGTCTCCTGAACTCCTTGCTTGGAACACTGCCAAATCCAAAACTTTCATTGCTAGGCCAAGGGGAGCTTGTACTGTTAGCATTTATCAGGAATTGAATGGGTATAAAGTATGCAAATACTAAAGCAAACAAAATAATAGAACGCTTATCAGATAATTAAAGGATGTTGTTTAACAGAGATGGAACCTGGAATCCTCTTCGCTTGTTTCTTTGCTTTCTCCCAAAATAACAGTGGTACAGACACTGCATGTAGAAAATAAGAACCAGAGTGTATATTTAATGCTGTATATATATGAGAAGTCAATTCAAAAATATTAATTTACCTCAGAATGTCCTCAAGTTTATCGATGACTTCAGGTACTCTTAATGTCAATATAATAGAGAGAGCTAATGCATATTCCTTTTTCTGTATGAATGTCGCATTGTCAATCTGTGATAATTGTCGAACAGTTAATATCTCATTGTCGGAATACAATATATCCAATTGCGGCCTATAAAAATCTTGTCTTCCCTATCAAACAGTTCACTTGAGAATAGCATAAAAAGGAAAAATCGGTAGTAGCTGCATATTCAGAGAAGGGCTAGGAAAAAATGTCACTCTCCAGAAAATAAAATAAAAATAAATCGATATATATACCCACTAGAGAAGCTGTAGCTCAAATTCTTGCTTAAGTAGTTAAGGCATAAATGTGGTGAATCAATTAAAAATTAGTGGTCAAAAGCCCATTAAATAAGATAGCGTCAAAATGCAAACCCCATGAAATAAGATAGCCTCATAGTGAAAAGTAATCACTACAAAAAGGAAAACTACTAAATCCATTGAATTTTTCTATTAAAAAAATCAGAATACAGGATGAAAAGATCAAACGATGCCACAAACACAACTAATATCCATGTCAATCGTAGTAACTAATTACCTTATCAATCCATAAATCAACCAAGCAAAGAAGAATATTTTGGTTAATGGAAAGACCAGCCTGTTGAAGGGCCAATGCAACAGATGAATCAGATGCTAAATGGGCAAGGTAACTGGTATTCATCACCAGAAGCCTTGCAAGAATCGCGCCAGAAGATGTGCGCACGGCTGTCCTTGATGGATTACGATCATCTTCCCCACTTAAGCAGATAACAATGAGTTTCTGCAATGGCATCATGAGAAAAAGTCGTATGAAAGTCTACTACTAATCTGTTGTATCTAAGAATTAGGAAGTGAGGTAAACTATAGTACCTGAAGCACTCCAAATATCAAAGGAGGCGCTTCTGTAGGGAAGCACTGCACATCGAATGTCCCAGATTAGTAAGTTGTTTAATACAAAAGCAATAATTAAATTAAAGAAATGTAAATGGGTACTGCTATCATCTAAAAGGAGAAGGCGCTGATTTACACTATTTCCATGGTCAGTTGTGCAGTGTTATCATGTTTGTAAATCTTTTATGGTTCAAGGAAAAGGGCAGGAAGTCTGACATTTTGTGACGGTATGTTGCATCTTTTTGATACTATGACAATCCCTTGAAGGAGCCAAGAGGCCAACACATGTCATATAAGAAATGAAATTGACCGCAATAGCTCTCCTAAGTTAATGACATACTAATGAACCTCTAAAAAACAAACAAATAAATAAATTCAGGGACCATGCTTCTCTTTTAAGAGTAAATTTAGGCTAAAAACTGCCAATCCTTATCAATTGACAGCGAAGCCTGGTAAATGTAATAGCCTACACGCCATTTCATCAAGGTGGATTGATATCAGTCATCTATGGGCATTATCCATCACTACACCCTGCATCTGGGTCAATCAGAATAAAATGCTTGATAACTTATTAATATACAAGCGAAACCTACACGGTTTCATCGAATTATAACAAAAACCTTTTATAGTCACTTTACCCAAAGTTAATCGCTGAAAATATTTTCCTGGAAGATATTCTGTGGGGCGCTTGTGTTTGTGAAGTGAAACAAAGCTAAATTGCACATTATTTTTTAAAAACCAAGCAGCTGACTTATCCCTGTTTATTGTTATAGTTTAGTAAGACTCTTAAGGATTTGACACCTTGCAGAGAAGGCCAATAATTCACAAGATGATGATTCCATATATCTACCTAGCACACGACCAAAGAAATACATGCATGGTTTGATATGTTGTTTGAAAAGACTTGGTCTGGAAGCGTTTAGCACCAAAATAAATCAACAAGCACTTTACAACAGATGTTTAGTTCAATACCGTCTTGAAAATCCATCAAATTAGTAAGCAACTTGTATGTCTGAAAAAATTGTATATGTAATGGACGCAGTGACAAGTTAAAGTGAAGGCTAGTATTATGAGATCGCAACAGGGACCAAGATAAAGCAATCACAAGCAATAAAGTTATTTAAGCACAATTGGAAACTAGACTTGTCTGTTAAGAAAAAAAAAGGAAAATGAAGATTAAGTGCATGTGAAGGCTACCAAAATCGCATAAACAACAATTCATGGTCGAAAATTATTGTATATCCATCCTACCTTGATCCATGACCATCCCTTTTAGTCATATCCCTCACAAATTATCTTATTTTATGCATACAGCTCGGTAAAACTGAAAGCATGTCTGTTCCCTCCTAGATTGTAATTAACTACTAGCCATTAATTCTCGCCGTTTGTGTTTTCTCTTCCCCTTATTTTGTAAATGCCACATCATTAGTTAAATGCCACCAACTAGCAACAATATCGTTTATGTTAGTATGAAAATCTGAACCAAAAGTACAAACTTAATTATATCTCCCAGTCCCTACTTCCTACTGACTCTGAGATTAAAGAAATTGTGACCGGTATATCTAGAATAGTAATTACTAATCTCATGTTCACTCATGTGAGGAATACCCACTAAATAGAGTCCACGCAAAGCTCTTCGTTTTCCTTAAAAGAGAGATGATAATCTGAAAGTTAACATAAGATTTTTTTTATTTTTTATTTTTGCTTTACAAATGCAACCCACAAATTATGTCTGATGCACAGGAAAAGATGCTGACTTGTGCTTTCTGAGACAGAGAGCTTGGAAATAAGAAAATAAAAATCAAGCAAAAACTAATTTAACAATGTAGAAAATAAGTTTGACCAAAGCCAATATCAGACCGATGGATCTCTATAGTCCATAAAGCTATCAATGCAGCTTAATCTGGGAGAGCTGCTTTTTGTAGTTACAACTGAAGTAATCAAAAGGTGCAATAAGGATGGATATAATTTGAATAACCCGGTATACA
The DNA here is from genome assembly GCA_030015575.1 of Agapanthus africanus. Classification (NCBI taxonomy): domain Eukaryota; kingdom Viridiplantae; phylum Streptophyta; class Magnoliopsida; order Asparagales; family Amaryllidaceae; genus Agapanthus; species Agapanthus africanus. The sequence continues at coordinate 900,717,149 of CM057337.1, forward strand.
TGACAAGTAGATAAAATGTGTTTTTACACATCCAAGATGTGTTTTCCATCGTACCCAATTTTTCCGATGAATGCAAACCAGACCAAGCAAAAATACAGGAATATATAATAGAAGCTATACGTACCTGAATTAAAATATCAACTATAGGAAGAGTTGAAAGAATTCCTTTATCATTAACATTTGAGACAACACCATCAAGCAGATTAGCTAAACTTGATGCATGCCTACTCAGAAATTCCGTCCCACCAAAAATCACGTAGTCCTCAATGATATCAATACCGACCTGCATTCGAAAGTTTTGAGTTTGAGTGGCTTTGTCGCAAATACACAGTATTGCATTCTAGGATTTTGCATCCTTTTATAAGAATCTCGCTGATTGTACAATGCCCCGGCAACATGCACAATTTCAGCCGCATGAGGCATTTTCTTATAAATTATCCAGAACAGTTCAGATACTTTTTTTTTGAAGTTGGAGATTTGGACCATTATCAGCATTTAGCAGTTTGTTCTTTTCTATTTTTTTTTGGCAGTCCTGAACTTAATGCAAATTTTTTATTCTGTTCAGACTCGGACACACCTATATCTAGGAGAATAATTGGTGTTTTTCAAAAGACAATGATCCCTGATTATTAAACATTTCTGACATATTTGTCTCTGTTTATCATTATTTCGCTGTGGTCGAAATCCATCTTCAGATGTGGTTAAAACCCATTGGACTGCACGTCGAGAAGCACAAATCAGCCCCAGTCAACCATCAATCCACCATCTACATCTTCATTTCCCACCTTCGGTATTTGATTCTTACCTCCATATTCAATCGAGATCAAAAACATTTGTTTGCATTCATTATTTAAAATTAAGATCAAGCTCAAGGTTCGGATCTATCAAAAGAGAAGAATCACGAAATCTTTACTATTATAACTAGAAGTCTCTTCAATGATGTCATTAATTTGCAAAATAAAAAATAGAAAAATGACAAAATTCCTATAACCAAAATTGATAATAGAAGATGTCCACCTCCTCCACCCTTTTTATTTCTTCTAGGTAAACAAAAGACAAAAATAGATAAGTGAAAAGTCAACAATGCTCTCTCTCTCTCTCTCTCTCTCATTACACATTCTCTCATCCTTATAAATTTATACATAAGCCCCTATATCTTTTACTATTTTATATAATTCATAAAGTTTTCAATTCTAATATTAACACTAACTGCATTCATTTAATTTAAATTCTATAGACATCTTCACAAATTTTTATGCAATATTTATGGGTAAAAAATTCTTACGAGCGCCTTCACTGGAATGCATAAAATTGTTCAAAATATATACACGTGCATCTTACATTCAAAAATACTAGTGAATAAGAATGTAAAGAAAAAAAGAAAAGTGAAAGGGGGAAGGAACAAGCCCTCTAGGCCTCGATCTTGGCCGGCTGGCACTCTGGCACTACCAACCGCAAAAAGGACTCGAGGACCAAAAAACCACATGCAGAGAGAGAGAGAAAAGGACTCGAGGACCAAAAAAACACATGCAGAGAGAGAGAGAGAGAGAGAGAGAGAGAGAGAGAGAGCAATACGGCTAAAAAGTCACATGCCGCAGAGAGAGAGAGAGAGAGAGAAATCCTCAAATGACCCACATATTGCCACGCATCGTTAAGTTGTCCCCTTTTTGTCATGACCCACATATTGCCACACATCGTTAAGCTGTCGCCTTTTCTTGACGAAAAGAGCTGGGTTGTGAGCCCGTCTCATATATTTAATATAAAAATCGAAAAAGGTTCGGTTACAAAACAGAATTAAAAAAAAGGTAAAATTTACATATGCTCCTCCTGCACTGATTTGGGGAGAGAGTCAACAAAGAGTAGAAAAATACAAATAAAAGTAATCCTTACGGAGGATATGAGCAAACCAAACCAAATGAAGAAAAGAGAACGTTAAGCTGTCTTCTTGGCAAAAAGGATTATGAAATCACATGCAATTTCTGGGAGAATAGGGTGAAGTGCCTTAACCAAATTGTACTTGTCATCTTGCTGTTGGGGGCGCATATCAAAAAACTTGCTTGGTCAAAAGCCTGGCCCAAACTCAATTTTAAAGGATGGTTTAAAAGCAAATTTTCTTATACACGTGTTTGGTCAAAAGTATGCCCCAAACTTGTTTGATCAGAAGCATGCACACCACACACACTAGTGAATTAGGTTTATGGTCAAATGTGATGTAGTGAAATCTTAAATAATAGAAATGTGTAGACTTTTGTTATTGTCTTCATTGTTCTTTAAATAGTTGTGTTTTGGACAAGTGGAGATGCTTGGCTTTAGAGCCTGACAGCTTGTGTTGGTTTTCTGTATTTCAGAAATGGCGGAACAGAGCACTCTTGTGACCAAGTTCAAACCGTTACCATGTGTTATGTTAGCTTTTCTTTTATAGGCTCTAGAGCAGTCTAACAATACAAATCTCATATAGACAGGAAATACAACATTCCACAATTAAAAGAAGCATGTCAAGAATCAATTTGTCTAGGAATTTCTTAATTCTCTTACTTCCCAAATAAACCCGTGTCTCCATTTACTATGCTATGTGCAGTATTAAGATTCTTGAGGAATAAAATTGAGATTTTAACAAAGCACACTCACTATTTGCTTCGGCCGTCGATTTAAAAGAAACGGTGAATTCTGAAGAAATACAAACTGCTACTGCAATGCGGAGTTATTGCAATCCACCCAATACTAGTCCTAACTTCACCTTTTTATACTGCATATTCTTTACTCCTATGTACATCAGGAAAATTAAATTAGTATAGATTCAACTATAGAAAGTGTGGTCGAAAAATTTGCATGTATCACAATCTGTAGCACAGATGAAAACCGTTTCAGATATTCTTCCCCGTCCCTCATCATCTTGTCCTCATTTGAAACCATGTGTAAGTTCACAATATTACTCATTGATTCAAGTATTCGCTCATCTATCTCAAGATTCTCACACACTCAATTTTCATATATCATGTTATTACACGATCCATAATAAAGGTACAGGAGGAAAAATATATCAAAATACCTTCACAAAAGAAAATATCGATGATATAATCTAACCTGCAAATGCTCGAAACTCCTTTCCATTATAGACACCAGATATGGGAACAAATCCAGTAATTGTGGTACTATTGAAGTCGCATGAGAAAGTGTTGCTTCCCATAGCTGCAAAATATCATAACCAGGTCATAGATATTATATATTATAGCTTCCAAGCAATACCAAATATAAACAATGAACTCAAATAGCACAACTAACCAGGACACTATCCTCCAAAAGGCTGAGTGTCTCAGGGTTGTTTATATCAATACCACTTCGTAAAATAGGCAGAAGCATGTTATAGCAACAAGAAGATTGATAACCAAGAGAACAAACAAAATTGCGAAGTGCAGTTAAGAGTTGAATCTGTAGCAAATTTTCACCCGAAGATTCCTCCCAGATCTGAAATTGTTAAAAAATCGGAACCATAAACATGAGATTGATGATGCACAAGGTAAATGTTTAAAGCAATTTCTCTTCCAATATACACATACAGACTTACAAAATCCAATATAAATCACCAGCAAATAGAGAAACTAGAATGATCACATTAGCACTGTGATGTTGTCGTCTATCATCATGAACATCAGAATTTAGGAGAAAATAATCGAAATTTATGGAACCGGCAAGTGAGACAGTATTACAGATCGAACATAAGAAAATAGCATAACTAGAGTAGAGGCAAGCTAGAGTTAAGTACATTTTATGAGCTTTAGAACTCTTGTGCGCCCATGTTAGGGTTAGGGTTAGGATATGTAAAGAAATAACTATCTTCTTATGCTGAAAACTTGCATCCAACTTTTGTGTAATTCCCTCGACTTACTATACCATCATTTCTTAGCTAAATGTTCTGCAAAGACTAAGGCTCATCCAGTAACCGATCAGAACATGATAGAAGTCGAGCTCTTCAGTATATCTCTATAATGAATCATGAAATCTTCAAATAATCACGAGATCTAGAAACACTCCAATTATACCAGAGACTATTCCTAATTATACTTCACTAGAATGAATCGTGTAAGTATAGGTTGCAGAATGCCATGGTGGGCGAAATAATGCAACATCAAGTTGCTAAGTGTATGTTCTTCATAATCATATTGCTTGACAAAACATCACTTCTATTGATGGAGAGCAAGGGGAAGAGGAAAGAGAATTGAGAAAGGAGAAAGTAAAGGGAAGATGAAAGAAGAAATTATCAATTAAGCACATACTGCTAAAGATTTTACTGGTCGCTACACGCATAACGAGCTAATTCGTCACTAAAAAAATAATTGTACAGTCTTTCTCATCTACATTGAAGCTTTCACTTTGTTTATCGCAGCTTTAAAATTTTTTAAAAATCCCCACATCTTAAATGTCAATTGATTATATTTAGCAATTAGGAGTTGACTTACTAATAAAACTATCCAACCTAATATTTCTAATAATTTCAAGAAGTTTTTTGGGCTTCAAAGGATTCTACCATTGCAATTAGATCTTATATGGCATAATAATCACCTAATGTTGTTCTCTCCAATTAGATAAAACATCACAATGAAAAATAGAATAATTAATAAAAGGAAAACTATAAAATAAAACTATATGCAAATCTTGGTATTGAAAACAGATTATTACAAACAAAAAAGTACTTATATGACCTACAAGATTAATTAGAAGCAACGAAAACATACCTTGTGAAAAAAGTCTACCAATTGGCTTGCAAATGGAGCAATCTTCTCACCAACATGTTCAATCAATACAGATATCAAATTCAAAACTTGGACCTGAAGATGAGCACAAAGAAGGATTCAACAAACATTTCAACAAGAAAAATAAATTACACTGAGGGTTAGCCAATTGAAACCACTAAGTAGAACATAAAAAATTGAGTGTTACGAATATTTGGAGTTATTCAAGTAGCTCAAGACTAATAACATCTCTTTATATGGTTGCTCGATACAACCACAACAACAACAACATACAACCACAACAACAACAACAATTGAGCCTTTTATCCCAAGCACATGGGGTAGGCTATATGAACCAACATGAGAATCACGCCGGGTCCAGCACATGAATCCTCCGCCTCCACTCACTCCTATCAAACAATATACTTTCATTGAGGCCTTTGGCAACCATATCTTTTCGTATCACCTCCATCCATGTTTTCTTCGGTCTCCCTTTCGCCCTTTTGACATGGCCTATATCGATAGTATCCATTCGTCGATGGTTGCTCAGTGATTAATCAAAACTAGAACTTCATATTTTGATGTGGATCTTGGATGGAACTGGAGATGGCCAAAAATTTTAATGGAACGTCTTTGTATTTGACAAAAAGATATATTTCTACCTCCGACTATTGTTCCACCCAAATGAGCACTATTCAATGAGAAAACTTCTCACTCCTATTTTTTTCTCCATGCACTTTAAGCCGAATTAAACATCAAGTGTTGTATTAATAATTAATTAAAATAAAACATAAATACTTATACTAGTAGTCATTAACAATGACTAGTTATCTTCTGTTATATTCTATCTTCTGTATATATAAAAAGTAATGCGGAAGAGGGAAAAATCAAGTTGGACAAAATTGAGCTTGATTTTGTCCTCTTCCGCATAGCAAATGCACAATCAAATCCTTGAAAAATTTATATTTAGCCCCTAAGTTGCTTTTTGCTTACGTTTTAGTCCCTCATGTTGCTCAATTATAGACTGTAAAATTAATTTATGACCCTCAATTGTTTTCAAATTTGTTTAACCACCACATTTGAATTGTAAATATGATTTATAATCCTCAATTATTTTCAATCATTTGTTTTAGTTCTGATACAATTTGGATTTAGATTTTCAAGAGGGTAACGAGATGGATTCAGTCAGATAATGAATATATTCAGTCAGATAACAAGATGAATATAATTATATAATGATCATGTTCGGTCAGCTAACGAGCATATTCGGTCTGGTAACATGATATTAAAATCATATGACCACATATGGTCTAAGAAAATCGTTGTATGGATGGATGCAAAAATAAATTTGGACACCTCATTTGGTTTCGAATTTTATTTAGCCCCCTAATTAAAGTACAATCTCAAATCATCCTATTGTTATGGTACTGTATAATCTGTTATGAATTTATGTTTTCGGGAGAGTAACAAAATTGGTTTGTTGATTATAAATTAATTGCATTTCTAAGGGTAGCAAAATGATAGATTTAAAAATTAGATTTTCGAGACCATAATGGAATGGATTTGATTTAGACTAAAATTAGATAAAATTTAGAGTCATAACAAAACCCATGAGCATTTCAATACCATCGAAAGAGATGGCATTAAAATCGACTGATCAAATATATGGTCTAGAAGGCTCAAATTGTTGATTAGTTCTATCATAATTTGCTTTTACTTTTTTCTAAGATAGTGTTTGCAAATTAATACTATGTTGTATAAAGAAATTTTTCGAAACTGTAAGCTTTCCCTGCACTTGTGCAGGAGGTCTGTGCTAGTAATGAGAAATACTTATATTTTCTCGTCATGTTAATAAAATAAAAATAATTATTATTGATTAAAATAAACAAACCAATAACTATTTGTTAATAGCAACTTTTATCAATATCATCATATACTATAATAAAAGGATTATTTTTTGCTAATAAAATTAAATCTTGTAGTATCTATGTAATAGGGCATTATTTGTTTTAATTAAGCAGGATATGATTCATTAACTTTTAGAAATGATATTGGATACAGGTATTTCACTCTGATTCTCATTTCTTTGACCTACATTACTAATTTATATTTTAGAAAATGTGAATATCAAAACTAATATTTTACATACCAGTTATAGATAATAATTATAATTATTATTTTAATAATTATTTATTTTATTATATGTTGATGCAATTCAACTACTCTGTGTCAATTGAATACAAATAATTTTCAGCATCATTAGAGATAAAATAATTACACTAAATTACCTCAACTATCATTCTTTTCTCTAATATACCTTTAAATACCCTTCGTCTCCATTTTGTCTAATTAAGTTTTTTTTTGTTGATGTGGATATTTAAGGAAAAACCACTATCCAAATGATGATTTGGCAATTCTCTCTTCTTTCCCTCCGCGTCTTCTTTGTCTCTATCCTCCTCTCATCCGCCTTGTTACCTCTCCTCCTCTAGATCTTCCTTTCCTCCACGCCTCCACCACTTCCGCCTCTTCTCCTTCACCTCATTAACCTCTCAACCACCACCATGTCCTCTTCTACATCTGCCCTGTCGTCATTTCCTTCCAAACTCCTCGAAATCATTGTTTTACCACCGTCACATCTCTCTAGTTTTCCTACTTTATGGAATTAATTGAGAATATAATTATAGAAAGGGAATCCTAATATCCTATAGCACCATGACTTCACGGTTTTCAAAGTGAGAAATGGGTGCATTTGCGTTATTGCATGTACCACTTGTGTGTTGTCGATTCCAACTTCCAAGTTTCACATAGAAAATGGTAGCCTCATATTGATGGGGCTCAAATTAAAAGATAAAAGGGTGATTTTCCAAGTTTTAACTCTAATTCTAATTCGAAAATTGATTACATATGTCATAATGGCAGACACCGCATAAGCAAAAACTAAACAAGGATTAAAAGAAATTTCTATTCAATTGCTCTTCCGCCAATTCTTCCTCTTGAATCTTACTATCCTTCAACACTACACATTGAGCCATTACCATTGACGACATGGATGATATAGAGGATCAACAATGAGGGTAACAAGGATGGGCAGCCTACAAGGTCACCAATAGGAGACATGACAGTGGCTACAGGAAGGCACGTTGATTGGGGAAGCAACTTTAAGGTGGTTGATGGAACCAATGGCAAAGGTCATCAATGGTGGCAAGAACGTAGTCGGCAATGACGATCTCGTTGAGGGTTGACAGCGACGACGTTCAGGTTCGTTGATGAGGGTGATGGAAAGAGGGTCAACTAAAGCATCATCGACAAAGACGTTAATAATGCCGACATCGTCCAGGTTCTAGGCTGTCAATGATGAGGGAAACATAAAGGATAGGTAAGGTGGGGCCATTGACAAGGGTTGGAAATTGGAATAATAACAATGGAAAGGTTCGTAGACATGGGAGACGACAATGGTGGTAGGTTCCTAAACAATAACGACAACAAGGCCATTGATGATGGCAGCAATGACAAAGACCATTGACGATGACGTCTATGGAGGCTGATGACAATGATAATTGTGAGCACAAAGGCAGACACACATAAGATGGGCGTGCAACGATCCCCGACTATGAAGGTAACGCAAAGGTTCAATGACAAGTGGAGACAATGAGGATCATTGACAAGGGAAATGGTAATGGTCAATATTAGAGCGCGAAAAGATTCTTCAACCCAGTGAGCGAGCGTATCGTTAACAAAAGTGACTTTAGGAGGAAGGAGGCCTCTTTTGATATAGTTGTTCAAACTTCAAATTAAGATTTTCTGAATTCCTCAGGGTGTAAGGATAACTAAAGATGAAATCATTTATTCATTATCTATTATACTAGATGGAGAATACTAAATTTGCAATCCAACCAATTTACTTGATAAGTTCAACTAATAGTCACTTTTTAAATACTGGTTGCAGACATAACATGAGATCGCAAATTTCGGGTGTAAATTTTAAAATGCTTTAGGACTTGCTACTTCCTAATAGAGAGTCATTATTTTGTAATTATTAATATAACTTAATTTCGGAGTAAATGTGAATGTTTGCATGGATGCCTATTAAATAAAATGGCATCCATAACTTATATTGAAAACTTCCAATAAAAGGAATATAGCGAGAATTCGAATGAACTTTAAGATGGGAAAACAATTACACAATAAAATATCCACGTAATTCTGAGGAAATGAAAGAAGTTACTGCCAGGACAAACCTTTGAATCAAACTCTTGAATATCTTCCACCAACTTGAAACATAATCCCCAACACATTGGTAAAAGATCATAAAAATCTTGTTCAGAGAAGTTAGAATCCTGAATGAGATGGCATAAAGATCGGCATGCAGCCAGCTGAAAATGAAAACGATGGCATCATGATTAGTGCTCCATGACCACTTTTTGCATGTATGGTAAAATTCATGAAACATCGTATAGATAATGAACATAAAAGTAATATTGGTGCAGTAGTCAATCTAGATGTGACAAAGCTGATAGCTATAGGATGTTGAAAGAATGAAAAAAGACTGGCAAGCATACTCTAACAGCTATGTCCTTGTCTTGAAGCAATTTGATCAAAGCATGGTAAACCAGCTTCCTAGTGTCGCCTTTGATCTGTTAAAAGAAAAGATCGATCCAATGAAACAAAAGATTATATTATGGCAGTGATTTAGAAGTAAATCACAAATACAATTTAACCAGAGAGAATATAACTCAGAAAATCACACATCAATAGACATACAATTATCAGTTAGACCTGCAAATATTGTCTTAATCAGAATTTATAATGCAAACTAGAAGACTGGCCCATATATAACAACTAATATGCAGAAAGAAAGAAGGCTTAATTCCAAAAAACCTATCAAATATATTGGCTGGGTTACGAGAAACTACCACAAAACTTTCAAAAACTACCAAGAAAATACCACAAAACTTACAAAAATTAAGAAAAACTACCATAACTAAGGTGCCACGTCCGCAATATTTGCAAGAAACTCCCACAAAACTTTCAAAGAATGGTAGTTTCTTGTAATTATGATAGTTTTTTATAGTTTCTCATAACTGAACTAAAGCATTTGGTAGTTTTTTTTTGGAATTAACCCAAGAAAGAATAACAGGTATAAAGTGTGTTCCTCCAACAAAAAATGTGTGTATTCACATAAAGAGAAGACAATTATTAATTACGAAATTACTACCAGTCTAGAAATACTATGAGGAATAGAAAGGGAAAATCTATGATAAACACTTTAACATGAAAAGCCAGTAATATTGGAGATCAATGCCTAAATTGAATAAAAGAGGTCAAGGGGCCTGGATCTGGTCTCTGGCAACCCGATTGGTAGAGGTAAAGGCTTGGGTCTATTGCATAATAGATCTGGTCTCGAGGTGATGAGGTGACTAATAACAGGAGCGGCACTGGTTGAGGCGGCATGTGCGGCGACTGGTTGAGGAGGCAGGTGCGGTGACTGGTGCAGCGATTGGTTTAGGAGGCAGGTGCAAGTAATTGATTGATTGAGGAGGGTGTAGCAAATGGTTAATAGGGGCAGGGTCAATGGCTGTGGATTTGTAATGTGGACAAGAGTGTTGCAGTAATGGTGGTAGGCTTTTCTTTAGGGATAAGGATACTATGAAAGGTTAGATCCATGATTGATTGTTCTTGTTATCTAATACTATATGGACGGATTCAGGGTTTGGTGTACAAGATCTGATACCATATGGAAGGATTTAGAGTTTAAGGTAGAAAGGAGTGAGAGATTTGGCAGAAATGGAGATTATGAGAGAAAAACTCTCTCCGTCCCTTTTCAAAATAGTCTTTAATGAAAATATGCAGTTACCAGATTGTCTCTCATCCAAGAAATTAACAAACTCATACAAACTTTCTAATAATGGTTCGCTAAGACCTGTTATTGACATGATCACTCTCTAACAACAACATCGCTGTCTTCGTCCTGTATTCTAAATTTCATTGTCATTAAATATCCCGACCTCTTCAAATCAGCTATTTTAGGAAAGAGGTGATCAGGTCTAGATTGATCCTGGATGATTTTGAACTAAAATGCAAATGGAGCTGAACAATCTATCCGGCTCTCTCTTTTTTAATCCATTAATACAAGGACATCATACCACAAACAATATTGAACCCGAATTCAGTCAACGGGATTGAAAGTTCTGGATTCAAATTTGGATTTATATTCAATAAATTAAAATAGTCGGATTCGAATTCGGACTATCCATTATACATATAGCATAAGTAAATAAACTTTTTTAGCGACTCTTTGGACAAAAATATTATATTTTGTTTAGATTGATCAAGCATTTATCTCTGGACAATAATTAAAATAGATATAGTCATATACATAATTACTATATGTTACTTGCTATTGATTTTATCGACAGTTGTTGCCGGTTTAATTTAGACATTACTTTATCAAAATATCAAATATGACCCATATTTCTATCTATCCAATAGAACTCCATATCTGTCTTTACCAGATATGATTTTGCCAATATTCATTCCATATTTGCATCTGATTTTACCAAATGCGGATAACAAAAGTGCTAGATGAGATATGGATGAGAGGTGTCATATGCAATTAACCAAATATCTATTCACAATTTCTATCTTTGTTTGTATTAGCATCCACCAAAAAGAAAGAGGAAAAAACACACAAAGAAAGCAAGTATGTAACCAGAATATCTGCATATAAACATCAAATTACATTCAAAGATGGTACAAATTCATGCCAACCAAACTGTAAAACCCCACAAGCACAACATTACCATCCAGTGTTTATATGAAGTCTATATCAACTGCTTACACTTTACAAGGATCACAATTCTAGCTCAAGCAACTGACTTAAATCCAGTGTGCTATAAATGAAAAATGATTCATGCTAAAAATGTCATCCTCAAGCTGCATACAACATTAGAAGTTGCTAGCATGCTAAAATCAAAATTTCACCGAAATCAAAATTTATACTTCAGGTACAGAGCAAGTTTAGCTACAAAGTTGCAGAAGTTGGTGAGCATACATGTTGTAGGGCCCTAAGAACATAATAAGCATGCTTAGATTTAATTCAACTTAATAAGAAAAATAATCTATAGAATAGTTGTAGGAGATTGCAAGTATTTATCAGAAATCCGGTTGAACTGTTTGAAAAAACGAAATATCTGAAGGAGAAATCAAACCTCAGAAACCCATTGACCAAGTATCAATGCAATTCTTCTGTGGATAATGCGCATATTTGGATGATCATTTGAGAGCTCAATAGTCAGGGAACTGTGAAACCTGCAGATAAAAGGATAAGACAAAGAGGTTATAAATGATATGAAAAGTATAAATTTGATGATAGACATAAGGAGCAAAAAAGAGGCAAGCAGGACGAAGCAAACATTGCACTTTCAATAGAAGACTTGAGGCTAAAAGAAGCTTGAAAGCCAAGAAACTGCTTGTTCAAGCAACAATGCATTATTTTCTGTTTGAATTTAGTGCTATTTCTGAGGATTTCAATTTAAGTGATCCGTCCAATGGTATTTAACATGCAAAATGGTACCAAATTAAAAGCGTCCCAAGTAGAAATATCACAGATACCGCCAATCCCGGTCAATCACAAGGAAAAATATAAAGCACTTCATTTGCAGGCTATGATCACCTAATACATTTGGTAAAATCTAATTATTATATGGTTTTTACTCAGAATCCTTGTCAAAAACTCAAAATGACACCATACCATTCACTAAAGTTTAGGTAGTTTGAAAGCTCATAATACACATGACCAGCAGCAGTATAAGCAGCATCTTTGAGAAGCATTCCGGGTGTTATTTCAATTTCTAGAGGCGGGGAACCACGCATTGCCTCATGAAGAATTGAAACAACTACAGGAGCAAGCACCTGAAAATATTATGCAGCGGTTAAATGTTGTATTTTATAACTAAAAGTAGGGTAATGAAAAGATTACTAACATGTCTATTATTCTCGAACAGCACAATATAAAGAGCTTCAGCACATGGCCTCAATTTTTCTGTCCACTGAATCATGTCCTGCTCATGGTGAAAAGATTCAGGGCTCTGATACCACTCATCCAAGTCTTTAGGCGTGTGAATAAAATATCTGGGGAACAAATACAAACATAAATTTTGAAGCTGCTCACTAAAAGAACGGAAATGACAGAAAATTAACTTCTTTAACCATGAATTCATGGAAAAGTTTATCCGCTCATTCCATGATTATGCAGTATCATAAGATGACTCAAACAGCAAAAATTGAAGGCACCAAAACATAAATAATTCATTATAACAGAAGCATCGGTTCTTTCATGCATGCCTTTTGCTCGCGAAAGGATACATAGCCTCACAGTCAAAAATGCAGAAAGTTCATTTTCTTTAGAAAGAGGTCTGTATTAAATTGAGTTAACTGTGTTGACTAGACTATATCTCCTCCAAAGATCATTAGAAGAATACACAAGATCATTGAGTAATATCACATTGCAGATTACAATCTTGTAAACGAGAGGTTCTTTTTTGGATTCTAAGTTTCCCCGATACATCAGTCTAGGGGATTGGGTGATCTCAAACTCAATACGTGGTTTCCTCTAGAAGTAATTTAGCAAACATAAGCTCTTACTAGCTTTCCTGCTAGTAATATCTTAAGCCTTTCACATAGATGGATTTCTCGATGTTAGTTTCAAGCATTACATGATTAAGTAACTAATGTTGCAATACCCCTAATCTCAGGTTAATGCCGACTGTTGCAGTTATCTATGAGCTCTAGGGGAAAAAATGATAATATGCCTAAATCTTACATAAAAAATTTGATAATACGCACTGTTTTTATTTCTCATATACGAACATAGAATGACACCTGATCAACCTTTCCTACTGCATTAATGAAGTAAAGTTACAGGATCCCCATAACCAGACTTGAGAAACAAAGACATCAACACCACCTCCTTCTGGCTCCTGTCTTCCTCAAAAATTATCAGGTAAATTATTTTTCCAAACCTCAAGAAACTCTCCCTCTCCTAATCAGGTTTATGCTACGGCCAACTCTTTGCAAAGATTATATTAAGGATGACAAAAAGTTTTAACTGCCAAGATTAACATGTGGCGTTCATTTTCCTACTTTAACTTTCATTAGTTTTAAAGCCTGAAACACTACATGTTCCTCAAGGACCAAAAGCAACATAAGCAAGTACATAAGGCACTTCCTGGTCCATTCTGCTGGCCTCACAAGGGTATAAAATGCTTTTAAAGTTCAACCAAGTATTACCCTACGTAGTTATTATGCTTGGACATATACCAAATACTTTTGAAACTTGATTTACCGATCAATCCGCCAAACTATGGGTAGATACTTTATCTTTCAACGGTTTATAGATCTTTCATGTCATGGTGTGTAACCACGTCTCTTCAAGAATTAGCAAGCAGGCCTTGGCTTTGTCTTCATGAGATCTATTCAAGTCATTTTACAACATGGAACTGAGAGCGTAATACTTGGCATAAGACTTCACCAAGCTCTATTCAGGACTAATAAATCATAGAAATTGTAAATAACTCTTCAAAAACCACTTCCTCTTGCCCAGAATAGGTTCTCATGACCTAGCGACCTGCAACAATTATGCCAAAACACAACATAACTACATAAGGTGGTAATGCTAGGGTTGATTTCAATTTTCATTGTCATCAAATCTGACAATGGTCAGCTACTTAGAGGGGGAAACACTTGCTCAGATATATAGAATGAAGAGGATGCCCTTACCAACTATAAAAGTAAGAAATATAGACGGGACATGCCTAGCAAAATTGCATCTATAGAACGGTTGGACAGCGATATATGACAACCTACCATGATTTTTCGGTTCAAGTTAATAGCCATCATAATTTTCATTGCTTAGGCTTACCCAGTGGGTGCAACATTCAAAGTGAAGACTAACTTTTGTTATAGCTCTATCTGCTTTACAAGCTTGGTTTTCACTCCAGCACTTGCTGAATGTTCATAAGTTGATGAAAATTATTGAATAAAATCTTTAGAATTGTTCAGATAATCATACTTGGAATAATCAAAAGTTGGTATGGTCCATCAGTAAGTGATAGTGCTTAAACCATTGAATAGCAACACTACAAAATTCTCCAGAATACCAGCACAAACTTTTAAAAAAACTCTAGTTTATTCTCATATGGCCCAAGTACTTCGTCATGAGGAAGCTCTTGCAGTGCTCTTGCAAGCTTCATTGAAGGCGGTTTTAAGAAAATTCCTCAGATAGACTTTGGGAGATACACAACTAAGCAATCGCCCACTGCTTTCCTTGTTGAATCTCTGCACATAACTAAGCTGATAACTGTATGGTCTAATTATTATTTAATATTACTTCTAACCATGCTCCTTATCATCTGGCATCATTTTATGAAGATTTTCCTTATTCAGCTAATCAACAGAGTAAGTCGAAGGATCGTTCTCTTGCCACCTCTTGCTCATGCTAGCATAAGGATACATCAACAAGGTGGCATGGCCTTGAAGTTGAGTTGATAGTAGCAATCCATACTCTGATTCCTCCTACCATCAATTCCAATATATTTGATCATCAATGATCTCTAAGCTTGGAGACCCATTTAGGGTTTTGTCGGTTATGCCTTCCAATCCACAAAACGTTGTGGAGCTCAACTGTCGTCTTGGTTAAGCATTTTAATGTTTGAAATCAAGATGTTTCTTTTAAATTAAAGCATTTAAACCAATACATAAAACAAGAGATAGAAAAGTTAAAGATCCGAATTTCCTGCACCATAACTTTGGCCTATTGCAAGGCCTTGTTGCGACATGCAGATCCATGCGCATGCAGCTGTCTCCTTCCCCCTTGCCCTAGCACATGATTATGTGCCGATGCAAGTAACCAATTGTTTAATTTATGTAACTTATACAACATAACCCAAGGTTATGGCTTACCGAAGGGTTTGCAGCATCGTACCATCAAGTCCCCCCACAGCACTAGGCCTTCTCACTGTTCTATTCACAGTTTAGGCATTGTTCAGCCCCTTCATCTCCTCAAACAAGAGATGGCCATAGGGCATGATTAAAAGTTCAAAACTTGAGACATTAGCATAAAAGAATTGGTTGGGGTTTTAAAGACCATCTTTCCGCATGATGTATCCTCTCCGTGTTGGTGAGAAGACGCAATAAACACGAGAGGGCCATACATAAAACCCTGACAGCTGACTAACAGACATAATCTTATCTTTAACGATCATAGTGGCAGTTATGGGGCAGTTAGCAATTATATTAAGTAATGGGGAAAAACTGATGCTAACAAAGGAGGAAGTATTAGAATGATACTTGCAAACAAATTTTGTGGAGCTGTTATGGCTATTAGTAAGATACCCAAGGATTACTTATGACTTTAGGCTAATAAGATGGCAATAAGTGAAAATAGAGGATTTTACAAGCTATTCGGTGGAAGTGTAATTTTTAAGGAAATAAAATCCTTAGGTGCAGTAAACTAAATGAAACTTCAACATCTAGTGTCATTCATGGATGCACCTAAAACTCGATATATGTGTGTTTTTGAAAGAAAGGGCATACCCACGAACTCTGTATGTTGGTGGTGATGGGTGGGGTGGGGTGGTGGGGATGTTCCAAGTGGAACTATCTTGTATAGGAGATGAGGAGTTCCATCCCAAAATTGTTTCACCTGAATGAGTGGAACCCCTTACTCTTGTCTCCCCTACTCATTTTGTCTCCCCATAAACTACGTTAACATTACTGATTAACATTAAATAAAATATTGTTAAAATGCAACAATTTAAAACTAACACAAGGATAGTAATATGATAATTGATTATATGTAGTGTTATTTACTAGCACTATCTGCTAACACCATTACTTTAATCTGACATACTAATAATAAAATAACGATTAGCATTAATTATCTCTTAACCATGTTAGTTACTCATATTTTCATTTATTAATATCATGAATATATTAGAAGTAAAAATACTTATCTTATTAATATATTATCTTAATGAGTCATAAGGCACAGCCATGTAGGGCCCACCTGCTAACCTATAGGTTGATCTTCTAACTAAAAAATAGCCTAATTTATTACAAAAGCAAAATTCATTTTTATGTTGATTCAAATTGTTATTTAATTCTGATTTAACTAGCAAATTGATAAAACGTACTGCATAAGGTGTTACGCATCAAACGTAAGTTTGTATTTCCAACTCCAGTTCTAGTTGTTCCAATATCCATCACAAAGGTTCTAGTTCCACAATTGTTTAGTAAAATATTATCGTTGTTCAAGTTCCTCACAGTCACAATCAACCAACCCTCATTAGTTGTAATAACTTATTCCGGGCAGAAATGATATTCAGTAAATAATACTTTGATTGCATGACCAGTTAGAACATTGAAAAAATGGAACAAGCCCTAGGAAATCTTATTTGGATATAACTCCTTGTGTTTGGATATTTGTCCCCCATCCCCCCAAGAAATAAAAGGAAAATTAAATAAAGAAGCCGAAAAAACCTTCTCTCCTGCATTCAACAATGTTCCGGGCAGAATATTAGGAGGGAAAGGGGCGGTGCTATGTGATTGAGAAGGAAAGAAAAATCAAGAGAAGATTAATACAAGATTTGGAATCTTTTGTAGAAAGGAACGAAAGGACGGTTGGAATGAGATCAGACAAAGATGAAATTTTAAAATAAAAAAAGACAGAATTTAAAGAATATAGTGATGCACATAAAGAAAGCTGAAAGTGGAAAATAATGTGTTGATGGAAGCGAAATGGAGGTTAATAATATAAATAGAGGATGAGAAACCATTTTGCTTTCCTTAAATAAAATAAGGAAAGAAAAATAACAATCATACCGAAGTTGAAAATTGATGGTAGAAAGCACTCACCGTGATGAAGTATCAGAATATTCCTAGCTTTAGAGATGGTTGAAGGATTCAAAGTAGGATAGTCCCACATAGTGAGGAACTAGTATTGTAAAAAAAAAAAAAATAAGCATTGTTAGGGACTTTATTTAACCCCACCCCACCCACCCACCCACGCCCACAACACACACGCACCAATCCCCTCCCTGTCCCCCAACACCAAAAAGAAGGTTGCTACGTAAATAAATATTGCAAAGAAGCACAATCACGTGTACCCTTTGAAAAGACAAGTAAATACAGGGGGGAAATATTATAGCCTTGCTTTTTTATTGTAAAAGCAGGGGGGAAAGAAAAGAACAAAAGTAGAGCTTCTAAATGAAACAAACCTTCACTTACCTACTTATCAGAACATTGCACAGCATAGCAACACGATCGTTGGGCAAAACAGCTGCAAGCATGTCAGCAACAACCACAGAAATGTTTTTCTTCCTTTGCTCTAGAGAGTTGCCACTTTCATCAACTACACGTCCAATGAGTTTTGGTTTATACTCTTTACACTCCAATAAAGATTTCACCAAAACCATGCATTGAATCAGAAATTTCTCAAAAGAAGTCAATGATGGCTCTGGATTTATGATCTTGTTTAAGCAGAAGTCCATTATGGAAGGAAGAACACTTTTGTCACCAAATGAATATGGATGTCTGGACTGTAATGCAGCTAAAATCTTCATTAGTTTAATACATGCTCTCTTTGTGAAGTCCCAAAGTTTAGCATGTCCTTCTTGGAAAGATGCATCTGCAATATTCATAAGACACGGATGAATTATATATATATATATATATATATATATATATATATATATATATATATTAAAATTTCTGATGCTGTTGATTCTAACACAAATAGGCTGTTATTTTTCTCACACAAATCCCAAAACAGCAAATGCATAAACAGGTTGAGAAAGAGCCATCATATTGTCTTTCAGTCTACATATAATGCACATATGAAATAAAAAGGCCAGTCATGCTCACTGGTGGTATTATTCAAGAAAAACAGTAATAATAAAGTATACTTGATTAAAATTTATCTCTCAAACTAATAGCAATATTACTAAATTTTAGATAATTAAAAACAAAATTAGAATACAAAAATGATAGCAATGGAAGACTTCAAGAGAAACTGTACAGAAAGACATGGATAAATAGTAGGTCATATGAATAAATTAAAACAGAATAAATAAGAGACGTGTTTGACTTGACCATTGCTGAAATATACGGACATAAAAATCATGGGGTTTTAAGATGAAATATCAGTGTACTCCATCATGCTTGTGCTTTGTTAGGCAGTACAAGACTTCACTAAAATATAAGTCTCTCCCTGATTGAACCTGATCCATGATCATGAGTTGAAAACACAATCAGGTTGATATGTTCCATCCAGAGTCCAGTATATGTGTTTCAGTGATTTCACATGGCTCACAATTAGGTTGATATAGCTTTCCAGATTCTTACAGAGATGGTGAACTTCTCACTACAAGGGAAGTGTGTGCAGAGTAGATAAGATAAAAGATTAGAATGGTTTGACATAAAAATTACCATATTGGATAAACTAATTCAGTAATTCCTAAATTTAAACCACTATCATGAAGCTGAGTTCACATCTTGAAACATATCCATCACCCTCGTAGCAGAAAAACTCTCGTAGGTTGGTCAAAAATCAACAATCTATCAGTTTTTTTAATGATGGCACCGTTCATCTTGATTGAAAGAGAGAATGTTCAAGTCTCTCTTTTGACTTCAGAGAAGATCGTGAAAACATCCAGTAAACCATGAATCAATTTTAATCACCGACCAGAAATTTGGATGTTGAGCTTCATCCGTAGTTACTTAGTAGTTCAAAACTTGTCAATATAAAAGAGATGATAATTAATAATCAAAATCTACTTTATAAGTCAACATTCGTTATATCAAGATAATTGCGACATTGTCTGTTAAAATAGACGTGAAAGTGGCTACAAGACATATTTCAGGCATATTTCACGTTAAAGAAATAGGACAAGTTGAAGAAGCATCTTACAATATGGAAGAAATGACTGGATAGCATTCAAAAGCACAGGACAGACCTCCTTGACCTTGTGTACCTCCTTCAAAACCAAAAGCAGAGTCAAAAGTATTCAAATAAAAACAATAAGATGCAAGAATGACAAATGAAATGGAACGGGTTTACAAAATACTTGGCATCATAAAGTAGCTACCTCAGCTGATGTCACGTCACTAGCATAGCCGGATATGATTAATTGTCGCAGGATCTTCGAACACAACAGCCATCTTTCACATGTTAAAAGCATTTCGTTCTGTTGCTCAATAGTAGAGGAAGAAATTGATTGTGAAAGTGCAGAGAAACCCTGCAGTATGGTCTGCAGATCTCTCTGCCAAAGATTCCAAGTGTATGCCAACAACTGTGAGGCTATCTGCATCATAGGACAAGAAAACTCTTTGGATTGCACCTTCCATAAATGTCCTATTACTATCTTGAAGACAACAATGCCTTCTTCAGAAGGGAATTAGAGTTTGAGGCAAGATAAACAGCTGGAACCACAATTCATAATTGACACATGGGCATTGCTATTATCAGGATATTCTTTATGATTGAAAACAGAAAGGTGCAAATAGAAAGCATATAACAGTGCTACTGAACTTTGTATGGTTTTAGATTTTAAAATGATATATTAGTAAGATAAGAGACTAAATTGTTAAGAATATCTTATTACAAAAATCATGTCGCCATATGAATGTAGAAACTGAGAAACTTATTCTGGAAAAAGCAAAGCAATCGCCTAGAAACTCCTAGTTGTAAGAAACGATGATCTCATAAATAAAATCAATGGGAGAGATTAATTCAACTAGTAGTCTCATTTTTTAAATTAGTCTTACGCAATTTACATTGCTTTTATATAGATTGCTTTTATACAGATTTAATACACACACATGCACACACGCACAGTCAGGTCAGAGTTGAGTCGGACTTGGTCTAGCCGTTAAATGAAAGGCTTAGCCAGGTCCAGTTCAGATTAACCAGTTGTAATTAGATCAGGTTCAGGTTGGAAAATTTTGCCTGTATAATAATGGGGAGGGTCCATCTTGGTCATATATGGTCAGCTCAAATCCAATCTGACCCAATTGACAGGATCTTATACAAATATTTCAATACCAAACGGTAAGTATGCTCAAAATTAATGAAGTACTATGTCAAATAAAGTTATATGCAATACTTGTAATGAGATCGTAACTTTCTGTTAATGTTGAAGGGGAAGTCTTATCGAAGCGCTATCAGGTCTGCCTTATTATATGGTACGGTCCTAAAAACATCATGCAGAGAAGATGAATGCAGCGAAGAAGTGCATGCTTCGTTGGATGTGTGGTAACACTAGAAAAGATAAGATGCGAAACAAGGATATTCGTGCAAAGGTTGGTGTAGCACCCGTGAAGGAGGAGATGCGAGAAAACCGTCTAAGATGGTTTGGTTGGGTGCGACGCAAACCTATGGAAGCACCGGTTCGACGAATGGATATTCTCGATTTAGGCCAAGTCAAAAGGGCGAACGGGAGACCAAAGAAAACGTGGATTGAGGCGATATGAAAAGATATGGATGCCAACGGCCTTAATGAAAGTATATTGTTCGATAGGAATGAGTGGAGTCGGAGAATCCATTTGCTCCCCACCCGGCATGATTCTCATGTTGGTTCATACCCTCTATGCTTGGGATAAAGGCTCCGTTGTTGCAATACTTGTAATGAGAAGGAAATAGTACGGGAGTAAGTAATATGCAATACTTGAAATGAGAAGGAAATAATATGGGAGTTAAGAATTGCCCATGACTTTTGCAGTAGATTTTCCTGTTACGCACTTTATTTTTAATAGCCACAACAATAGCAAGCCTTTATCCCAAACTCTTGGTTTCGGCTAAATGAATCCTTTTCTTCAATCAGGTGTTCAAGGACCTATACTCAATCACATTAACTAAAATATCTTTTATTAACTTTCTATATCCATGTGCATTTAGCCTTACCTAAAAGCCCTCTGTGCTCTATTAATTACAATTTTACACCCTCATCTATATCAATGTGCATTTAGCCTTACCTTAAGCTCTCGGTGCTATATTAATTAAAAATTTATTCCTCATATTAGGCACACTTATCGCCTTTGTTGTATATATTTTAACTATCCAAATGGTTCTCGTTCACCCTTATTTATCCTTTCTGGGAGGTTCATCTAACTTCTTAGGAATACAGTCATTTTTATCCTTACTTTTCGAGTATTGCTGCTCTTCCATCTTGTCCTTCAGCTACACTGATGTTTTGGCACGTAAATTCTAAATTGATCAACATTATGACCCATAAATATCATCTAATCATACTATAGAACTTCTACACTATTTTGATGGTACCATTTGATCAAATAATACTTCAGAATTACTTCTCCAAACTCCGATATACTTCAAGTGACTGATATCAGAATATCCAATAGCCCCTCATAATCAACAGTAAAAATTCTAATCAAAGATACACAACAATATCACAGCATTACTTGCTAACAAGAACTGATTAGTATACTCGAGGCATCCTTCTCAGAAGATGAAGTATATTATGTGTAAAAATTTCACCAGGTAGCAAACTTAATGATATGTAACAAATGCTGTCGCATAATTAAAAGAGCTAGAACACTTGAAATGAGGTTCAATCAAAAGTTTTGGTCACTATCACCTGTCTATAGTCCAGAACTATGCCCCGGCATAATATAACAAAACCATCAAAATATGTTGCAACATTCCATTTACATAAATGAGTGTGCCAAAACTTGCGTTTAAAGTTTCCGCAGAAGAAATACCTCTGAGAAGTTCCTCTGATCTGAACTAAGACGTTTTGTTGACAACTCTTTCAGAGTTCGGAACAAAACCATGAAAACCCTATGAGAAGCAAGCATGTCTGCTGTTTGAAGCTGCTGCGCCAAAATAGAAAATAGTTCTGGCCTGAACATCAACCAGCAAACACAATAAATCTTTTAACCTAGTATAATAGTTCAACAGATTTTACCATTTAATGTTACATATGGCAGTAAACAAAATTATCATACAAACCAATATGCACTCGAAGCTAAAGCAAAATAAATTTATGGGAAGCAAACTATTCTAAAGCCTACGCCAACGTGCTAATGCCTCAAATGAAGTTCCTAATGATATAAAGGGCTTTAAGAGATTAATTATACAAGAAACTTGTAGTGTAAAATATATTTACGACTATCTAGTGTATAATCGATTTTGAGCACAGATAATGTTTAGCTTAAGGAAAAGTTCAAATGGCATTTAATATGATGCAAATCAAATGACATAACAAGAAAACGATATTTGAGAATAGAAGGAACAGGCAGAGAGGAGGAATTTCTTTAACTTCCCCCAAATAATCCTTCATTTGCTCTCTTGGAGGAGAACAGACCGCTTATATATCTAACCAAGTTACACTCTTCAAGATATTACTCGAGATTGTTCTTTGTGAACAAATTGTTTATAAGATCATTTGGCTAAAATACGCAATCTGAAAAACAATAAAAACTTTTAAGGAAAGGACCAAACATTGTTTGAAATGTCACGCGTCTCCTCGAATGTCCTTTCTGAGTGAGTGCGACAACGTGCGAAAATATTTAGTATTGCGTTTTTTTGTCAATCGCCTGACATATGTTAAACATATATATTGCCCGACATCCGACCTTGAATTTTAAAAATGAAGTAAAATTGTTACGCTATTGTTCATTATTATTTTGCATTTATATTTATATTGTATTGCTTGATAGCTACTCAACAAGAACTTTGGACAATTATACATGTAAATTTTTAAGATAAATCTGATTTGTATAGAGTTTTATATTTTAAGCAAATCATAATTCGAATGCAAATTATGTTTGCTTAATGCTAGCTTGGTTGTATATGTATGTATGTATAAATGAATTAGATCGACGATAATCGATGTTTAGGCTACTTGGTGAATGTTTAGCTTGTTAGGGCGATAATTAAGGACACAAGATTTCCATGGGTTCATGACCACCAATGTTTACTAGATGCCTCCGATATATCTCAGTCCTAAGCATTTGCATGGAATTTTAACTAACATAAAATCATAAACCCAATATGTGATGTTTATAACATTGGCTCCAAAGATGAATGAAGCTTCCTCCAAAACTTTTTGACTGGCCTGGAAAACTCGAGAATGATAACATGACTTAATGCAGATCTTCGCAAAAGAAACAAGATGTCAATCTATAGCTCTTGAAAATAAGCTTCAGAAACATCGTCATAGATCTCACACCTCAAGCTTCTTTCTGCTAAAGGATGCTTGTAAAACTTGGTAGATTGATTTGAGGGTTTATATTTTCCTACGAAAACTCCACTTCATATTTTTCGTCCAAGTATTAGGGGTCAACTCGGGTGGGGTCGAGTTCCCTAAACCCAAACCTGCTCAAACCCATTGGGTTTACAATGTAATGTGCTCGAAATTTCATACATGGGTTTGTTTGGACATGATTCAAGCAGGTTTCGGGTTTCGATGGGCATGTCGGGTTTTAATGGTTTTATCAGCTTTAATTAGCTTAAAAATAAAAGAATTAACAATAAAAATGACTAGGTACACAATATTCAAATAATAAATTAGAAAGAATCTCATAAGGATGATCAAGTCATCAATAACATTAAATTCTAAAGAATATTTGATGAGTTTGCGCAAGTGAGAATTCATCTTCCTAAAAATTTATAAAAAAAGATACCCATAAAGAGGGAGAAATTAAGAATGGCACAATCTTGCTCTCGTTGGTTTAAGATATATGAGATTAAGTTAATGATATGAGCAAACATTGAATTAAATTGAATTTGGTGAATTATGGGTTACACGAGCATGTTTACAGGCTCGGATCGGGCGGTTTTTGGGTATATGCGGGTTTAGGTATTGGTTCGAGCCGGCGGGTTGCCCTAACCCAACCCTGACCTCGAAAAAGTTTAGAAAATTTTAAACCAACCGATCAGGTTCAAGCAAATATATACAGCCAAAGATAAAGGTAAGGGTCCCTGCAGAGGGCCCACGCACCTTGGTTTCCAAAATAGTTTCAATACTTATACCCATAGCACAAATTTTAGGAGCTATACAACTAATTCTCCTCCATATTTACTGCCAAGGATATACAAATCTATCCAATTTTTAAATTACCGCCTGACAAATCCAAAATCTCTTTTAATTTTAAGCAACGGTCACTGCATCCTTTCCAAACAAATAATCAATAATTTTAAATATATACACACACACATTGCTGATAACTATCCCGATTAATAACTATCTTATCTAAACAACATGCTCTATATTGTTTTCATATACTTCATTGCTGAAATTATTCCTTTTGCAAAAGACTTTTGTCTATGGCGCTGAATGTTGATTAGTTTCAAAACGTACAATCTCACTTATTAACCAAAGAAAGTTAAATGTAATGAATTAATTTTTAGATTTATACGTTTGAATATACTTTCGTTTTTTATTTTAGATTTGCGCTCCCCCTGTTAGATTGTACCCTGGCTCTATCCTTATATATTGCCAAAATAACCCAAAAATCATTTGGGTTCGGGTTAGGTTCTGACTATACTCCGATCTGACTTTATGCCCCTACCAAATATTGGCTTCATGCTATGCTATTTTCCTCGAGATCAATACCCATAATATTTCACAAAGATCTTTATTCCAGGATCGCTTTATTTTTTGGATTGAGATATTCTAAGGGACTTGATCATGAGCTTCAATTACATTAGAATCTCCTCATAAAAGAATAGCAATAATGTGGACCTCATTAGGTATTGAAGGTTTAATTTAATGGATGCTTCAGTCCCGTGTAATTTCAATAATATTGTTCTAAGTCACGCAAAAGATGATTATATCTTCAACACGCCCAAGTACTTGTCCACGTTTCTATTGTCTAAATATATATCAAAGCCTAATTATAATCGATGTAATTCCAACAAAATTAGGACAATCAAGATCGAACTCATTACAAGCCCGAGTAAGAATCCTATAGGGATTCTGAGCACGTGCATGTTAACGTGTTAATAAAGATGTATTTATTGGCTCAAATGTGGAGCGGTGGCCAAATTTAAGTTACGAAGTTAGTAACAACAAATTTTATGAGGATGATTGGTTTGCGAATGATACCTTTCAAAACTGATATATCTTAAGCAATAACAATAAACCATTATCATAAAGGATCGGTGAATTGTTTTCAACCATTCAACTTTCTTAAAGTATAATCCTGATCGAGAACAAGAAAAGGTAGTATGCTTAATATGGAACCATATCTAATAAGGCAGGTTTATTCGAGAAAGTCACGGTAGAAAGAAATCCGGTGTAGAACAAAAGTAACAAGACATGTAGCTATTTTAAAGATTAAAAATTATTAGTGGTTATTTTCATAACCTTAAACTGGATATTTTCAATATTATGCAATAGAAATATAGTTGTCTTATAATTATTGGTTGTCGAATACTTATTGAAAGCTAAACTAACTTTATAATTAATTTGCACTATAACCATGTTCATATTGCGTGAAACACAAATCTTAACATTTCGAGAGAAAGGCAACATTTAACACATTTTGAGAATGACACTTCTAAGTTCCAACACAAATAGCTTAGGTGCTAGAGTGTTTTGCTAACTCGAAACTCAATTAAACTAATAATTTTATTCATGTTTTTTTTGGTTTTTTGGATATTTTTTTATGGAAAAATCATCATTATTCATATTTGTTTAGAAGTACCTTCGTTATTTCGTTGTTTCATCAACTAAAATTTCAACTTGGCATGCTTGTCCCTTTGCAAATATGCAAACTATCTTAATTGGTTCTCCCATATCCGGCCGATACATATTACATGCATTCACTTCACTTCTTAAATTGTAGACACGCATCCCTCTCAAAACTTTGATTTCAAAAAAATCGATTTTCGATATATTGTTTATATGCCTATTAGAATTTGATATTTTAAAGTGTTTGGCTTATATGAGTAGTGCACATAGACTTTTAAGATAGTTCGGGTTCCATCAAAAAAGTCTAAACTAATTGGAAATCTAAGCTAATTGGTGGGTTTTCAATCTATAACTTATACCTATGTGTTTCTCTTGTTGTTCCGAATGTAGGATTACCCCAACACTCCACCTCAAATGCTTTTAACTTCCAACACTCTCCCTCATGTACCACAATTTTTTTTGGCAGCCAACTATCTCCTAGAGAGTTGATGCATCATTTTATATTTTTTCGTGGTTGTCACATGAATCGCACAACACTTGTAGAGCTAATCTCTCTGAGGCACTCTTTTTTGGGTGCTTCTAGATTGCCCTCTAAGAAGAACTCTTGGATTAGGCTTTGATACCATGTCAGAATTTGATGCTTTGGAGTGTTAGGCTTATATGAGCGCACATAGGGCTTTCAATATAGTTAAGGTTCCATACAAAATACCTAAGCCGATTTGTGGGGTTCCCATTTATTATATCTTATATCCATATGCTTCCCTTGTTATTCCCAATGTGGGATTATTCCAACATGCCCCAACATTCTTAACCGTATAATGGTGATGGTCTTGCAACTGTCGTATAAAACTTAAATTTACCCTCGAATTTTAATGTGATATATGATTGCATGACACTCTAGAAGCACTTACCCCCTACCGTTCAACTTTGATTTTCTAACAACCACGCCCCATTCTAGCTCGCTATCATAGTCTATCTCCTCAAACATTAGCTTAAATATTTGGAAAATTCCAAATTACGTGATGAAACATCTTATCGGAGTCTACGATGTTGACTTGCGGATGAAATTTGATTTTACAGGTAAGCTCCTCGTGGAATGGTACTTGTGGAATTTTCAGCAAATCTAAATCTATAACAAGGGAATAAACTAATAAGGAGCTACCAATGAATGGTCTACAAAAGTGTTCTGACAAGATTTCTTTAATATAAATATCCTTTAAAAATTAAAAGTATCAACTAAGATTTTTTATTATTGGTTTGACTAATTGTCAACATCTTGCACAGAGTAGAAGATAAGATATTTGTCATATCTTTGATTTTATAAAAGAGTATGATTGTAAGAAAGAAGAAATTTTGAAGCCATTTTATCTGAAGTGGGGGGTGTTGTATTTCTCAAAGTTATCGGACCATGGCCTGTCCTACCAAAATCTGATGCATTTACACCATCTCACAATATGAAGTCTACGGATGGAAATAAAAATCATGCCACTTGTGAAATTAGTATATTGCTGATTAAGCTATATATGTTTCCACCAATCAATAAAAGATAAGACAAGTAGCAAATATCAAGACAATTTCAAAATTTGTAGCCAAAAAGTTGGGTTGATTCAGAAGCTGAAAATTTTCGTTGCTACATATTAGTGTATGACTAGAAATCATAATCCCAAAAGATGGCCAATAAGTACCTACCATTCTTTTGGATAATCTATACGCGCGATTTTTGAGATTAGAACAGCAAGCTGAAGCGCTATCTGATGCAAAACAGTAGAAAAACAAAGATTAAGCATGGTGTAATACTGCACAAAATATGAAACAGTAGAAGCCTTGATGATAACAGCATCATAAGACAGGATGAGAATGTTAAAACTTATATGACAGAGAACCCCTAACAATAACACTAGTTATTTAGTATCTCAATGTGACTAAATTATCAAAAAGAGAATGAGAAACCTGGTTTGTACAATTAAAGCACCAAAGTATGAAATATAGTGATCATGTAAGAAGGGTCTCATGTTTCACCTGAGAATTCTCTTCTCGGATGTGCAACAACAATTTCTTTCTAAGGTGGATCTTCTCGTCGTTGCTAATGCCTCTGCAAGAATTCATTATATTTTAGAAGATTAGATAGTGCAGAAATAACCAATAACATATCGAGCTAATATAATCCAAAAAGTTACTGCAGAATTTTGAGCTTGCCGCCTAATGAAGTAAACATTGAATTTGCATCAGTGAGAGCACACACCATATTGAATGTCAACGCATGACTTGATCTTCACTAACATCGTTGATATAGGCACAATTATGGGAATCGGGAATGGACTCCTAAATGCATAGATCTAACCTTCAATGTATCATTACCATGTCAAAGTATAGGATAAGATGAAAATATGGATGTTCATGGCGAAAATATCTTATGCATCTCCAACTATATGACCATTGAGCAAGGGGGTTTTTATTTGCTCTTTACATACCCAACCTTTGTATATTCGTATGTTATCCATAGCACTACAAAGAAATTATCCCTCATGATTTTTTGAAGTGAAACTTCATCACTTAGACACTTACCCAAAGTAAATGAGCGAGTTTTAAAGCAGTTGGTTCTTCTAGGGTATGTAGTATTTGTCAGCACATTTAGATTGAAGATGGGACTGCAGCCACTTTTCAATGATTATTTCTTTATTATTTTGATCATTAATATACTTTCTCGGCTTTTGTGCAACTATGGATCTTCAATTCATCGTATGAATAATGAACCGTTTGACCATACTTTTAAACATATATATGTAGATTCCATAGTATGTATTAGATTTATATATACATTAAAGAATTTAGATTTATATATACATTAAAGAATGAGGGGGGCAATTATATATTTTATTTATGAGTGTACACGGGCTTTTGATATAAGTGGGCTCCAACATTAAGACTCAAGCCTTGTTGAGATTTGTCACATCTTATATCTTATGCCCATGTACCTCTCCTAGTTTTTCCAATGTGGGCCTATTTAATCCACACATCTCAGCATTGTCTAATATATATAATTTAATATATTAAAATAACAATATAGTCATGTCCCCGTGTCTACCTTTTTGCAAATTTGTTATGTACCATGTTCGTGTTTGCGTCCATACCCATGTCCACGTTTATGCTTCATAGGTCCGGATATTGCAACAAACCAATTTTTCTAGCCTGCCAACAATGCCTAGCAGATTCGAGTGTGATTGTTAAATGCTGAAAAGTTTGTATCAGATACAACCCCATGATACTAATTCAAACAACCAACCCCGGAAAGGTTAAAGCCAACTTGGGATATGGGATCAATGGTCAAGTATCTAGCCTACTCATCCCTCAATTTCTAAGTTTCGGACCCGATTAGATGTTCTACGAAGTTTGCCTAACATTCCAACCAGCCATCATTGCAGCATTTGCTATTTCACGGTACATTCACAGCACGGGAAAAAAAGAAACTTTTTTCCCTCCAAAAAAACAAACACTAATAATCAAGAAGCTCACGGGGAATCACGACGATGCCGCCAGTATCTGCTGATGCTGTTCTTAAAGTACACAGATGCCAAGAGCCGAACGTCTTCCCTACAGGCCGCATCCCTCGTCGCAATGATCTCCTGCGATTGTAATCTCATCAACAATCCACCCCCTAAAAAAATGAAATTTCTCACCAAAATCGAAACCCTAGAGAGAGAAATAGAGGTACGAGGAGACAAGAGCAGAATCCAGGGCGATTCTCGCATTGAGCGAGAGCGGACTCAGCTGGCTTGCGCAGCGGTTGATCGGGGCTTAGAGAGTTGGTGAGCAGAGAGTAGACTGCTTGCACGTCCGATGCCGATAACGCCATTGATGATCGATGATGGAGAGAGGAAGAGGAATCTTAGGGTTTCATTTTTTTGGGAGCAAAAAGTAAGGTGAAGAGAGGAACGATGTTGGACCGCAGAGATGGTTTTATGTTACAGCGGTCGCTTCGAAGTGGGTTTCGGATCCACTGGAACACATGGACAAAAAAGTACACATAACGTTCTAGATTATTTTTAACATCGTCTTTAAATAATGATTATTTCTTGCCCTCGGAGCATTTCAGTTACCAAATTTGCTTGGTCCCCTCAAATTTTGGTATCTATTTGGAGGTATTTCGCAACTCTGTAAAGAATTTGATAATACAGTTTCAAAATATGAGCATTAATTCTGGTTCTTGTATTCCAGTTTGGTATGAAATCAATAAGAATCTTCACCACTCCGACATCGTAGTATTAAATCAACTATTGATGCAGCGTTCTTGTGAAGAAATAATCTACTTACTAGTCATAATGTCATGTCCCGTTTTTCAGAGTGCGCTAACTACGGCGTGTGACAGAGACAAACAAGCTACCTGTGGCTAGAAAATATTCCTTCACGGTCGCATTACGGCGGTCTATAGGATATCAAAAACAGTAAAAAAATAAAATATATCCAATACACGTCCATTTGCCAAAATAAAAGAGTCAAGACATGTATAAGCGGAAACGATAACAATATCCGAAATCAACATCAGAAAATACATCCCAATATAGGCTCACATCAAGAAATAAAAATGCGGAAAAATAAGCTAAACTAAGCATTGCTAAACTCAATTCCTCACTGCTCAACTTAACGACTAAAGTACTCTTGTTCAGCCTGTGATAGAGATAGAGAAACTGGGTCATGCAAAACCAAGACGTCAGTGGGTCATAACATCAAAAATAACCATAATAACCAAGATGTAACGAGATATATAGACATGAATATAAATCAACAACATGAATATAAACAGTGAGGTACGTGTGTGTATGTGATGTGTAACATAAAACTGGGCTTCTAGGTTATCTAGTCTAAAGTCTTCAAAATCAATTAATATAATTCTCATCGTAACCCATCGGTCTATGTCCCGTTCATTCCCCATAGAACTACGGTAACAAGATTATTCCGTAATTGCTCGGAAAAACGGCAAACAGGATATTCCGTAACGCCCGGAAAACGGCAAATATGTAATAATAGCCTTTTGATTTACGTTTCAGTTACATTCTTGATTTCCCCTTTACCCCCAGATTTGTGTTCAAGTCAGGTATTACCAATGTAGATCTAATACCAACACTGGATCAAGTAGGTACAGGTTTTCGTTTATGCAGACAATAGGTAACGTCCGTCAGGATAACACGTCAATATTGTTGGTATTAGTAACTAGATCCAAATAACAAGTCAGCAGTATGTCGTGAACCTGTCAGGCGATGTATATGCATCCACCAGATATCCAATGTAAACTGTAACGAATATCGAAGCACGATTAATGAACGGATGCACAAATAACTATCTGTGATAACCCTTTATAAGTCCATGACTACGTATGATGCACGTTAGAAAGCACGTTGTACTAATATAACAATAATATGATATAATGAGGTTCCGGCATGCAACTAGATATGCAATAAACAATACAGATATATACGGGTATCCAAAAACAGTAAATCTATAACATGGGATGCATAGTTAAAATATATGTATTATTTTTATTCATACGGGTATAAATATAGTAGCATGGCATGTGGAAAGATAAACTTGCTTGATCGGATCTCGCGTCGGGGTACGTACATCGCGTTCGACGTCGGTAAATGTGGCGATGCACACACGCGCGTACAGGACTGGACTTGGCTACTCAAGGACGTGACCATGCTGGATGAAGACGACGACTGGGTCGCCCGGATCATCGGCGACGTGCGCGACTCCGGCAACATCAAGAACAGAAAAGAAAAGAGAAAGAAAAAAGAAGAAGAAGGCTGTAGTGTTTGGCTCTGGACAGAGGTCAGAGGCAGAGAGGATGACGACAATGACGGGTGATCGACGGTGAGTTGCAGGCGTGGGTTAGGGTGTGGGTTTCTCGGGATCTGTCGGTTGTCGGGGGTGCGGGGAGCGCGGGAATGGAGAGGGAGATGAGGTAGAGGAGAGGGTGTGGAGGTCGTGGTGAGATTGGTGATGTCGGGATGATGAGGACGGTAAAGTTTTCCGGCGAGGGCAGAGGTCGCAAGCGTGGGTTAGGGTTTGGGTGTCGATTTCTCACGGAGGCGGGGTGCAGTGGGTTCTCGTGGATTGTCGGGAAGAAGAGAGGAGAGAAAGGAGGTGGAGAGGGTGGTCGCGAGGGCGAGGTGATGGTGGCGACAACGATCGACGGTGAAGCGTTTGTAGGGAGTTTGGGTCGTGGCCAAGTTGCTGGGTTCTCGGGTTCGGGTAGAGGAGGTGAGAGAGGGAGTGGCGAGGGTGAAGTCGAGGTCGGGGTGGTGAGATGATCGGCGGCGATGTGAGGGCTGGAGGCGTGAGGTCGGGGTTGGATTTGCGTCGTGGGCAGAGGATGTGTAGATAAGAAGAGAATATTAAGGAGAGAGAGGGGGGCCTGTGTTGTAAAATATAAATTAATATATATTGTAACGACTCTGTTTTTACTGTACGAAAATTTTAAACTTAATGTGCAAAATGGAGTTTGCAAGCCTGAGTACAAGTTATAAATTTAATTTGTTTAATAATAGCACGAAAGCACTTGTAGCTCATTGGTAAAGCCTTGCACTGCTGTGACATACCCTCTGTGTTTGAATCCCATCAGCCACATATTATTTTTCTGAATTTTTCTTTTAAACTTTTTGAAAACCTAAAAGTTCACACGTGCAATACACGTAAAAATGAAAAGTCAAATAAAACAAATATGTGCAAAATACTATATGAACGGAGATGGACATGTGGTGATGATCCAACCCTCCACCTCCAACACGCGGCCGGCGAGATGTCGCTTGGGGACGGTGCCGACGGCTGACCCATGGGGAATAGTCCCCGGGTCTTGCACACAAAACCCTTTGGCCTACCTCACTACCCCTGTTCTGTTTATTTTCTCTGCAATTTAACAGAGAAGTAAATTTCATTCTTTAATCCAATTTTAAATGCATTTTAATTCTTTCTTCAATTCCAAAACCCTAATTTCACAGTATAAATACAACCCCATACCCTATCCCCTCTTCATTCTGAAATCTATAGCCAAAATTATCAAAATTTTCCAAGTCCAAGAAAAGTACAAGTGGAGTTAGCCCAAGGTCAAAATCTGGCGAGGATCTATACAAGTTCCGGCGATCTCTCGACGTCACGAAGGCTACCACCCTAATTCTCTACCTCTTCTCTTTCTTTTTTGCTTGTAAGTCTCATTTCTTATTCTACTCTTTCACCTTAAAAAAGTTCTCTTTTCAAAACACGTCGGTAATTGGAGTTACCACCGACATTTCTCTCTAAAACCTAGAAAATTTTATTAATTCTTTCATAACTTACATTCAAACTCTTACCCTATAATTATAACCTTGAATCTAATGTTTAGAATTTATTTTCACTCAAATACAACATGCTTGATAATTTTAAGTCAACTTTTATATTTAAATACCATGTACCTTCTATACGACATCTTTTAATTGTTTTGCTTAGCATACCTTAAGTAAACTTCACGAGGCAATGACCTACCTCTCACATACACACATCTTGACATAGCACGATTCTCTGGAGACATAGTTTTTGTGGCAAATACGACTTTTCATCAAAATACCTTGAACTATAAAAAACCGTTTTCTTTTAAATAGTATTATCAAATTCTTTGCAATTATAGCTCTACAACCCATTTTGGGAAACCCGCTATCAGATGGTGTAGATTATCACACATTCTCGGGACTAGTAGAGCGAGATGCAGATCTCCTCATAGAGCATATGATATCGAAAGAATTTTAATACGATTTTTAAGAAAAACGAGGTTTTCTACTTAATAAATAAAATTATTTTTTAAATAATTATATAAATATTATCAAACCATATATTTTTAATATATAATAAAAATCCATGTTTTCTAGAAAATAAAAGAATGGCAAGTTTCATTAAAATACCATCAAGTATCAATACAAGACAAGTTACACTAAAATATCTTGAACTACTCAAGCTAAGTTAATTTTCACTAATATACCTCACTCTTTAAAATTCACATCCATGGAAACCCTAAAGAACATAAATAATTACTCGAGATTTATTTTGAAAGTATATAAAATATTTTCATAATACCCCCTCGAGATATATAAAATTACATTAAGGACCCTAGTAAATATAAGTTTAAGCAGGACCAATTCTCTTGACCCTCATGGAGCCGGAGAAAGTGGGTGCTTGCCTATTTAAGGTAGAAAAACTAAAACGGAGTTATCAATAATAATTGTCCTGGAAAAATACACAAATCCTGCCGTCCATGTGCAGCAGTTACCGATAACTCCTAAACCTAATTCACGATCCAAATTCTGTTTAAAGCGCCTGACTCAAATCTGAGTCAAAGTATTAATCTGAATCCAATCCAAACATGAATACAATTCAACATGAATCCAATATATCAAACATGAACCTGAATACTAGAACAATATCAAACATGTAAACTTGACTTGACTTGACCGAACCATGGTTATGACTTAACTTCATTACATGACTACTTGATACATCCTGAACTTGTTTACACGAACAACCTATATCATGGTCTCGGCAAGTCTGATAATTACCGATCTATACAATATACATTATGGGGTTTAAATGGGTAGACTGGTACGGAATGTGTTAAAAGTGACAAGATAATGGACACCAAAAGACATCTACATGAACATCCCGTGTCGTTGCCCCGTGGGTTTTGACAGGGCCTTATACTTATATGTTACTATAGTCCACGGGATAGTTGGTGTCATGCCCCACCTCCAATACAGAGAGTATTGTCCGCTCTGGCCGAAGCCGCACGGTTTTGTCCTTCGGAGCGAACCAGACCCGACCAGGGGCCACTTCCCAGGAGGCCACCCATCCCAGGACCTCCCTGGCCCGAGCACGCCTAACTACGGAGTTCTCAAACTCCTGTAGTGTCGGTTTACTTAAAAGGCGCCTCTGTATTGAAGAGTGGTATCATTCCATTTATAGTACAGATCTGCCCTCTTTCGGAATGTATTCCGAAGAGTCCCCATTATTCTACAGTGGGTCCCACGGACTCAAGAGGCGGCCCCCACGGATTCAAGAGGTGGCCCCCGCCCACTTAACACGACACTTGGCGTGGCACTTTGTTCCGTGTGGCACTTTGCTCCATGAGCAAGAACCGGGTCCCGACATTCTCCCTACCTTTGAACAATGGTTCGTTCTCGAACCACAGACCTACTATTGAGGGACCAGCTCTGATACCATTCTGTCACGCCCCACCTCCAATACAGAGAGTATTGTTCGCTCTGGTCGAAGCCGTACGGTTTTGTCCTTCGGAGCGAACCAGACCCGACCAGGGGCCACTTCCCAGGAGATCACCCATCCCAGGACTTCCCTGGCCCGAGCACGCTTAACTACGGAGTTCTCAAACTCTTGTAGTGCCGGTTCACTTAAAAGGCGCCTCTGTATTGAAGGGCGGTATCATTCCATTTATAGTACAGATCTGCCCTCTTTCGGAATGTATTCCGAAGAGTCCCCATTGTTCTACAGTGGGTCCCACGGACTCAAGAGGTGGCCCCCACGGATTCAAGAGGTGGCCCCCACCTACTTAACACGACACTTGGCATGGCACTTTGCTCCGTGAGCAAGAACCGGGTCCCGACAGTTGGACTCCTCTCGTATATACTGATACATTCTGTACCAAGCTACAAACAAATATGTTAGCATAACAACAGATAATTTACCAGTTCTATTGTAATGCCCCGCTTCCCAGTATACGAGAAGGAGACGCGACGGGTCAAGCGACGTATATACTCAGAAGTAAATACACTAAGCGTAACTAAGCAATATAAAGTAAATTACACAAGAGACAGAAATATAAATGAACAACGAGTTTATTTATTAAACATTCTTTTACAGTACAACTGAAATGTAAATATATGAGTAAAAAGCGATGCTTAAATAATGGCATAACTGAAATGAAATAAATATGTACAAGTGCCTATAGCTCTGGGTCAAATGGTATCTACTCTAAATCTTTAGTGCTGGGCTCGATCTCTAATGAGTTCGAGTTTACGTCGATCGGGGGACAGCTTGCCCGTGTCCATGCACATCCACAGTTACTTGATCGCATCAGTGAAGCACGGTCCGATGACGTTCGTTTGTCAGAGATTATGGAGCAGGTTCGACAGGGCAGAGATTCAGAGTTCGTGATTTATGATCAGGAAAACTACGATTTGGGACTCGACTGTGTGTGCCAGATTCCGAAGGACTGAGACGCGAGATTTTTGAGGAGGCATATCAGTTAGCATATAGTGTTCATCCGGGTTCCACCAAGATGTATCATGACTTGAGAGATGTCTACTGGTATGAAGGGATGAAGAGAGATGTCACAGGTTTTGTTTCGGGATGCTTGACTTGTCAGCAAGTCAAGGCCGAGCATCAGAGGCCAGCGGGAGAGTTACATCCCCTGCCCATACCGAAGTGGAAATGGGAGCAGATCTCTGTGGATTTTATGGTGGGTCTACCTAGGACTAGTCGAGGGTATGACTCTATTTAGGTGATCGTAGATCGATTGACGGAAGCAACTCACTTTCTGCCAGTGAAGACCACTTTCGGATTTGCTCAGTATGCTCAGAATTAGGTTGATGAGATTGTGCGACTACACGGTGTTCCGACTTGCATTATGTCCGACAGAGGCACCCGGTTCATCAGCCGACTATGGCAGAAACTTCAGGAGACTTTGGGCATAAATTGAGTTTTAGTACAGCTTTCTATCCGCAGACCGACGGTCAGTCAGAGTGGACCATACAGACTCTTGAGGACATACTCCGAGCTTGCATTTTAGATATCGGTGGCAGTTGGGATCGTCACTTGCTCTTGATGGAGCTCTCCTACAATAATAGCTTCCAGAAGATGATTCAGATGGCACCCTTCAAGGCTTTATATGGGAGGAGATGTCGATCACCTGTTTTGTTGGATAGAGCTCAGTGAGAGCAGTGTTTTGGGACCGCGGATTGTGCATGAGACGGCCGAGAAGATCCAGTTGATTCGAGATAGGATGCGAGCGGCCCAGAGCAGACAGAAATCTTATGCGGATAGACGTCGTCGCAGACTGGAATTTGCTGTAGGTGACCATGTTTTCTTGCGGGTTTCTTCAATGAAGGGCGTGATGAGATTCGGTAGGAAAGGGAAGCTTAGTCCCAGATATGTGGGTCCCTTTGAGATTCTCGAGCGTATCAACACAGTTGCTTATCGTTTGTCTCTTCCGCCCAACTTCCCAGATGTTCACCCCGTGTTCCATGTATCGATACTTCGCAAGTACCTTCATGACCCCTCTTACGCGATACAGCACCAGACGGTCCAGCTGGAGCGCGACCTTTCTTTCACCAAGCAGCCGGTGGTCATTCTGGATCAGCAAGTGAAGAAATTGAGGTCAAGGTTATACCGTCCGTAAAGGTTCTTTGGCGTGGCCCGAACAACGAGGATGTCACCTGGGAGACCAAGGACGAGATGAAGGAGAAATATTCCCATCTCTTTGAAGGTACGCGTAGTTAGATTTTAAATTCGAGGACCGAATTTCTTTAAGGGGGATTGTAACGTTCTGAAAATTCGATTAGCTTAATTATGTATTAATTATTGATAATACGTGTTTTCCGTAAGAAGCAAGATATAATTATTTTCCACATAGACTTAAATATACATATTTTAACTATGTAATTGCTAGTATTGGTATTTAATTAGTTACTTATTAATTGCTAGTTTACTTAA
This sequence comes from Agapanthus africanus, assembly GCA_030015575.1. Lineage (NCBI taxonomy): Eukaryota > Viridiplantae > Streptophyta > Magnoliopsida > Asparagales > Amaryllidaceae > Agapanthus > Agapanthus africanus. Next base: position 900,755,337 of record CM057337.1, read on the forward strand.
ATATTTTCCTTAATTATTTATTTATAATTATTATTTTAATTACACTTATACACTAAATTAGTGATAATTACAAATTAGAATGGGTTAATACAAGTTTTGTGCACCATGACACAATTAAACCAAATTGTAACATGTTGTTTTTTTAAAATGAAAAAAAATATTGTCAAGATGGTTCTAGAAATTTAAAGAAAACTTAATAGAATGAATAAAAATAAATAAAAAGAATAAAATAATGAGGTATGGTATATAATTAATGAGGTATGGGAATTTTGACTTGGAAATTTTCTCATACACACACCCCCCTCTCACTTCCTTGCTCGGCCAAAAAGGGCAGCGGCCCCCCTCCCTCCACCATTTCTTTTTCTCACTTGCTAAAATACCTCTCTATCTCCTCAAAAACTCCTTAAATCAACTCTAATTTTTTCTAAAATAATCACAAAATTTCCTTTGCCTAAATTAATCTTCGATCTTGATGCAAATTAGCATTTTGGTGGCAAGGCTAGCAAGTTGGATCCTCCAAATTCTTTTAAGGTATAAAACCAAATCCTACTTTGTTTTGTTAATAATTGCTTTAATATAAATTTAATTAGGTGTTTATGTAGTTTAATTACATGTTTTGAATATTAAAGAGAAGGTTTTGGGTTTAAATTAAGGTTTTTATCACTTAATTATGTTAGCTAAGTGAAGTTTAGCATCTAGTGGTTTTTCAAATATAATCTACTTGTTAACTTGTTGATCCTAACTTTTAAATTATCTTAATTAGGAGTTTATGCAACTTAATTGCATGTTTAGTGTATTTAAGTGAAGATTTAGTTTAATTTAGGTTTGCATGGCTTGATTAGCATAATTAAGTGTAGTTAGTGCTAATAGACTCACTAATCTACCTAGATTTCACTAAAATACCTTAATGTTGCTTACTAGATTTTTAAAAGAGATAGTTTTAGTTAAGGTTTGAGGTTGTGATGAGCTACAACTTAATTTCTAAAGTTTTTAATATGATGTGAATGAGCGATTGGTACGATTGAGTTCTAGGTTTGGGGATTTGCTACGCATAGCGACCCCTAGTTGTGGTTGTGGCGATGTCGTGAGCGTTTTGTGCACCAAGTGCACGCGCGTCTAGCTAAATGCGCGTTGGTTGCTATGTTGTTTTGTGCTCGCTTCTAATTAAATGTTTAGCTTTCTTTATATTGATATGTGTGCGATTCTAGGATCGGTAGCGGAGACGTCGGACGCAGCAAGGAAAGGAAAGACCGTAATTGGATTGGATTAGCCGAGGCGTCCCGGTGAGTAGATGCATACATCTATGGGGGAATCGTTTGGATGGCGCAAGACGCCCGATAGTTAGGATTATTAGTAGTTCTTATATTTATATGCGTAGTATCCAAATCATTCATATCATGGCGTTGCATCTTTTTACATATGATATTATTACTTAGGACACTTGCACCATTACCATTGGTTCATGCCGCACGTGCACTGTTCATGTAAACACACACGCCGTTGGTAATTGTTATGTCACGGACACTATAGAACTTGCTTAAATCGGTATCTGTGCATTTGCATCATGTATTATATGTAGATTTTAGTTGTATACTCATGGCGTCAAAATTGATATGTAGGTTGTTAGTTATATACCTCATCCCATCATCATTCGTAAATAGCTTCTAGTCATATATCACATGGTATATTATCGATATCATAGACTTCCATTATTTCCGACATGTTCATATATTGTGATTCTTCTTGGAGATTTCAGTGTTTATGAGATTTATGGATTTTGGGGAAAACCGCAAGAATGCTATAAATCTATTATCATTTTCAAAAATGTAAGTTGTGGTTTTCTCGTATTATGATGTGTGTGGTGTTTACCGCCGAAAACCGGGAAGACAAACGTCTTGCCTGAATTTAGGGGCAGATGCTATTTGGATTTATCCGTCCATCTCTCCGAAGATGCCAAGTTGATTTATGGTACCGTGTATCGGAGGTTTGGACAGATGTGGCCGTTGTAGCAGACTTCGTCAGATTCCCTCTCGTTGTGAGGGGTTTTTTGGTTGTGGGGGCGCTCTTCCCTGCAGGCGCAAGTCCCTGCAGTTAATTACGTTACCGCATCGCGGTAACCACTTTCTCCTGCTCCAGATGTTCACTTCGTGCCGTGTTTGTTTGTTTTATTTTTGGTTGCCCGTGGATGGTATACAGAGACTAATTTGTGTTGTCGCCCGTAGGGCGTAGATTAGTCGAAATCCATATTTTCTTAGATTTGAGTTTGGTTTGATTTAAGGATCGTTAATCTCATTTGGGATTAAGATCAACGTAAATGTTTGTTGAGGATACTTTAGTCTAATTTATAGACTGAGATCTACTCAACATGATTTTGGGATCATTCAGACCCAACAAAAGAGTATTTGGGCTCTATTGCTTTAGTTTAAGGACGTTACGGTCCGTAGCTAGTTTAAGGACATTGCGGTCCATAGAAATGTGCTCATGGGTTTGGGAGTGCACCAAAGAGCTGTTGTTGTCGAGACCCTCCATCTCTCTGAAGACGTTGAAGAATTACAACGACATGTATCAGAGGTGTGGAGAGATGTACCCTTGAACTGAACTCTAGATTGAAGGGAGAGATCATGGGGGAACGAACAACATTTTAGATGCCATGTGTCAGGAGATCATTAGTCATCTTTGGAACTAATATCGATTTGGGGAGACCTGAGTATAGGAGAGCTCGGTTGATTGATGGTCAAAAGGTTTTTGGCCTCATAAGACTTGGCTAATTTAGGCTAAGGTTGGCTCCCTCATAGTGTTAAACACTAATATTTGTTTGGCGCTCACGTGCTCCCACATGAGGCTCTTAAGTAGTGTTAAACACTGAAATTTACAGTGCTCACGTGTGGCACGTGAGGCGCCTGAGAATTGGGCACTGATTCTTTGGGTTTATTCCCTTTTTCTTTTATAAGCGTAAGCACTATTGGGGGTCACGTGGGATCATGTGAGGCGCCCCAAAATGGGAACTGTTTTTGGATTTATCCCCTCTTTTCCTTTTGAAAGTGCTAAGCACTATTATAGGGTCACGTGGGATCACGTGAGGCGCCCAAAAATGGGAACTGATTTTGATTTATTCCCCTTTTTCCTTTTGAAAGTGCTAAGAAATATTAGGAGGTCACGTGGGATCACGTGAGGCGCCCCAAAATGGAAACCGTCTTTGATTTATTCTCCTTTTCCTTTTGAAAGTGCTAAGAACTATTAGGGGATCACGTGGGATCATGTGAGTCGATGTCAGTTGTTCCTTTCGTTCCTCAGAGGTGCTCACGTGGGAACACGTGATCTGTTATGATAGCGCTGAACGCTAATCCTTTCTTTTATGTGCATGGGGATCTTGATCTTAATTTTGAGAATTTCATGTCCCTTGTTTTATAAGAATTAAATTCTTATGTAGGGTTAAACCCTAGTTTTATCAGAGGAATTAAATTCCTATATGTTTGGGAAGAATTAAAATCTTTAGACTTAGTTCTTTTCTCTCAGTTTTGAGTCTGCATGACAGAATCTCTCCGATGAGAATTAAATTCTCAACTTGTGAGGAGATCTGCTTTTGCAGACCTCGACCAGAGGAAGAACTAAGCTCTTTTTTTTAAAGAGTTAAACTCTTGGAGCGGTGAAGAAGAGATAAAATGATCTCTAGGTCTTTCTTCTTACCTAGGGTTTCTTTTCTTAAAAGAGAACTCCTCTTCTTTTTTTGTTTTCTCAGATCTTATGGGGGGTCTCCTCTCTTCTGTCTACAAGACTTGAAGTCTTGGGTCCTTTATATAGTAGAGGCAAATTTGTTGATTTAGTTAAAGAAATCTCTCATTGAGAGATTTTAATTGATTTGGGGATTTTATCCACCATTGGATATTTGTTTCAAGGGCTTCTGTTTTACAAAATATATTATTCTTGTTTTTAACAAGATTGGGGAAATATTTTCCCATACATAGCTTATTCTGTAGCTTGGTTATTTTTAATCACCATTAGATTTTTAATCCAACGGTGCTCTGTTTTACAGAGAGCAATCTTTCTTGTTTAGAAATATTCAAGAAAATATTTTCCAAATAGGGTTTTGATCCCATTATTTAGAATTCAATTCTATCGGCTCAGAAGGCATTTGAGACCACTCACGTATAGCATGTGACCCCACAGAGTTAAACTTATTTGCGTATATGCAACAGTCAAAAGAGGGCATCACGTGCTGACACGTGAGCCTTTCTGGCCTGTCATTTATTTTAATATGGCGCCTATATACTTTGTATATAGACGTCACGTGCTTACACGTGAGGCTTTATTTCAGCCTATCAATTGTTTAAACCCAGCGCCTATAATCTTTATATAGGCGCTCACGTGATGTTTTATTAGTGGAAATTTCCCCATCATTTTCTCTCTCTTTCTTCTCCTTTTCTTTCTTTTTTTATAGGGGAACAAATGCCCCCACAGCATTGTTCTCACATGAGTGCAATGTTGTCACCTTTATAGCCGTTGGATTACCTAGGGGAATGGGGAGATGAACCGCCCTCTTCACGTCTTATAAATGCAAGGGTCTTGTCTTTAGGAAACCACTGCTCCTTCATCTTCTTCCTTCCTTATCTTCTTTGAGAATTTAATTCTCTTTTTCAGAGCTTAGTTCTCTGCCCATTGAAATTTCAGAGTTAAACTCTGTTATAAAAAAAAGGTACCTTTTTTAGGTAAAGATCTTGAATAACAAAGAAACCCTTTTCTTAAAAAATTTCCTGGATTTTAAATCCACCATAAGAGCTTTGATCCCTTCTGAAACCCATCTCTTAGAGATCCAAAGACGTGATCTTTGAGTTGTAAACCTCGATGTCTTGGGCATTCCTTCTCTGATCTTTATGGATTCACAGCATTGTGATTTTATTTTTCGTTTCCTCATATGGGGATTTCCTGGAATTTAATTCTATAGCTTAAAAGAAATTTAATTTCTCACCAAAGGGCTTAGCTCTGAAGATCAAGAGGGCCCTTCGGGAATTTCATTCCCTGGTGTTCTTGAGAATATTTTCATAAGTTTTTTTCCTTATTTGCACAAATTGAAATTTGTTGGGTGTTTTAACAGAACTCTTTTTCTCTGTGAGGATGTCAAGAGTTTTTTTTATTTTAAAAAAAAACTCCCATGTCTGTTTAATGAGAATCTTTTTTGATTCTCACAATGATTGGCCTGCCTCATCATTGGTTAGCTGCCATATTGATTTTATGGGGTCCATTAGTTTTACAATCAGTGGTCCCATGGAATAAACTTTCTGTCGTTTCCCTCTATTGTTATATATATATATATATATATATATATGTTTCATTAACGACTTCTCTTCTTTACTTTTCGTTTACTCGCTCAAACGCCGCTTTTCCACAATCGCAGTCGGATGAGGAGGCTATGGTGATGATCAGGGCCATGACAGGGACTGTACTAGTTTGCTCTTATGGGGAGTCTGGTATGGTCACATCATCCGGGGCCGCCGCAACTTTACTTGCGTGGTGCCAACAGAGCCTCTCCGTCCCATACCGCTGATGGAGCGCCCGCAGACCGCTTATGCGGTGGAGGCGGCTAATTGGACTCCCACAGGCCAGCTTGAACCGTCAACAACTGGGATACCCAACCAGTTCTTGCCGGCTATAGATATCTTGGGGCGCCGCATCTGTCAAGGTGAAGCCCAACTTTGGGGACAAGTATATAAAGTAGGACTTACCCCTCGCCATCCAGTAGGCTATCTTTCCTGGGCTCGGTATGTTCTTTCTGCCCACCGTGCACGGTTGCAGAAGGTTGTGCTGTATCAAACGGTGTACGCGTCTCTATTCCATTACCAGGCTCCTCACGTCTGGTGGGTTAAAGCCTTCTTGAACCAATGGAATCTCCCTACCAACACCTTTCTGTTAGGGGATCGCGAAGTATCTATTTCATTGGAGGAATTCCGCGAGATCTCCGGACTGCCGATTAGGGGAGAGCATTATGAAGAGTTGCTGCCTCCCGATAAGTATGTATTCGCCACCGCGCCAGCTATGCTTGACGTCCTGACGACCGAAACCGCCGTCCGCCATAAGTACCCCAATTTAATCAAGGCTCTGGGTATTTTTGAGAAGCTGTTCGCGAAGTCAGAGGGTCAGGGCATCACTTTTGAGAGCTTTATCTCCTGCTTCATCCGTGAAGACGCTTTATCCAAAAAGGCTCCAAAGTTTGCGAACATTCACGACCCTTTTGGATTTGGACTGAATAAACTGCCGGCCAAAGAGGAAGACTTGCCGCGGTTTTATATTTCGATATCGTCGGCCGTGTTCTTCGACGCGATTGCGGTTCCTGGCATCGATGAAGAGACCTTCTTTGTCGACTTCATCTGCCTTTGGCTCAGTTGGTTCGCGATTCCGACGCATCGATGCTTCATGAGAGCTTCCGTCTTCTATCCTGCTCATCGCGTAGCCGAAGGGGCACGATTGGCCGTCGGTATTGCGGGATTTTCACACCTATACCACGGATAAAGCGTTATGGCCAATACTTCGACCTCGAGTACAGATGTCGTGAATTTCTCTCTCCACTACTTTACGTCGTGGATCGAGATGTATGTACTAGGAGCCTTTGCAGCACATTGGTGGCCAGATTTATATGACTTCTATACCTTCCCACGGGTTATGAGGTTGGTGGATGTTTCTGCTCCCAATCTGACTCAGCTGGGGGGTCTCCGCTTGTTGCTCAACCCATATTCAAACGAGGGTGGGCTGCAGTGTTTAGTGACCGAGTCTTTTCTGCTCCTGCGGGGCCCGTTCAACAGTTTTTAATCTATCAAAAGGGGAAGCGTCGTCTTTAAAGCCCAAAGAAGATATGCATTTGTACTCGATTAGGCCGGACTACTTGGTGTTCCGTCAGAATAATACGGCCTTTTTTATGCGGTACAATCCGCACCGCTTTGCCCAGCAATTGGGGTATAACCAAGGTGTCCCTTTCGAGGCGTTCTTAAGCGATCCTACTCCGTCTCTGGAAGTCACTCGTGATGTCGTCCATCATTTTATTCGGCTGAACACCGGCTCCCGTTTCATGATCCCTGAAGCCGACTACCTTCCAAGGTGTGTGGGGTCTTTTACGGGTTGGTATCGTCATCGAGTCGGTCCTGTCATTGCCGAGGAGAAGCGGGTACTATTCGAATACAGAGCTTCAGCTCCGATCCAAGCCGCCGGCGTTCCGTTGCGGCCGCGGACAGTGGTTCGCCCTCCATTGAGGGATAGCGGCGTGGTTCTTATCCCGAAAGCCGCAAAAACAGAATCGACTCCTCGCACTGCTAGGATGCCTGTAACACCCGAGCCCAATAATACTATTTATATTACTAGTTGAGGGTTATATATTGCTCATTCCAATTTTCCTGATTTTCTGGTGTTTATTGCTAAATTTTAACCGGTTAAGTCATTTTGGCACATAACAAATTTTAACTCCTAAAATGAAATTTAAGATGTCCATGTTGGCCTACTCGTCGCCACTAGTCGCGTGGTAGCGTCCGCGTGTCGAGATTCCGTTCCGTTTGGCTAAACGGGCAAGTTTGGACGACTACGCGCGCGTGCAAGTGTCCGACTTGGGGGCATGCATTTTAATCATTAAACACCTATTTTCAAAATTTGGAACCCGCTTAAAATCCTATAATTTGAATTTGGAACATTTGGACGCAACCCGGGCGCGATTTGGAAATGTTTCATTTCGCGCCAAAAAGGACCCGTTTCAATTTAATATCTAAAACTATAATAATACGAATGTATATATTCGTTCACAGTACCTTTCACAAATCCATTCAAAATCTTATTCCAAATAATTTCCTCACCTCCCTTCAGCCAATCACGAGCTCCCATTGAGCTCGTAGGCCCCGCCTCCTTTTCCCCATCTCTCTCTCTCTCTTCCCTTAATCTCTCACTTTCTCTCTCCAATCTCCCTCTCTCTCTTCATTTATATAAACCATGCAGCCCTGTTCATTCCTCACCATCGCGAGAATCTCCCCAGCGCACCCACATGAAACCCTAACCCTAGCTTCCCGCGACCTCACCGCCGATCCCCCGCGACCTCGCCGTCGCCGCCCTCGCCACCACGAGACTCACCGCACCCACTCACCTCGTTTCCCCGACGATTCCCGCAACTGCACCCATCCCCGACGTCGCCTCCAACCCTGCAGAGCCGCCGTCGCCGCCGTCTCTCACCGCCGCCGACACCAAGATCCTTCTCCCCTCCTCCTCGTCGCGACCTCGTCATCACCTCCCTTCCTCTCCTCGCCGGACCACCAACCCGAGCCTTCACCCATCGCCTACCCCGCTGTTCACCGGAGAACGCGCCGGCGACCTCGCCGTCGTCACCAGGGCCACCTACTTCTCCCCCTCGACCACCAGAGCCGACCCCCCTCTCCTCCAGATCGCCGCAGCACCTTCTCCTGCACACCCGAGGCCTTTCAGCCTTGCAGCCGCCGCTGCCGTTGCTTCGCCGGCGTTCCAGCGCCGTCGAGCTCGCCGGGGTCACCTGGTATACCTCTCTGTAAGTTTCCTCTTCCTTCCTTTGTGCAAATCATCCCCCTTGCTGGTCGTTATTCGCTTGTATCCTATTGTATTGCTAACTTCGCTACTTTTGTCGTTGCCGGAATCCGACCGTGCCGTCTTGGCGAACCCGACGCTCCAGCAAAGTCCCCTGGTCCGTGTGATCTCGTTGATCCCTGTTGGGACTCGATCCGTGGCCCGTGCTTTCATATCGCGTTTTCTGCCGACATTGCATCCGTGCGTTCCGGTTTGCGAAACCGTCGAGGCAAGTATCCGAATACTTGCTTTAACATGCTACAAACTTAATAATCATGTTATCTGTTATAATCACACGACTTGGTGACATTTGCAATCATCCGTAACGTTAAATCATTGTAGTGGTTACTTGTAGTTAATCGGTATGCTATCAATCCACACTTTAACTAATTAACCAATTGGCACGTCATTGCTTAAATTGCTAGATCATCCTTGTAACTATTATTATGCTTAGTGTAAATTCATGCAACTCCATTACGTATGTTATCGATATTGCTTCACCTTGTGGCTGCACCCCAAAGGTGCGTGAACCGGTTAATATGAAATACAAACATCACTGTTCACATAGAATAATATTGTTAGTTACTGTTCCTGTTGTTGTTCATTATTCGTTACTATACCTGTTATCAGCATATACCTGATTGCATTACATATTGACCGATCTTGATACACCTGACACATGTACTGATACACCGGACACAACACCCTGTACATATCGACTCTACCTGTTGAAAGTAACCTGACCTGTTACCTGATCTCATGCCTAATGCCGACAAACCTGACCATTCCTGCTGTCGATCCAGACAGACCTACTTCTACTTGATTTCGTGTTGGCATTAGTCCTTGACTACTGAATACCTGACCTGACATACATAGTTTGGGGGTATGGGGAAATCAAAGGTGAAACCGACTTGTAACTCAACAGTTCGATACTTGTTCTGATCAGTCTTACGGGCTTGGCCAGCTCCGGAGTGGTGATGCTGACACTACTCGTCCATCTTGCTACCTTTTACTGCTTAGCGGCACGTCTCGGATTCAGCCCCGAGGGTCATGACCGTGGTCCCGGGCACGCACGGGATACTATTGAGTTACATCGACGATTCATCAATTGGTTTCAAAGACTATAGAGTAGAAACCTGATAGGACAGTTTGGACACCATTGCACAGTACCCTGCTTGTTATTTCTTGTTACTGCTTTATTCATGTTCATACTTGCATTGCTTATTACCATGTTTATACCATATACTTGATATCATGACGCGCTGACGTCTGGGTTTTGCATGGCCTAGATTCCGTACCTTTGTCGACGACCGAGCAGGAGTACTTCAGCCAGCAGGCTGAACAGTGAGTCCTTAGGGTTTAGTTTATTTATTGCTTTTCATTTCCAGATGTGAACCCGCATTATGGGACGTACTGTTTATTCATTGTATTGGATCATTAGCTTCCGCACTTATTCTTTATTGATTCTTGTTATTATGGATTTGGACATGTATTAGATTAGTTTATTATCTTGTTCTTGATATCCTTACAACCGTAATGTGACTGTGGATGGATACTTCCTACCCACAGGTAGCATGGTTGGCTATGTCACGTGCCCAATCTTGCGTACTCTGGGAAGCGGGGCGTGACAATGCCAGTGCGCACTAGAGCTCAAGCAAAGGTGTAACAACCCTAAACTTCCTATACAACTTTCTGTACAATTTTTTCAAAATTACAGAAAGGGTTATTTTTTCCTCAGCACAACTTATAAGTTTGTTTTGCTTTTTAATAGCAAGAAGGAGCTTGTAGCTCATTGGTAATACCTTGCACTGCTGAACCAAGCAACCAGAGTTCAAATCCCATACTCCACATTATTTTTAATATTGTTTTATTTTGAATTTTTAGAATACCAAGGGTTTACATGTGCATAACTCACAAAAACCCCACTACACCCTGTAAACTAACGGTACCAAAAGCCACACCAACCGTCAGGGGACCCTCCGACCGCCGGACTCGGCCGAGTCAGCCGGCAGACCGGCCGACTCGGGCCGGCGCCGCCGGCCGGACTCGGCCGGACCGCCGAGTCCCCAACACAAAAAAGTTGTCTTTTTGCCTTCCCTGGACCCCTGTATAGTTTAATTCTTCTGCACGTTTCCAGAGACCCTTTAAATCACATTAAACCCAATTTTTATTACAATTTAACACATTTTCTTTACACCTCTTCACCTAACCCTAACCCTATAAATACAACCCCTACACACACACCCCTCACTCTAAAATTCTGAACAAAACTCTCAAGAAATTTCCTAGAACCCTAGTGTACTTTGGAAGAAGCGAAAGGCGAAGCTCCGGCGATTTTTCCGACGACAATCCTAGGAGATCCCGGCTACGAAACGACGCACCTGGAGCTACGTCCACTCCATCTCCCTCTCCCCTTTAAGCTAAACCCGTAAGTACCACCTTCCCCTTCTTTACTCTTTCTGAAAATACGAAATTCTAAAACCCGACGGAATCGGAGCAAATCCGATTTTCGATTCGGTTCTTCCAAAAATCTCACTTTTCCTTAAATACAATCTTATTAAACCATTATATGTTGACTATTAAACACTAACTAGTTATATTGAACAAGTTCCATATCAAAAGAAATTGCTATTTCCATTTTACCGTATTTCTTCATTAAAATACCATATAGTCATTTTCGACATTTAAACATCACAAACTTGCTATACATTTAAGTAGATCACGAGATAATGACCTACCTCCTCACAACATTCATATGCAATATAGCACAATACCTTTCGGGAATATAGAGTATGGGAAAACGAAACATTTCAAATAAATACCATTACTATTAAAACCGTTTTCTAAAAGATTAGTATTTTACACAAATCTTTGCAAAGCGCCGCTACAACCCATTTTGGGGAACCCGACTGGGATGGTGCGGATTATCGCATATCCTTGGGCTTAGTAGTGCGAGATGCAGACCTCCGCAAGGAGCATTCGGTCTCGAGAGATTTAAAATACGATATCTTAAGAAAATGAGATTTTTAGAAATATAAAATATATATTAACAATTATTTTTATATAATTATGTATATATGTAACATTAAAAATATCTATTTTGAAATAATATAAATTTTCCAACTCTTTTCAAAAATCACAAGAATCACTTTACATTAATATACCATGGATTTCATACAAGCCAATATTACAAATAAATACCCTTTATTATGAATTTAGGATATTTTCACTAGAAATATCACAATTATAAAATCTACATTCATGATAACTCTAACGACGATAACTAAATACTTGGAGAGTATTTTGAAAAAGTATATAAGAGTATATTTACATAAACCCCCCTCAAGTTCTATAAATTACCCTAAGGACCCTAATAAACATAGGTTTAAGCGGGACCAATCTCTTGAGCCTCAGCGAGCCGGAGAAGTGGGTGCTTGTCTATCTAAGGTAGACAACTTAATAACGGTGTTATCAATACGGTAATCATCTTTGAAAAAGACACAAATCCTGCCGCCCATGTGCAGCGGTTACCGATAACATCAAAACCATCAGGACTTCAAATTACCTTTCTAATTGTCTGACTCAGACCGAGTCTCATTAATAAACTGACTTGAATATGATTCAAGTACAATCTACAATCTAAAATCTACAATATTACAATTCAACATGAATCCATGAATCTATATATTCAAACTATTCAATCTATACGATCTATACAACTTGACTGAACCGAACCATGGATATACTTCCATTTACATGATTCTCCAGTTACATCCATGATTCTACAGTTACATCCATTTACTGATATCATGGTTTCGGTAAGTCACCCAATTATACAATCTATATAGTTTACATTACAAGACAATACAAGTTGCAATACAATTTACAATACAAATAAGACATCACGGGGTTTAAGGGGTAGATTGGTATGGAATGTGTTAGAAGTGGCACGAGACAGTAACCATAAGACACCTAACCTGAATTCAATTGCTGTTGTACCGTGGCATAAACGGTTCCTTGAGTTCCTGATACCTTAGTCTCCGGGGCAAGTGAGACTCCTCTCGTATACACTGGCATCCTTCTGTACCAAATTACAAACAACAGCGTTAACGCTAAATACAATATTATAACAATATAATACTACTTTAAAAGTTACCTTCTCTTTCTCCCTTATCCTTAGGACTTACCGAGCGATTGTTCGCCGACGACATTCTCTTTCTTTCTTCTTTGAATGTCGTCAGGTGATCTGGACACTCCGAAGATCGAGCCCACTAGTGAAGACTTGGACCACTTCATTGAAGACCCAGAGCTTTAGTTCATTGTACACATTTCCTTTCAGTACTTTACATTTCTGTTATGCCACTGTTTAGGCATCGCTTTATTCCATATATTTACTTTTCCATGTATTGTAAAAAGAATGTGAATAAATAAAGTTGCTGTTTTTTATATCTGGTCTCTTATGCATTTACATTTATATTACTTAGATACGCTTAGCGTATTTACTTCAGAGTAAATACGTAGCGGCCTCGTCGCGTTCCCTTCGCCGTACACTGGGAATCGGGGCGTGACAAAAGGCCTCCAATGAAGCGCCAGCGGTAGTTTCATCGACGGTGGCGTCATCAATGGCGGTGTCATTCGCGGTGGTATCGCCAAAGGGGGATACCGGAAGCGAGGTTGGTCAATGTCGTGCCAAAGCGCCGAGGGAAAGGAAGCGTTCTTTGGTCGGTGCTAGCACAAGCTCTAAGAGGAGGAAAAGATCGGTCGCCGGCTTACCAGACACCTTGCTTGAGTCCAAGACGTTCATTAAAAACGAACCGATAGATATGGAGGAGTCGGACGCTGGTCTTATTTACCCTGGCTCATCCGCTGAGGAAGCCGTGCAATTGGCTAAAGTTTTAAGGCGCTCGCAGGATGAGACCGAGAATGTGCACATCCCGAAAAAGCCCCACCCTCCAGTTATTTTCTACGAAGACCCCCCATTGCTATGGAGGGTACATATGGGTCCTCTACGATGGGAAGACGAAAGAGCCTTCAAGCAGCCCATCTCGGCCGCTTCTGAAGATGAGCTGGCACTGAAGACCAGTGGGCATGAATCTGCTTTTGAAGCCCAGTGAGCACATTTCTGCAGGAAGGAACAATGGCTCGAAAAAGCCATACTAGAAGCACCCCGGCGTATCGGTATGCGTGTTTTCCGTATCTTTCTTTTGGCAAGTAATTTGTATCGCTTTTATATCTTCTTATCTTTGCGAAAACTTTACAGGGATTTCAGCAATGAAAGAGGATTTGAGCCCGGGTCGTGCCATGACCGTGGATTCTATAGATGTCTCCCATGATGCACTGGCAGGTGCAAAAGAGAACATTACAGCCGCTGTTCCTGTTGTGGAACTTCCGGTGGTAACTCTTGTTCCTTCGGTGTCTATTCCTCCAGCGGAGGTGACCCCATTGACCGCGGACCTTATGGACGTCTCTAGTGACGCATCGAAGGGTGTAGAAGAGATTGTCGAAGCTGTTAGTCTCATCTTAGAGCTCCCGGGGGTGACCTCCATCTCTTCACTTCCACAAAGGCGACCCTGTCGGCCGTAGATCCAATGGATCTCTCTGTTGGCGTCCTGGAGATTGTAGAAAGGACCGCCGAGGCCGTTGTTCCCTCTTTTGAGCCTGAAATGGCGGCTATTCCGCAACTGGAAACTGCTACGCCAGCAAATATCTCCGGTGATGTTCCTGAGGGTGTGGAGGAGGTCGCTGAAGCTGCTATCCCTCCAATTCAAGGCGGGCGGAGCATCGAAGGTAATCTTCTACATTTCATTTTAATGATCCCCTCATTATCTGAACTCTTCTTTCCTTCAGAATTGCGGGAATTAGCGGCTTCTATCGTGGATCTATCTCCCAGGAAGTCCTTCCAGCGTCTACTCGATATGGCTGCCCTACAGGCAATATCCCCGCAAAGCATAGTCCTTTCTTCCGGGCAAGGTCAGTGTTCTTTGACCCTTTTGTTTTGCTATCATCTTTTTTAACGATGCTAATATGCCCTCTGTAGTTCTGGAAGCTGATGACGAAGTTGAGATCCTCGATGGGCCTGGGGATCTTTTAAACCCCCCTTGCATGACTGTGGGTAAGTAAAGCTTCATCCTTGGCCTTGTTTCATCTATTCCGTGTTTGCCAGTCTTGTTGACTGTTCATAAATCTTGACAGCTTTGCCAGCCTTGACCCCGCTAGAATCTCGAATCACTATGCCACTGGGTTCATATTCCCGACGTGCGTCTGAAAGGATGGTGAGACAAAGCATTCACTCCTTGTCGGCTCTCATTGAAGATCTTCGTGCTGGTAGTTTTGTTACGGCCGAAGAATTTGCTGCTGAAGCCAATACTTCTTTGCTTTTCCTTGCCACTTATCATAACGAAACATTGGTGCATGTTTGGGTTGAGTATTGTCGTCGAGTGGAGGCTTGCTTATATGATCTTGAGTGCATATGCCTTCCTTCCGAGCTCCTAACTGCAAAGGCGAGTCTGCGGGGGTGGATTGAGCGGTGTGCCGCTAATCTATAGTCTTGCGAGAAGAGGCTCAACCGGAAATTTTCGGAGAGGGAGCTAGCCTCAAATGTTTTGGGGGAACTTCAGGCTCAACTCACTGCCAAGACCACTCGTGCGTACAATATTTGGTGGGTGCTTCAAGAAGCTATCACAGAGGTGGTAGCTCTTGATAAAGCCGTTATCTTTACCTACGAGATGGTTGAAACTCATAAAGTTGCTGAAAAGGAGCTTGAGAGTCAGTTCGCTTCGTATCAGACTCAGCAGTCTCAGGCGGAGACCCATCTTGTGGCAATAACAAAGCTTAAAGCCGAGGCCCAGCGGAAGAACGATGAACTGACGAGCTTATTGCACCATCCGTCAGCTTAAAGATATTTTGTATATTCTCCTTTTTTGTATTTACTCCTGAATGAGAGTATCTTGTATTCATTTTGATTCTTTTATGAAATGTATCTTGTATTCATTTGGATTCATGAATAAAAGACATATTTTATTTCATACCGGCGTGTCACTTTAGCAATGCGTCTTGTAGATAGTCTATCTTGATCTCCTTGCAGGGCAGCGATGGTTTAGAAAATAGGTTCAGATCTATCGCCTAAGACTTTTCAACTTTATGAACCGTGAGGGTCTCATAAAGACTTTTCTCCCTACGAGTCGAGAGGATCCCGCAGGTGTGTTTTCTCCTTAGGAGTTGTGAGGACTCCTAAGTGCGTTTTTTCTTAAGAGTCGTAAGAATCTCACAAGAGAGTTTCCCCCTTACAAATCGAGAGGACTCGTAGGTGGTTGTTTCCCTTCTTATCGATATTCGACTTTGGAGAGTGTGACCCGTGGATAGTCCATCTTGACTTCCTTGCAGGGCAGCGATGGCTTAGGAGATAGGGTTAGGATCTGCCACCTAAGACCTTTCAACTTTATGAGCCGTGAGGGTCTCATAAAGACTTTTCTCCCTACGAGTCGAGAGGATCCCGTAGATGTATTTTCTCATTAGGAATCGTGAGGACTCCTAAATGCGTTTTCTTGAGAGTCGTAAGGATCTCACAAGAGAATTTTTCCCTTTACAAGTCGAGAGGACTCGTAAGTGTTGTTTCCCTCCTTGTCGATATTCGACTTTGAAGAGTGTGGCCCGTGAATAGTATGCAATAGTCCATTTTGGACCGACTTGCAGGGCCCCATTGCTTCGGAAACAGGTCCTTATCCCCGTTGCCTAAGGCTTTTCCCTACGAGTCGAGACGAGTCGAGAAGTTCTCGCAGGAACATTATTTTCCCCACGAGTCGAGACGAATGGAGAAGTTCTCGCAAGGATGTTATAACGTCACAGTTAACTCCTGCTAATAGAAGTCCATTAGGGTCTGTGGTACTATTTTTTTTACCTGTCGTACCATCGCATTGGCCAGTGTATTCCTCGATACGCAATCTTGCTGTTCGAGCAGCCCCGCGACTGTCGTGTCTCTGATCCCTTCGGGGGCTGGACAAGACGTCATCAAGTAATCTTCCAGGAGATATTACCGTCGAAAGAGCAAGCGTCAGGGATATTCAATGTCGCTTTTTTCTTGAGGTTAGGCTTAGTTTGGGAGCCCCGATGAGTTATGACCACTCTGCGCTGGAGTGGGATGATCTCCGATAGTCTTTCAGGTCTCATTTGAGTTGCCGTCAAGACCCTGAAGGTAGGGATCTTCCTTTGCTTCGTTTGTTGATATTGTGTCTGCAATATTGCGATGAATGTCGAGGTTGTCTCTGGGTTGTCTGTGAACCGTCGAGATTTGGAACTAGGGGAATTTTTCTGTGGCTCCGTTTTGCTGACGTCGTATCTACTTCTGGTTGGAATGAGAAGGAACACCGTTGTTGATTTCTAGGCTGTAGATGTAGCCATCGAGATCTGGCTTCCCTTTGATGAAGCCCGGTGGGGTAATATGGTTCCCTTTCCGTTTGTGCCCATGGATTGTATACATGGGTCAATGTGATCTCACCTGTAGGGCAAAAGTTTTATTTCATCATTTTTTTAATTTCTTTCCGCGATGCCCTATCATTTCAGCTTTTTATATCACAAAAGTCGTGATTGCTCAATCATTTCGGCTTTTTATCACGGTGCCCAATCATTTCGGTCCATAGCTTAGAGACATCTCGGTCCATAGCTAGTTTAAGGACGTTGCGGTCCGTTGTTAGTTTAAGGACATCTCGGTCTACAGCTAGTTTAAGGACGTTGTGGTCTGTCGGGGTTTTGAGGCGAGCTTTCTCCAGGTACTACTTATAGAGTTTGTACTCAGGAAGACAGCGAGCAGACACGAGCATTGTCATCCATCATTAACCTGAGCCGTGACTTGTCAAGCGTAGTATTTCTTAAGGAACCGGCCGTTTATTGGTCGGAAGGGTCTTTCGCCATGCATATTCATGAGCAAGTAGGCACCTCCTTCATAAAGCTTGTCTATGACATATGGGCCCTCATAGTTCGGCTCGAATTTCTCCTGTTTGGCACGGTTGGGGATTATAGGTCTTTTGACAACTTGCACGAGTTCGCCTTGGCGAAATGCTCTTGGCCTAGTTAGTCTTTCGTATGAGCGCGTCATCCTTGCTTTGTAAGCTTCTAAGTTTTGCTGCGCCATGCGACGAGTTTCATTGAGAGCATCAAGCTCTTCAAACCGAAGGTGGGCATTTTTTTCATCCGTCAGCTCATGTCGGACCGCTACTCGTAAAGAGGGTAGTTCTGTCTCCAAAGGGAGAACCGCTTTTGTTCTGAATACCAACGCGAATGACATTATATTCGTGGCCGTCTTGAACGTGGTCCGATAAGCCCAGAGAGCTTCATGCAATCTCTCATGCCAATCCTTTCTGTTTCTGGACACAGTCTTCTTTATGATCTTCGTCAAGGTCTTGTTGAAAGTCTCAGCTAGACCGTTAGCTCGGGGGTTATAGACTGAAGAGTATCTCCAGTCTATTTTATGCTGCTGTGCGGAGCGGCCGATCTTATGGCTTCTGTAGGCTGGCCCGTTATCTGAGATAATCCGTCGTGGAGTGCCGAACCGGTAGATAACATGTGTCCTAAAGAAATGGAGGATGTTCTCCGTCTTCACCTCTCTTAGCGGTATTGCTTCTGCCCACTTCGAGAAGTAATCGGTTGTTACTAGTATGAACCGATGTCCCTTGGATGATGCTGGTTCGATTGGCCCGATTATATCGGTTCCCCACATTTCGAATGGTCAGCTAGCCAATGTCGGATGTAGCGGATTTGGATGCTGATGGATGAAGTCCCCATGAATCTGGCATGAGTGACACTGCTTCGCGTATTCGAGACAGTCCTGAATCATCGTGGGCCAATAGTAGCCCATCCTTTTGATTTTCAACTTCATCTTTGGCCCGGCTTGATGAGAACTGCAGAGTCCGTTATGAGTTTCTTGGACGACTCTCCTTGCTTCTTCTGGTCCCAGACTTCTTAGCCACAAACAATCGAATGATTTCTTATATAGAGTATTGTTGACGAAGGCGAAAGACAGAGCTCGCTTCATGAGCTGATGTCTTGATGATGCGTTTTCGGGAGTTCTATGGGATTTGAAGTAGTCTATAAAGACTTCTCTCCAATCCTCAGCCTTTTCTTCTTCTATTTGGAAGACCGCTTGTTCAGTCGCTCCCTTTCTTTCAGACGACTTCGGAGATATTTCTGCTGGCGTGAGAATCCGGTGGCTTTGCACAATGATCCTTACGTCATCGAGGTTTTCATCAGCCAATTCTTTAGCGAGTTTGGCTAATGCATTTGCCTTGCTATTTTCTGCACGCGGTATGCTTGCCAGGACGTAGGAGGGGATTTGAGTCAACAATTGCCGCACTCTTTCGCCATATTTTACCAACTCCGGTTTACACGTCTGATAGTTGTCATTTACTTGGCTAACGACTAGCTGGGAGTCTCCATATATGAGGAGATCTTCGATTCTCATGTCGATAACAATCTCAAGACCCGCTATCAAAGCTTCATATTCACCCTTATTGTTTGTTCTTGGCTCTGTTAAGGAGAGGGCGAAACGCATTATCCTTCCTTGCGGAGTCATGAAGATAAGGCCCACCCCAGCTTTGGTTATGGGGGTGCTTTGCTTCCGCCTCTTCATAGATGATGCCCCATCGAAGTAGAGTCCCCATCGAGTATCACTCCCTTCTTTATCCCCGTCGATTGTGTCAAACACGTGTTCGTCCGGCAACTCGTAGTTCAAGGGAGAGTCGGCGGGTATCGAACGCTCTGCGAGAAAGTCGGCGATGGCCTGGCCTTTCACTGCCTTAAGAGGTCGATAGATTATCGAGAATTCCATCAAGAGGAGGGTCCATTTGGCAAGCCTTCCAGTTGCTTTTGACATCAAATATTTGAGAGGATCCACCTTTGATATGAGATGGATCTCATGTGCCAAGGCATAATGTCGGAGCTTCGTTACCGCGAAGATTAATGCCAGGCAATGCTTTTCGATTGGGGAGTTGTTGTTTTCTGCCCTCAGAAAAACTCGACTCAAATAGTAGAGAGCTCTCTCCTTTCCCTGATCGTTTTCCTGAGCCCATAGCGCGCCTAAAGAACCTTTAAGGGCTGTTGTGTACAGGATGAGGGGTTTTCCCTTGACTGGAGCGGTCAGTACCGGTGGGTTCTGCAGATATTGCTTGATTTCGTCCAGTGCACTTTGGCATTTACGATCCGAAATGAACGGGGTCCCCTTCTTCATTAGATGGCTGTAGGGGCGGCATTTTCTGGAAAGGTTAGCTATGAACCGTCGGATATACGCGAGCTTTCCTTGGAGAGACCGCGGTTGTTTGAGAGTTCTTGGCGTGAGCATTTCCATGATCGCCTTAATCTTTGATGGTCTATTTCGATGCCTCGGTGTCGTACGATGAATCCTAGGAATTTGCCTGAGGAAACTCCAAATGCGCATTTCAGAGGGTTTATCTTCAGGTTGTACTTCCGAAGGCGCTGGAAGACTATCTTCAGATGCTCCTCGTACGATTTGCTTTTCACCATGAGGTCGTCAGTATAACATTTGATAATCTCGTGTATGAGGTCATCGAAGATCTTTGTCATGGCCCTCTGGTAGGTGGCGCCAGCGTTCTTCAGACCAAAGGGCATCACTTTGTAGCAGAATATGCCCAGCGGAGTCTGGAAAGCAGCGTGCTTTTGGTCTTCAGGATGCATCTTTATTTGATTATACCCCGAAGATCCATCCATGAAGGAGAAGACTTCATGGGTGGATGTGTTATCGATCATCAGGTAGGTAACAGGCATTGGGAAGTCATTCTTCGGACAAGCTTTGTTGAGATCCCGAAAATTTACGCTGATACATACTGTCCCATTTTTCTTCATTACCGGAACGATATTGGCGATCCTGTCAAGGTATTGAACTTCTTGGATGAAGCAGGAGTTGATTAGCTTCTTGACTTCGGCATTGATACTTATCTCAAGCTCGAGTCGCATTCTTCTTGGTGCTTGTTTGACTGGCTTGACGTCCGGTGATATTTCCAGTTTATGCACGGCTATTTTTGGATCTAGTCCCGACATCTCGGAATAGTTCCACGCGAAGCAGTCTTGTAACAACTCCAATTTTAGTGTATAAAAATTTGTTTAAAAGTTAATTTATACTTGGAGTATTTGCATTTCCTGTGAGTACTATAAGTAATTGTTTTGATTTTTAATAGCAAGAAGAAGCTTGTAGCTCATTGGTAATACCTTGCACTGCTGAACCAAAGCACCAGAGTTCAGGTCCCATCATCCACATTATCTTTTAATATTGTTTTCTTTTAAATTTTTGGAATTCCAAGAGTCTACATGTGCTAAACCCGTAAAACCAAAAGTCACAAATAAAACAAACTGTCCCAGGAGAACAACCAAGAGACACTGGACACGTGGCAACGAGTTCGGCCCCGGCTCGGCCGGCGGACCGGCCGACTCGGCCGCCGCCGCCGGCCGATTCATCTCGGATCGGGTTTGTTCCTTCTGTGAACTTGTGTCTTTTTGTATCCCCATTACCCTTGTATACTTTAAAAACTCTGAATTATTACGAAGAATTAAAAATCCAATTAAAACCCTTTTTAATACAAAATTTAATACAAGTTTCTCATACCCCTTCATCTAACCCTAACCCTAATCTTTTCCTATAAATACCACCCTTAATCACACTCCCCACTCATAAATTCTGTCCAAACTCTCAATAAAACTCTATAGAATTTTTGTGTACAAGTGGAGTTAGCGAAGGGCGAAACTCCGGCGAAATTCCGACGACGACCCTAGGAGCTCTCGGCGACGAAACGACGCACCGGAACCTGCTACCGATCCCTCTCCCTTTCCTCTAATCCGAAATCCCGTAAGTCCTACCTCCTTCTTCTATATTCTATTCTAAAAATTTGTAAAACTAAAACCCGACGGAAGCGGAGTTAATCCGAATTCCGATTCGTTTTTTCTTTAAAAAACTCCATCTTTTCTTAAATACAACATATCAAACTCTTACATCTTGACTATTAATCATTAAAAAAACATGTTGAACAAGTTTCATAGCAAAATATTTCATATTGCAATTTTTATCGTACTTTTTCACTAAAAGACCATGTAATTTATTTTCGTCTTTAAAACATCATTAATCTTACTATACTTTTAGATAGATCAAGAGGTAATGACCTACCTCTTCACAACACACATATGCAACATAGCACAATACATTTTGGGAAATATAGATTCGGGAAATACCGTTTTACACAAAACTACCTCTAACTTATAAAAACCATTTTCACAAGATTACGTATTTTACAATCTTTGCAGAGCGCCGCTACAATCCATTTTGGGGAACCCATCTGGGATGGTGTGGATTATCGAACATCTCTGGGCTTAGTAGTGCGAGATTTAGACCTCCGCAAGGAGCATTCGGTCTCGAAAGATTTAAAAATACAAATATCTTAAGAAAATGAGATTTCTAGAAAAAATAATAAATTAAAATTATTTTATATATATATATATATATCATCAAAATATCTATTTTTGATATAATATAAATATTCCAACTTTTCTATATCAAAAGAATCACTTTACATGAAAATACCATGAAATTCCATACAAGTTCAATATTACAATTAAATACCCTATATTTTGAAATTAGGTTATTTTCACTAGAAATGTCACATATATAAAATCTACATTTATGACAACTCTAAAGACGATAATTAAATACTTGGATTGTATTTTGAAAATTATACAAAAGTATTTTTACATATAACCCGCTCAAGTTCTATAAATTACCCAAAGGACCCTAGTAAACATATGTTTAAGCGGGACCAATCTCTTGAGTCTCAGGGAGCCGGAGAAGTGGGTGCTTGCCTATTTAAGGTAGACAACTTAATAAACGGTGTTATCAATACGGTAATCGTCTTTGAAAAAGACACAAATCCTGCCGCCCATGTGCAGCGGTTACCGATAACACCAAAACCTAATTCAGGACTTCAATTTCTTTTCTAATTGTTCTGAGTCAGACTGAGTCTCATTTTAATAATCTGACTTGAATATGATTCAAGTACAAACTACAATGCAATATGAATCCATGAATATATATATTCAATCTATTCAATCTGTATTGACTGAACCGAACCATGGATATACTTCCATTTACATGATTCTCCAGTTACATCCATTTACTGATATCATGGTTTTGGCAAGTCATCCAATTATACATCTATACAAAATAATACAATTTATACTACAATACAAATAAGACATCGCGGGGTTTAAGAGGTGGATTGGTACGGAAGGTGTTAGAAGTGGTACGAGACTGCAAGATTTAAGACACCTAACCTGTATTCCGTTGATGTTATACCGTGGCATAACAGTTCCTTATACATTCCGTTCACCTTAGTCTCTGGTCTACTAAGACTCCTCTCGTATACACTGGCATCCTTCTATATCAAGCAACAAACAACATCGTTAACACTAAATACAACTTTTACACTCTCTCTCTGCCTATTCTACTTCTCCTCTATCTTTGGGACTTACCGAGCGATTTGTTCGCTGACGACATTCACTTTCTTCTTCTTTGAATGTCGTCAGGTGATTCGGACCTTCCAGAGATCGAGCCCACCAATGACGACTTGGACCAGTTTATTGAAGATCCCGAGCTGTAGTTTCACTTGTACCTTTTCTTTTACATTCTGTATTTTCCTTTTTTGTTATGCCACTGTTTAGGCATTGGTTTCATTCAGATGTATTTACTTTTCCATGTACTATAAAAGAATGTGAATAAATAAAGTTGTTGTTCAGTTATATCTTTGTCTCTTGTGCATTTTATTTATATTGCTCAGATACGCTTAGCGTATTTACTTCAGAGTAAATACGTAGCGGCCAGTCGCGTCCACTGCCCGTACACTGGGAAGCGGGGCGTGACAGGTTTTGTTGGTGGCTCATGCAGGTCAGAGCTGTATGGAACCCTACCATGCAGTTCAACTCTGCGTGAACAACCTAAACAATATAACACAAGAACCTGCAACTAAAACATTCTTTACAATTCATATTCCTTGAATCTTATCATTTACTTTAAATCTGTCCTAACCCAAATTTTTCTTCAAGGTTATGGATTCCCCGAACAACACCAGCACCAATATCAACAACACACCTCCACCACTACCACTCACACCTGCCGTCCCTGCTGCGATCAACGAGCAGGCGGTTCAGCTTGAGGCGATCCGCAGCCTCATGGAAGGACAACAGCAACAGACTGCTATTCTGATGAACCGTCCCGAGGCAGAAGCACCTGGGATGAAGCAATTCAGGGCTTTGCACACCAAACAATTCTCAGAAAAAGAGAGACCACTGGAAGCTGAGGAATGGGCTTAGAGCATCGAAGACGATCTGGCAGCAGCACAAATGCAAGAGATAGCTTGGGTCCGTGTTGCGAAACTGCAGCTCACGGACAATGCACGGGTCTAGTGGAAGGCGGAAAAAGCCGTCTTGATCAACCCATCGAATGGAAGACTTTCCGAGACATGGTCGACGCTAAGTACTTCCCTGAGACTGCCAGGTTCGACATGTAACAACAATTTATCCACTTGCAACAAGGTTCAATGTAGACCAAGTCGGTAATGAATATGACACTGAGTTCACCATGCTCAGTCGGTAAGATATGTCTCAATAATTCGATTTTTCAATAAATCACATACTACACAGCTAACACAATACTTTAACAGATTTGCGGCACATCTGATACCGACGGATGAGATCATAGCCCGTCGATTTCAATAAGGTTTAGATTCGGAGATCCAGGCTGCACTAGCCACAAGAGATTTTCCGACTCATGAATCAGCTCTGAAAGCTGCCCACCGTTATGAGGCAGTGGTAAAGATGAGGGGCAGACCTCAATCTGCTAGAGTTAAGCGCCCTGCCAACCAGATGGCAGGAGGAGCCTCATCAAGACCACCTTTTATGCCAAGGAGACCGGGAGTACCAATCAACAGGCCCAACCCAGCCTTTTGTACCTACTGCAAGAGAACTGGACATATAATGAAAGACTGATGGCGAGCCAACCATCTTAGCTTAGTCTGTGGCTCAGCTACTCATGACATTAGGTCTTGTCCCCAAAGACAAAACCCAATTGCTGCACCCAGGCCAGCAATCACCTATCAGCAGCAACCAGCCCTTCAGGCACCTACTCCAAGACTTGCACTACCTGCTCCACCACCTAGAGGACCACCGACTGCACCTCCTCCTTGCCAGTTCCATCAAGCTCAATGGAACCTTCCGAGGAATGCTCCTCAGGCCTGGAGGAATGTACCACGGCGTTAGGCTTTCACGATGACCGTGGAAGAAACTGAGGCCACTGGCCAAGTTATCACTGGTAACCTTTTCTTTTCAAGCTTCCTTTCAGTCTTAATATCTATCCACATATTTTCCTATACCTAAAACATATCCCACATACATTAGGTATAATCTTAGTAGCCTCACTTCCTGCATTAGCACTTTTCGATACTGGAGCATCTCACTGCTTTATGTCGCAACGGTTCGTCCGAACTCATGCGATTTCAGTCACGCCGCTTGTATCCAGTTGGAATGTCAGTTCAGGAAATGGCGTTCTAAAAGCAACAATGGGATACAACTTGTGTCCAGTAGTCGTCTGCAACAGAGAATTCTATGCTGACTTTAAGGTGCTGGACATACCGAACTTCGATGTGGTTCTATGTATGGATTGGCTAGGAACCTTCTATGCTACCATCGACTGTCGTCAAAGGAGGGTAGTATTCGAGATTCCAGACCATCCGGTTTTCTATTTCAAAAGTGGAGACCGTACCCTGGAGCCAAGTACTTACAAGGCAAAACCAAGAAAAGCAGTAATTACAACACCTCAAGCGGAGGAAGAATCAAATCCAGAAGTGGTTCGAGAGTTCGACGATGTATTTCCTGACGATATATCAGGTTTGCCTCCCGATCGAGCTCTTGAATTCAGCATTGATTTAGTACCAGGAGCACAACCGGTGATCAAAGCACCTTATCGATTAAGTCCGGAAGGTTTGAAGGAAGTCCGAACTCAGTTGGACGAATTATTGGTGAAATGATGGATTCGTCCCAGCACTTCAAGTTGGGGATCACCAGTATTACTTGTGAAGAAGAAGGAAGGTTCATACAGAATGTGCATCGATTATAGAGCCTTGAATGAAGTAACTATAAAGAACAAGTATCCGCTACCACGTATCGATGATTTATTCGATCAGCTAAGTGGATCTTGTGTTTTCTCCAAATTAGATTTTCGTTCAGATTATCATCAGGTGAAGGTCAAGGAAGCTGATATTCATAAAACGGCTTTCAGAACTCGTTATGGTCATTACGAATTTCTAGTGATGCCATTTGGAGTGACCAACGCACTGAAAATATTCATGAACCTGATGAATCAAGTTTTCTGGGAGTACTTAGACAAGTTTGTTGTCATCTTCATCGACGAAATCCTGGTGTATTCTAAGAGCCGGAAAGAGCATGCCGAACACCTACGAATTGTCCTAGAAACTCTACGACAATATCAACTCTATGCTAAGTACAGTAAGCGCGAGTTCTGGCTAGATCAAGTTGGTTTTCTTGGACATATTGTATCGGGCGAAGGAATCTCTGTTGATCCAGCGAATGTTTCAGCAGTAAGTGAATGGCCGACATCAAAATCAGTGAAAGACATTCGAAGTTTCTTGGGTTTAGCTAGATATTACAGAAAGTTCATTGAAGGCTTTTCTAAGATAGCAATACCCCTGACCAAGCTCACATGTAAAGATGAAGAATTCGTGTGGTCAGAACCATGCGAACAGGCTTTCGTAGAACTCAAGTCAAGGTTGACATCAGCACCTATTCTTGTTATACCGGACCAATCTGGAGGATTTGAAGTGCATTGTGATGCATCCGGTAAGGGATTAGGATGTGTTCTACATCGGCACGGTAATGTTATGTCTTATGCTTCAAGACAGCTGAAGACTCATGAACGCAATTATCCGACGCATGATTTGGAGTTGGCAGCCGTTATCTTTGGTTTTAAGATTTGATGCCATTATCTTCTTTGTGAATGAGTGAATATATACATAGATCACAAGAGTCTGAAATATGTGTTTACTCAGAAGGAGCTTAATATGCGACAGAGACGATGATTAGATTTCATGGCGGACTTTGACATCAACCTGCAATATCACCCAGAAAAGGTGAATGTGATACCTGATGCCCTTAGTCGCCAACCATTAGCAATGCATCTCACCGCTCAGTGGAAGCTTCAATAAGATTTGCATCAGATGGAGATTGAAGTAGTCATGCCAGATAACGGTTCAAGTTTGATGAATTTATAAGTTCAATCTACAATTATCAATTAGATCAAAGCATCTCAAGCAAGTGATGCTAAGTTGCAAAAGATCAGAGAACAAGTAGAGAATGGACTCAGAACAGACTTCATCATCCATGAAGAAGGATCTTTGAGATACGACAGCAGATTGTGTGTACCAAAAGGTCCTGTTCGGGAAGTGTTAATGAAAGAAGCTCACAACTCTTCCTACTCAATACACCCTCGAGGTACAAAGATCTACGTCAGAATTACTGGTGGCATGGAATGAAGCGTGAAGTAGCCAGAAGCATCGCAAAATGCTTGGTGTGTCAGTAAGTAAAGGCTGAACATCACAGGACAGCTGGATTAATTCAACCGTTACCAATCCCAGAATGGAAGTGGCAACACATCACGATAGATTTTGTCACTGCGCTTCCTCGCAGCACAAAGGGTAACGATGCGGTATGGGTCATTGTGGATCGACTCACAAAGTCGGCTCACTTCATCCCATTTCGAGTTGGCCAATCAACTGAGACATTAGCAAAGAAGTACATGGAGATAAGAATCTACTTAAGATTTAAACTCTTTAAATATGTATCATCTCTGATACCCATGAACTCATACAGGAAATTATGAGACTTCATGGAGTACCGGTCTGCATTGTCTCCGATCGTGACACCAGGTTCCGATCGCAATTTTGGCAGAGTCTGCAAGCAAGCTTGGGAACAAGTCTGAACTTCAGCACGGCTTATCATCCACAAACTGATGGTTAATCTGAGCGAACTATTCAGATCTTGGAAGATATGCTCAGAGCATATATGCTGGATTTCGGAGGATTGTGGGAAGATCACCTACATCTTGTGGAGTTTTCATACAACAACATCTACCAAGCAAGTATTGGAATGGCATCTTTTGCAGCGCTCTATGAAAGGAAGTGTCGATCGCCATTAAGTTGGGACGACATCGGAGATAGAGAACTTCTTGGACCTGAGATGGTAGTAGCAACCGTTGATGTGGTTCATACTATCAGGGAAAGAATGCGCATAGCCTAAGATCGACAGAAGCACTGGGCTGATGCAAAGCGATGTCACTTGAAGTTCCAACCGGGAGATCATGTATTCTTAAAGATATCTCCGAACCGTGGAGTGATCCGATTTGGAAGACGGGATAAGTTAAGTCCGAGATATATTGGACCGTTCGACATACTTGAATGAGTCGGTGAAGTGGCATACCGCTTGGCACTTCCATCTTCATTGGAAGGAGTGCATAGTGTGTTTCACATATCCCAACTCAGAAGGTATGTGAGTGACCCTAGCCACATTCTCGATCATTCCGAGCTCACTGTATAGTCCGACTTATCTTGTGAGCAACAACCTGTGGAGATCCTGGATAGAAAAGTGAATTCACTTCGGAACAAGGAAGTCAACTTGGTTCGAGTGATGTGGAAAAAAGACACTCCAGGAGAATCAACATGGGAAAGGGAAGATGAGATGCGTGCAAGATATCCTCACCTCTTTGTAAACTAGTCCTTAAAATAAAATTTATAAATTTCGAGGACGGAATTTTTGTAAGGAGGGTAGACTGTAACAACTCCAATTTTAGTGTACAAAAATTTGTTTAAAAGTTAATGTATACTTGGAGTATTTGCATTTCTTGTGAGTACTATAAATAATTGTTTTGCTTTTTAATAGCAAGAAGGAGCTTGTAGCTCATTGGTAATATCTTGCACTGCCGAACCAAATCACCAGAGTTCAAATTCCATCACCTATATTATTTTTTAATATTGTTTTCTTTTAAATTTTTAGAATTCCAATAGTCTACATGTGCTAAACCCGTAAAACCAAAAGTCACAAATAAAACAAACTGTCCCAGTAGAATAACCAAGAGACACTGGACACATGGCAACGAGTTCGGCCCCGACTCGGCAGGCGGACCGGCCGACTCGGCCGTCACCGCCAGCCGATTCAGCTCGGATCGGGTTTGTCCCTTCTGTGAACTTGTGTCTTTTTGTATCCCCATTACACCTGTATACTTTAAAAACTCTGAATTATTACACAGAATTAAAAATCCAATTAAAACCCTTTTTAATACAAAATTTAATACAATTTTCTTACACCCCTTCATCTAACCCTAACCCTAATCTTTTCCTATAAATACCACCCCTAATCACACCCCCCTCACTCACAAATTCTGTCCAAACTCTCAAGAAAACTCTCTAGAATTTTTGTGTACAAGTGGAGTTAGCGAAGGGCGAAACTCCGGCGAAATTCTGACGACGACCCTAGGAGCTCCCGGCGACGAAACGACACACCGAAACTTACTACCAATCCCTCTCCCTCTCCTATAATCTGAAATCCCGTAAGTCTCACCTCCCTCTTCTCTTTTCTATTCTAAACATTCGTAAAACTAAAACCCGACGGAAGCGGAGTTAATCCGACTTCCGTTCGGTTTTTCTTAAAAAACTCCATCTTTTCTTAAATACAACATATCAAACTCTTACATCTTGATTATTAATCATTAAAAAAACATGTTGAACAAGTTTCATAGCGAAATATTTCATACTGCAATTTTTATCGTACTTTTTCACTAAAAGACCATGTAATTTAGTTTCGACTTTAAAACATCATTAATCTTACTATACCTTTAGATAGATCACGAGATAATGACCTATCTCTTCACAACACTCATATGCAATATAGCACAATACCTTTTGGGAAATATAGATTCGGTAAATACCGTTTTACACAAAACTACCTCTAACTTATAAAAACCATTTTCACAAGATTACGTATTTTACAAATCTTTGCAAAGCGCCGCTACAAGCCATTTTGAGGAAGCCGTCTGGGATGGTGCGGATTATCGCACATCTCTGGGCTTAGTAGTACGTGATTCAGACCTCCGCAAAGAGCATTCGGTCTCGAAAGATTTAAAAATACAAATATCTTAAGAAAATGAGATTTCTAAAAAAAAATAATAAATTAAAATTATTTTATATAAATAAATATATATATATATATATATATATATATATATATCATCAAAATATCTATTTTTGATATAATATAAATATTCCAACTTTTCTATATCAAAAGAATCACTTTACATGAAAATACCATGAAATTCCATACAAGTTCAATATTACAATTAAATACCCTATATTATGAAATTAGGTTATTTTCACTAGAAATGTCACATATATAAAATTTACATCTATGACAATTCTTAAGACAATAATTAAATACTTGGGGTGTATTTTGAAAATTATACAAATGTATTTTTACATATAACCATCTCAAGTTCTATAAATTACCCTAAGGACCCTAGTAAATATAGGTTTAAACGTGATCAATCACTTGAGCCTCAGGGAGCCGGAGAAGTGGGTGCTTACTTATTTAAGGTAAACAATTTAATAAACGGTGTTATCAACACGGTAATCGTCTTTGAAAAAGACACAAATCCTGCCGCCCATGTGCAGCGGTTACCGATAATACCAAAACCTAATTCAGGACTTCAATTTTTTTTCTAATTTTTCTGACTCAGACTGAGTTTCATTATAAATAATCTGACTTGAATATGATTCAAGTACAAACTACAATGTAATATGAATCCATGAATACATATATTCAATCTATTCAATCTGTATTGACCGAACCGAACCATGGATATACTTCCATTTACATGATTCTCCAGTTACATCCATGATTCTCCAGTTACATCCATTTACTGATATCATGGTTTCGGCAAGTCATCCAATTATACATCTATACAAAACAATACAATTTACACTACAATACAAACAATACAAACAAGATATCGCGGGGTTTAAGGGATAGATTGGTACGGAAGGTGTTAGAAGTGACACGAGACTGCAAGATTTAAGACACCTAACCTGTATTCCGTTGCTGTTGTACCGTGGCATAACGGTTCTTTGTACATTCCGTTCACCTTAGTCTCTGGTCTACTGAGACTTCTCTTGTATACACTGGCATCCTTCTGTACCAAGCTACAAACAATAGCGTTAACACTAAATACGACTTTTACACTCTCTTTGCCTATTCTACTTCTCCTCTATCTTTGGGACTTACCGAGCGATTTGTTCGCTGACGACATTCACTTTCTTCTTCTTTGAATGTCGTCAGATGATTCAGACCTTCCAGAGATTGAGCCCACCAGTGACGACTTGGACCAGTTTATTGAAGATCCCGAGCTGTAGTTTCACTTATACTTTTTCTTTTACATTCTGCATTTTCCTTTTTTGTTATGCCACTGTTTAGGCATTTGTTTCATTCAGATGTATTTACTTTTCCATGTACTGTAAAATAATGTGAATAAATAAAGTTGCTGTTCAGTTATATCTTTGTCTCTTGTGCATTTTATTTATATTGCTCAGATACGCTTAGCGTATTTACTTCAGAGTAACCTTGACATAGCGTCCAGTCGCGTCCTCTGCCCGTACACCGGGAAGTAGGGCGTGACAGGTCTTTATACTGCATAAGTACATCTTTTAGTGTAGCCATCTGTTCTTCAGAAAATAGCTCAATGACGAACGTTGGCCTTGGCTCGTTTGCCGTCCCCAAGTTGATTTTCCTCAGATTGTTTGCTGTGGTATGTATCCCGTTTTCCAACGCTTTTGGTGCTGGTGGAAATTTTGAGATCATCTCGTCTTCATCTTCATTTTCATTTGCGAAGCATTGAGAGAGGCCATCCATATTCTCATGCTTTCTCTCCTTTGAGAACGTTATCACGTGGCAGGTACGAGTCCGTTTCCAAGACCGATATTGCTCTGGTTCTATTCTCGCCCTATAGATTGCTTTTGGCTCATGCTTTTGTGGCGGGGTTAGCCTCCAACTTTTAGATAGAGCAAACTTGCCTTACCGATACTGGTCTTCAACCCAGTTTTTAAAGGTGAAGCAGTCTTCAAGAGAATGCTCGGTGATAGGAGCAATAAGCCGGATGATTGACCTCTTCTATTTGTTCGGGGCGCTGAAACTCCGGGAGCAGCATCATTTGATGTTTCATGACAAGGTCGAAGATTTTCCTTGTCTTGTCTTGAGGGAAAGAGTATTCCCGAACCATCTTCTTCATCAGCGATGAATTCCTGCGGACCTTTTCTCGATCGCGCGGCTTCTTGGATCCGCTTCGCTGATTTTGAGGGTCATTCGCTTTCTTCACCTTGCTGTTGTTTCTACGTCGGGCTTTTTTCTTACCACGAGTGTAACAACCCTAATTTTCCTATACACTTTTCTATACAAAATTTTTGTTAAAATTTTTAAAAAATCCATAAAGGAGTATTTTAATCTGAGCACAAGATATATATAAGTAATTATTTTGTTTTTAAATAAATTCCATTTTCTGTGTACATAAAATTGTTTTAAAATTAAAGTAGTACTTGGGGCATTTAATGTTGCTGTTACCATTTTAAGTAGTTATTTTCCCACAATAATTACAAGAAGGAGCCTGTAGCTCATTGGTAATACCTTGCACTGCTGAACCAAGCCACCAGAGTTCAAATCCCATGCCCCACATTATTTTTATATTTATTTTGTTTTAAATTTTTGGAAAGTCAACAGTCAAACCGCCATAACTCACAAAATTTATACTGAACACAAAAAGTTAGATGCACCAAATTTCCCCCCAGATGATCCCCCACCCGGAGAGCCCTTGACTCGGCCTGAGTCGGCCGGACGGCCGAGTCGTCAACAAGGAATTTCTTCGTGTTGACCTGGTCTTCTCACCTGCATACACTAAATTCCCAGATCGGTTATCAAATGCCCATTAAACCTCTTTTACTCCAAAATTTAATGATTTTTTTTATGTTTTTTTAATATATTTTTATATTTTTTAATTAAAACCCTAACCCTAGCTTAACCCTATATAAACACCCCTACCCTCTACCCTCTCACCCTACATTCCTAAGACCACTCTCTAAAAATTTCAAGAGAACTTGGTACATTAGAAAACGAGCGAAAGGCGAAGCGCTGCCGAAATCGACGGTAAATCCCGGCGATCGTACTAGAACTCTTCACGACGTTTCGACGCACCGACAAGCACACTACCTTCCTCCCACTCTCTAGAGTTGTCCAAACCTGTAAGTCCCTCTTTTCTATCTTTCTATTCTTTCATAAAATACGACTTTTTAAAACCGGACGGAAATCGGAACAAACCGATTTTCGATTCGGTTTTCTATCAAAACTCACTTATCACTAATTCCATAATGCTTAAACATATTCATGTTGACTACTAATCACTTAAAAATCAATTTGGATAAAGTTTCTCACATGAAATGATAACTTTTGCAGAATACCGTATTTTCGCACTTAAATACAATAATATTTAGTTTTCACGTTTAACCCCTAAACTTGGCTATACCTTAAAATAGATCACGAGGTAATGACCTACTTCCACACACACGCAAATACAACCCTAATTGATATCATCCAAACTTAGAATACGATAATACAAGACTTTACATTAAAATACCATTTTCTTTATAAACCTTTTCTGAAAGTTCTAAATTGTATACAATTTTAAAACAAAATCTTTTAATAGGAAAATACGATATGTCATGGACATCGATCGTTTATCTAAACCTGACTTTGTGGTGTCTAGGCTAGGCAAGTGAGCTTAGGTAACTTTAAAAGGCCCGTCTCACGATTCGTGAGCGGATCCCTCCTTCCTCACTTATACTTACCTGGCCACAATTGGCGGTGAGGAGGCGATTTAAGGCTTCTAATGACTTGTCGTTTAGACCATTTATAAATAGATTAGTTGGTTTAGGAAACCCTAGAATCTAAAATACGGAAATTTACACCCTTTTACAAATAAATACCTTATATTTATAAAACCGTTTTCTAAATGACTAGTATTTATAAAATCTTTGCAAAGCGCCACTACAACCCACTTTTGGGGAACTCGTTAGGGATAGTACGGTTTATCGTGCATCCTCGGGCTTAGTAGTGCGAGATTCAGACCTCCGCAAGGAGTATTCGGTCTCGAAAGGTTTAAAATACGACATTTAAAAAAATGAGATTTTGGAAAATAAAATATTTATTAAAAATTATTCTTGAATAAACATATGTATATTTATCATTTAAACACCTATTTTATTATAAGATAAAGTTTCCACCTTTTCCTAAAAATTACAAAATTAAAAGTTACATTAAAATACCTTGAATTTCAAATAAATCAATATTACAAATTAATACCTTTATTTATATAATTAGGATATTTTCACTAGAAATATCACAAAATAAAATCACACTCATTATAACAATAAAGACGAATAATAAATACTTGAGGTGTATCTTGAAAACCATACAAAAGTATTTTTACATAAAACCTCTTCAAGTTTTATAAATTACAATAAGGACCCTAACAATTATAGAACTTCAAATTACATTTCTTTTAGTCTGACTCGGGTTTGAGTCTGAGTATTTCTGACTTGAATATGATTCAAGTCAATCTATTTTCTGTAATATTCCAACTCAATATGAATACATGAATCCCAGAATCCAGTTAACAATATATACAATTTGACTGAATCAAACCATGGATATACATCCATTATTCCGTTATTCCATTTACCTAATTATGCAGTTATAATCTGTTTACTGATATCATGGTTTTGGTCAGTCATCCAACTTACACAATACAATACAACAATACTATCAAACACTAAGGGTTTAAGGGGTAGATTGGTACGGAAGGTGTTAAAGGTGGCACGAGGTGGTCAGATTAAGACACCTAACCTATATTCCGTTGCTGTTGTACCGTGGCTTAACGGTTCCTTGTACATTCCGTTTGCCCTGGTCTCTAGCATATAGAGACCCCTCTCGTATACACTGGCATCCTTCTGTACCAAGTTACAAACAACAGCGTTAACATAATATCCTACAATATTTTACAATCTCTTTAGAAAATACTCTTATTCTGTCTTTTCTAATTCTTCTTTATCTTTGGGACTTACCGAGCGACCTGTTCGCTGACGACATTCTATTTCTTTCTTCTTTGAATGTCGTCAGGTGTTTTAGACCCAGCAGAGATCGAGCCTACCAGTGAAGACTTGGATCAGTTCCACGAAGACCCCGAGCTCTAGATATTTTACCTTGTTCTATTCAGTATTTTCATTTCCTTTTATGCCATTGTTTAGGCATCGCTTTTCATTTCAGTTGTATTTACTTTTCATACATTGTACAAAAAAATGTTATTAATAAAGTTGTTGTTATTTCTATATCTCTTGTATCTTATGATTTACTTTTATATTACTTAGATACGCTTAGCGTATGTACTTCTAAGTATATACGTAGCGGACCTCGTCGCGTCTCCTTCGCCGTACACCGGGAAGCGGGGCGTGACAACGAGAGTGCACAAAGGGCTGACGATGAAAGGCATCGTCATCCTCCGTAGCTTGCTGAATGAGACGCCGCGTCCTGGCTTTTTCGTAAATGGCCATTTCGCCGTTGTGGTCATCCCGAACCTTTTGACCCGCTTCCCTTATTAGCTTGTTAATCCGCTCTTCGAATGACGGACTTGATATTCATATGGCGGGATTTCGCTCTGTTTTAATATCTGCGCTATCTGGAAAGACATTCTCTTTTCCACCGGAATCATTTATAACATGGCAGCCATGGAATCGCTCCCGTTTCTTGGACCGAATGTATCCAAGGCCAGTTGTCTCCATTATCCCGTTGGGCATCTTTCGCTGAGTCGCGGGAACGTCCAAAATCTTGTTATAGAACTAGGTTTGTCGAGCAGTCTGTTTGAAGGGTACACCTTGGCATCTCAATAGCCTTTTCAGTCCCTCTGCGTAGTATCTGGGCAGACGAATTCGCTGAAACCTTTTGAGCGCAGGTTCAGCACCGTGCCAGACTTCTTTCTCCACTTTAGTCTCCTTGGATTGGTAAAAAAGGATCGCCTTTTCACCTCTTTGCTTAGGAGGGACGTATAAGGTCTGCAGCTCTTGCACGCTGTACGGATCAAGTGCATCAAGTTCTTTGTAATGCCGCTGCGGAACGATGGTAATTTGTAAACTCTGGTCAGCTTCAGCAAAGGTCTGCATTGGCGTGCGGACTGAGAACACTGCGTTGGCCTCGTCCTCAGAGTCACTGCCAAAGACTAAAATAGGAGTAAGCATGTTGCCTTGGGGTTGTCCCGAGTAGTCCATCCCTTCATCCTCCTTGGTATCGCTCCCAAATATCAGGATAGTGGCGATGGCTTTTTGTTTATTCTCCGGTTTGCGACATCTTTCCATGTCTTCGAAGTCTGGTAAGAAATACTTGGCGTCTTCATATTTGCGGACTTCATTTATGGAGAATGGGTTCAGCTCCCCTGTAACTGTGTACTCAAGGCCGTCCTTGAAGTACTTCATACACTAATGTTGTGTAGAAGGGATGATGTTGTACTCATGTAACCAAGGCCTGCCGAGCAAAGCGTTGTAGCAAGTCTTGGAGTCAATAACATGGAACTTGATGTCAATGACGAGCAGCCCGAAGCGTAATGTTAGTATTACAGACCAGAGCGTTTGTGATGATTGGGAGTCAAAACCGGAGATGGTAATTTTATCCCGAGCTAAGTACTGCACATTCATGTAAATCTCCTTCAACACTCTTACACTTAGAAGGTTGATGGAGGACCCGTTGTCGAACAGGATCTTCCCTATCTTGATATCATGACAATACCCGGTTACATACAGCGGACAGTTGTGCTCACACGTTCCGAGAAGGAGGTCTGCATCACTGAAGGTGATGTCAGCCGTGTGGACTTCTTCCAGCTCGTCCTTCATCTTTTCTTCTACAAAGATGGCTTGAAACTGGTCGGGATCCTGTAACGCCTGGATCAGGGAATCTCGTGCCTCTTTAGATAGGAGAAGGGCATCCAAAATACTCAATTATGAGGGTATCTTCCTCAGTGGGCATCTCGGATCTGGCAGAGTGATGAGCCTGTTGCGCACCGCCAGTTCGAATAATCTCCTCGTTTTATCCTGGGGGAACGAGTAAGGACGTCTCAACTTTTCTTCTAGGGATCTTGGTTTGTTGTTTTGGCGAGCTACCGGTTTCGGGTCACTCGGTTGTTGTTGAGCGTTGGCGACGAAGGTCGCTTTCCCTTTACCCTTTTCATTCCGAAGATCTGTCTTTGAAGGGACGGCCTATGACCCATCTGGTCCATTTGGACCAGTTTGTCAATTAAGGCCTGGAAGGTAGTCGGCTTGAAGAACATCATAAACTGGGATATAGTTTCCTGGGGATCAAGAGTTCCCACGAACTTGCCCACGGCAAGCGCTTCTTCTATGCGTTGTTCGCATTTTTACCATAGGTTAAGCCATTGAATTTCGTATTGAACCCAGGTCTCTCCTGGTTTCACTCTGACATTGATTAATGTCGTGATCGCGGTACGCTCACTTGCGCTCGCGAACTGTTGTGTGAATAATAATTCCATCTCCGTGAATGTTTTGATAGAATCATTTGGGAGCTCGGAATACCATTCAAATGCTGTCTTCGCCAAGCTGCCGACGAATTGGCGAAGCAGAAGTTTGTCATCGCCCCCGGTATTACCGCACAAAGCCCTGAATTGAGCAACGTGTTGTTGTGGATTGCCCGTCCCTTTATACACATGGAACTTAGGGATCGTATATCCCGGTGGGTACTTAATTTAATCGTACCAGCCTGGATATGGTCGCCCAGTTCTGACAACTTGGCCCGCCGCTTGGCTTGCCTGATGAGATCGTATTTGTTGAGCTATGTAGTCGTCAAGGGCGGCTTTGGAGATCGTCTCCTCCCTGGCTACTGATAAAACCGGAGGAGGGTTCGATGTCTCTCCTCTGTCGTCTTCAATGATTATCGGCGGATTTTTGGCTGGAGGTTCCGGCTGAATCATCATCCCGACCATGTCTTGGAACAAGAGCGCCATTTGCCTCATATTAGTGGCTTGTTCCGCGACCTCTTTATCCTTTCTTTCTAGTACCCTCCGCAGGAATTCCATATCGGTCTCCTGATCTTA
Source organism: Agapanthus africanus (assembly GCA_030015575.1). NCBI lineage: Eukaryota > Viridiplantae > Streptophyta > Magnoliopsida > Asparagales > Amaryllidaceae > Agapanthus > Agapanthus africanus. The sequence goes on from CM057337.1 coordinate 900,793,195, forward strand.
GCGCTGTTCGGACGATACTTCCGGCTTTCCTTCTGCCTCGTGAGTGCGGCCATCTTTGTTAGCATCTCCTGGAGCTTTTGTTGTTACTCCTGAGCCTTTGTCATAGACCGTATAAGTGGTCGATGACCCGCGGAAGTACGACTTTCCATTTCCCGGAAGCCATGTACACCGTGTGTACTACTATGCCCCTGTTCAATTGATAAAACTGCACATTTAATATGACATTTTCCCTACTATTTCTATATAATAAAAGGTGTTTATTATAAATATGACACATATGAAGGTTTATCTGCAAAAATACTATTCTCATATGTTTATATATTATAATTAACATTATGTAGGAAAAAATAAGCATATAATATCCATGTAACATTTGGTCCATTTAAATATGCTTACCTTATTAAATACCTTTGACCAATTTTTAAAACTAAAATATCATGGCAAACGGTTAAAGATAATATCTCAATAAAAACAAATTCTATTAACATCATTTATTGAGATAATTGTGCAGGAATTATATCATGACTAAAATCAAGGAAATCCGAGTTGGCAAGATCAAATCTGCCGAAGATATTCAAGTAAATTGAAAAAACTAATTCTGGCAGAAATGTAGAAAAGATTTTCAAAGTCTAGATACTCAAAAGATTACCAAGTGTTACAGATATGAAGCTATAAAAATTAGAGGCCATGATCTCACCAAAAGGGGGCGGATCTACGGCCAAACCTATCCAATGGCCGCGATTCCGCCGTGGATTTGAGGAGTTGAGATATGAGATTTTGGTGGTTAGGATCCTAACAACTAGTTTCCATATTAGGAAACTAGGGTTCTGGCTCTGTGACTATAAATAAGGACCGAGAGCCTCTTGGAAAAATCATCACACCGACACGATCACGAAGTCCACGACGGCTCAAGAATCCTGGTTGATCATCAACAGTTCATCTACCTCCACAGAAGAGATCGAGAAGCAAACTAGAATTTTGTAATCATTTTCTAAGGGAACAAAGTGTAATTGATCTTGTTGATTAATAAAGCTAGTTGTTTTCTTATTTTATTTCTTTGTAGTTTTTCATTATGTTTTCCCTCTCTATCTTTTCTTATCCCAACATGCACGAGTAATTCTTTGCTTGTTAGGGTTCGTAGGATTAGGGTAGATTAATGGATGATGAAGATCCTTAAACTCTTTTTACGTCCTATAAAGTTTATAAACTTTATCAAAAGAATAGTTAACATCCTAATCGGACACGCTATCAATTCATTGATAGTCACGACCACGATTAGAGATTAGATTAATAATTGTTTTGGTAAAGGCTAGACATGAACGGAGGTCCATGTCAAGATAGGGGTTAAGAGTGGGAACCCTTTTTCCCTCCAGAAACCCTAATCTACATGCATCACCGTCGATCTAGTTTTAAATCTATTAAAGGATAAAAAGAGTAATCTTTAATTAATCATCCATAACTACTAAATCTTAACGAACCCTACAGGCCCCCTTCTACTATAAAACCTACATCCGTAATTAATCTAGATCTATATTTTGCATCCGTGCTTAACGTAGATCTAGAACCTACAACCATTCTTCACCATTCTTTATTCTTCCTCCTTTCTTTCTCAACACGTCTAAAGTAAGATTGAAAGATTCAACGTTTCCCAGATGACGACCCGTACTCATCTCGGTCTAGCTACACGCGACACCGTTATTGATTGCGGTTACTACAAACACATAAAAAAACAGGTCAATCAAATGGCGCCGTTGCCGGGGATACGTGCGTAATTTTTTATTCTTACAATTTATGTTGAATTCTTATTCGATCCATATCATAAACAAAACAAAACTGAAAATTGTATATTTAACGTTTATTGTGTGAATTTTGCAAGGGGATCTGGAGTCACAGACCTGAGGAAACAGAGAGCCAGAGACATTTATCAAGATCCAGAGGAGCACATGAGGCCACGTAGCAAAAACCATTACGAGATTCCTCCGCTTCGCGATGGAACGGCGGCAAAAAAGCATAAATAGCGGCGGAAGCGCGGCGAAAGAGACGGGTTAGGGTTCCAAACTTCTCTGGTAAAATTCTCAACTCTTTCTCTCTTCTCTAAAATCCAATAAAATATCTTTTCTACAGGATTCTTTGCAAAATATCGCCGCTCAAAAATCTTTTTGCAAAGTTTTGTCTTGGTTTGTTTATTCATATTTAATACGGATTTTAAGGGGCAAGACCACAATTCAGATTAGGTGGGGATTTTATCACCCTTCCTAGGCCCCACAAATCACAAAACAAGTATCCGCATCAACCCTACATTAATTAAAAAATATCTAGATAAGACTCTAAGGACTGTCGCGCTCAATAAGGACAAAGGAAGGTTGTGGGTAATCTATCACTTATCCGCATTACTTTTGTGGTGTCTAAGCAAGTGTGTCTAAGACAAGTGGTTACTTAATTAGGCCTGCTATTTTTGGTGATTCGTATAGCGGATACCTCCCACTTACCTGGCACTTACCTGGCCACAAGAGTAGTAAACATGCGTTAGAGGATTGATCCTACGGTTTGTCCATTGGAAGTCTAGGAGCGGTCTAGAGACTTGACCTAGGTAACCTTAGTTCTAGGGTTGTTTGTGCATTTTTGTGTGATTTGTCTTAAGTCCCACTTTTTCAAAACAAACCAATTTTAAAATCACACACGCTGCCACTTGCGCTAAACCCGCTTAGTGCATGCTTGGCTGGACATGGGATTCTAGTGCCCGTCTTGTCCGCGTTTCGGCTATCGACTCCAAAATCGGTACTTCTTCATTTTCTTTTTCCCCACCATCCACCACATCGACCGAGATGGACGGTACTCCATCAAATTATAACACCACACTGCCACCGCCCGTAGATGAGCAGAATACACCGTTCATCTCTCTCCAAGAAAGATGCTATCCTATACGTGGTCCACTTCCTACTTGTCTATCTATTCCACCAGCCAACGGGGATAATTTTGAAATTAAACCCCGCTACATCAATCTTTTACCAAAATATCACGGTCTCGAGTCTGAAGACGCATACGTCTTTATTACCAAATTTGAAAATGTATGCTCTATGATGGGTACTTCACAACGTTCTGTGGATGCTATGAGGTTACGTCTTCTCCCATTCACTTTGTGCGATATAGCTCAGAAGTGGCTTTATAACACATCCGCACATTCTATTTCAAACTGGGGAGAATTCGTCACAGCTTTCCTAAAGAAATTCTACCCTAATCATAAGACAGCTCGAGTCCGTAGCGAAATAAATCAATTTACCCAGCTTCCCAATGAACCATTTTCGAAGTGTTTTGAACGCTTCAAGGATCTGTTAGTTCAATGTCCTCATCACGGAATCCCTAGATGTGATCTGTGCAGAATCGTATATGAGGGCATTAATCCTACAACAAAATAGATACTTAAATCCATGTGTCAAGGCACCTTCATGACTAAAGATGATGGTGAAGCCTGGAGATTTTTAGAAGATTTCGCTGAAAAAACTTTACAGTGGGAGAGTGTAAACCAACCATCGTCTAGGGGTGGTATTCACCAATCTGATGTTTCCATATGAGTTAGAGCTGAAATGGCAGCAATGCAAAAGAAACTCGAAGTTATGGAACATAAATTTTTAGTAGCCTCCCTAAATCAGATGACACTCCCTAAAACTATCTGTGGATACTGTTATGATCCATCACATCTTACGGAAGAATGTCCTTTGAATTCTTCGTTTCAAGGTCAAGAGCATACCAATGCTGCTTTTCAACAAAGACCTAGAAACGATCCGTATTCTTCCACTTATAATCAGGGTTGGAGGAATCACCCTAATTTTGTTTGGAACCAACAACAAACTCAAAACACAGTTCCAAACCAAAATAACTTTCAAAGGGTCCCTCCACCACAACAGCAACCACTATAATTGAGTCAGCACCCCTATCAATCACAAACTTTCAAAATCCGGTCAACACTTCTGCACCGTATAACAATTCTTTGCAATTGACTGGTACTGATAACTCCTCTTCACTCGAACAAACCATGAATTTGCTTCTGACAAAATTCATACAAGTTTCGGCTGAGATGAAGTCTTCCGTCGATGACATAAAAAAGAACTCTGCCTTCCAAGGTGAGAGTATTAAATCGATGGAAGCACAAATTGCACAATTAAAAGCCGAAATAAGTGCTAGAGAGAGGGGAAAACTTCCAGCTCAACCTGTACCGAATCCTGGCTACTCACATCATGTGAATGCTATTACCACATTGAGATCTGGAAGAGTGCTTGACAACCATGTCGGTGAAGAGATTGATACTACTAATGATGAATCAATTGATGATACCCCGGCCGAGACTTTTCTTTCCACTTCTACTTCTACTTCTGACCCCAGTTCGTCCACCCCACCATTTTCTTCCGAGCCTATTCTTCGTTTTACCCAAGGCTCGAACCCTTAGCACACTTATTCTAGTCCACTAAAGACGATCCCCACTCCTATTCTGGGATCTTTCCTACCCACACCACCTTCTCCATTGTTGGACCCAGCTATTATAGCTAAAGCTCCTTATCCGAATGGGTTAAGGGGAAACAAACCGAGTCCGCAGATGGAGAAGATTATTGACATCTTTAAGCAGGTTAACATCAATATCCCTCTCCTAGATGCTATACAACAAGTCCCGGCTTATGCGAAAATTCTCAAGGACTTGTGCACTAGGAAGAGGAAGACTTAAGTGCCAAAAAAGGTGTTCATGTCGAGTACTGTAAACACAGCTTTTCCCCAACATTACCAAGGAAACGTAAGGACCCCGGCTGTCCTACAATTTCTATTTCTATTGGGGGTAAAAATATTAACCGTGCTCTACTTGACCTTGGCGCAAGTGTTAACCTGCTTGCTTACTCAGTTTATGAGCAGTTAGGGATCGGAGAGTTAAAGCCCTCAAACACAACTCTCTAGATGGCCGACCGATCAATCACCAAACCTAGGGGTGAGCTTGAGGATGTGTTAATAAAAGTCAGGGAATTTGTATTCCCTGTGGACTTTATTGTTCTCGATACACAGCCCGTAGCGAACCCACGGAACCAAATTCCGGTGATTCTCCGTCGACCCTTTTTGGCCACTTCCAATGCTGTAATCAACTGTCGTAATGGCTCTATGACCCTATCATTCGGGAAGATGTCAATAGAGCTTAACATTTACAAGTTGGGGAGTGTACCCTCCGAACCTTCTGCTCAAGCATGTTCTGTCGAATTAATGGTATCGACAGCAGCGAATTTGATCAGCTTCATGATACTGATCTAGACTCTTTTCATATGTTGTTGTTTGACCCAACCATGTATTATACACATACGGACTCTTCCATTGAGTTGTCCGGATCAACATCTAACACTGATTATGAACCTTTCATGGAGTCTGACGATCATCCCGTTTTTTCTGATGAGATTATTCTTCGAGGTATCGATGAAAGCTTTGAGGATTTTCGCCGATGAACTCGCATTTTTAAAAGACACGGGTGTTGAGATGAATCAACTCCAAGATAAAGAAATTGAACCTCCACCCCTTCTTCTGGACAATCACGAGAATGCGAGTAATCCATCATCACTATCACTGTGTCGTCTCTCCAAATTGAGACGCAATCCTATTCTTTTACACCACTTATCTCTTCCTCACTTCTTCCTGACTCCATACAACATGTTCTTCCACCAACCGGTTCGTTTCACCGATAAATTCTTCGAATGGTTGGTGTTGACTTTTGGTCTTTGCAAATCTTGGTATTGAACACTTACTTTGACCCCCTCTTATAATTTTAAATACTTAATATGATTTTACTCAAGTTTGGGGGGGGGGATATTTTATCTCTTGAAAGAAAATTTTTACAAAATTACGAGCCAAAAATAAGTTTGGAGGAGAATTTCACTTTCATTATTTCTTGTCCCCTTTGATAACTTTTCCTCCCAAATCTACAGATTTTGAGATTTAACAGATGACATCAGTGAGGACACTGCTGCAAAACAGGTTTGGGGAGGTTTGTGCTTATTCACGCATTACTTTGCATATTACTATATTTATGCACAAATTTTTTTTGATAATGAAAGTTTGAAAGTAAAAAAATTATATATGAAATATAGGAATAGTTTAAGAAAAACAAGAAAGTTAGATGTTTCTTAAACAAAACTAGTAATAAGTAGTTATGAGCTGTTGTCCCAAGGGTTAGTAAGATGAAGGAAATTGCTAATCTGAGGATAAAAATAAGTCTGAAAAATAGTCCCTATTCTAGAAGCCAAACATTTGAACGTTGATACCCTACTATACGCACTTGCATACATCTTGAAACTTGGGATAGTAGAGGATACCTTGAAATGCTCTTTTCTAAAAACCTTAGTATGAAGGAAAATAAAAAAATAAAATAAAATAAAATATAAAAATAAAAAGTATAAGTGGTGAAGAAAAAAATGAACACTGGTTTTGTAATTACCAAGGCAGCATAAAAAATATAGCGAGGGTGTTTTATCACCTAGTGCCTTAGACCAACTGGTTTAGGAGCCACTGCTAAGCCTTAGGTGTTGCAAGATGAGGAATTACACCTTAATATGCAAGCACATTTTGTAATCGGTCGGTTAGTATCTCAAGAAGTATTAACGGTCGCATGAAGGATGTGTGAGCAAATTCATTAAAAATTCACCGATTAAAAAGCACTTTGGAAGATGGACAAGAGTATAATAGCTTGAATTGAATTCTCTGAGTGTAGGGATGTCTTTTACATACACGTAGGGGTATATGATCAATGTTTGGACGACAGATAGGGAGGAAGACTAAAGGCTATGTTTTATTGAGGGGTGATGTGATTTCTGACATCTTTTCATGACCATTAAGATAGGGCTCATAGCAACTGAAAAGCTGGTATAGTTGGAAACTCTTATTTTCAAGTTTTTTCTTTTATAGTTCTTATCTTTGTATGTAACTTTCACTATTTTTCTTTTATTATAGGATTTTGTGGGTGTAATCTGGTGAAAACCCTCAAGAGACAACACTCCTCCTACTAGGGACACCTAGAGTTTAACGGCTTGTTGCACGTGCTCAGTGCAATCGTGTTGCCTACGAAAGTGTGCTTACCTAGTTCTTCTTCTTTTTCTCCTTCTCTTGAATAACTAGTTTGCTCGGGATGATCAAAGATAAGTTTGGGGGTATTTGTTCAGTTGATAAAACTGCACATTTAATATGATATTTTTCCTACTATTTCTATATAATAAAAGGTGTTTATTATAAATATGACACATATGAAGGTTTATCTGCAAAAATATATGTTTATATATTATAATTAACATTATGTAGGAAAAAATAAGCATATAATATCCATGTAACATTTGACCCATTTAAATATGCTTACCTTATTAAATACCTTTGACCAATTCTTAAAACTAAAATATCATGGCAAATGGTTAAAGATAATATCTCAATAAAAACAAATTCTATTAATATCATTTATTGAGATAATTGTGCAGGAATTATATCATGACTAAAATCGAGGAAATCCGAGTTGGCAAGATCAAATCTGCCGAAAATATTCAAGTAAATTGAAGAAACTAATTCTGGCAGAAATGTAGAAAAGATTTTCAAAGTCTAGATACTCAAAAGATTACCAAGTATTACAGATATGAAGCTACAAAAATTAGAGGCCATGATCTCACCAAAAGGGGGCGGATCCGCGGCCAAACCTATCCAATGGCCGCGGTTCCGCTGCGGATTTGAGGAGTTGAGATATGAGATTTTGGTGGTTAGGATCCTAACAACTAGTTTCCATATTAGGAAACTAGGGTTCTGGCTCTGTGACTATAAATAAGGACCGAGAGCCTCTTGGAAAAATCATCATACCGACGCGATCACGAAGTCCACGACGGCTCAAGAATCCTGGTTTATCATCAACAGTTCATCTACCTCCTCAGAAGAGATCGAGAAGCAAACTAGCATTTTGTAGTCATTTTCTAAGGGAACAAAGTGTAATTGATCTTGTTGATTAATAAAGGTAGTTGTTTTCTTATTTTATTTCTTTGTAGTTTTTCATTATGTTTTCCCTCTCTATCTTTTCTTATCCCAACATGCACGAGTAATTCTTTGCTTGTTAGGGTTCGTAGGATTATAGTAGATTAATGGATGATGAAGATCCTTAAACTCTTTTTACGTCCTATAAGGTTTATAAACTTTATCAAAAGAATAGTTAACATCCTAATCGGGCGCGCTATCAATTCATTGATAGTCACGACCACGATTAGAGATTAGATTAACAATTATTTTGATAAAGGCTAGACATGAACGGAGATCCATGTCAAGATAGGGGTTAAGAGTGGGAACCCTTTTTCCCTCCAGAAACCCTAATCTACATGCATCACCGTCGATCTAGTTTTAAATCTATTAAAGGATAAAAAGAGTAATCTTTAATTAATCATCCATGACTACTAAATCTTAACGAACCCTACAAGCCCCCTTCTACTATAAAACCTACTTCCGTAGTTAATCTAGATCTATATTTTGCATATATGCTTAACGTAGATCTAGAACCTACAACCATTCTTCACCATTCTTTATTCTTCCTCCTTTCTTTCTCAACACGTCTAAAGTAAGATTGAAAGATACAACGTTTCCCAGAGGACGACCCATACTTATTTCGGTCTAGCTACACGCGACACCGTTATTGATTGTGGTTACTACAAACACATAAAAAAACAGGTCAATCAGCCCCCAGACTTAGGGTGTTTGGGTCCACTGCCTTTGAAATTTACCACATGCATGGGGATCTTCTCCGGCCTTCTCCTCTTATGGGAGGTCGAAATTAAGGGGGCCGTTGCAGCAGGCACCCATGCAGATGATACCTTCCGTGGTATGACGGAGGGATGGTCCTCCTCTTGCCGAGCCTTCTTCTCCTTCAGCCGGCGAGAGTAATCTTTGTCAATTACAGAGTCTTGGACTTTCCGCCAAACTCCGTGGACCTTGGAGGACAACCGCTGAGGAGGCTGTTCCGGCTTCACCTGTGTCATGCTTTCAGCAAGCGGACGAGACTTCTTTAATACGGCGGTTAGAGAGTTCTTGTGCACTCTCCTGAGCAGCTCGAAGCTGTTCCCAGTTAGAACAGCAGCGTCAATTTCCACCATTGGAGCTGGTGGGGTAAGTCAAGAGGGGGAACTGCCCTCGGCTTTCCTCACTTGGCGCCAGTGGCGACGTCGAGCATGTTGTATAGATGGGACCACCTCTGTAGTGGAAGCGACCTCATTATGCCCCCTGCTTTGATGAAAGGCCGCTGTCGGTATCAATCGGTCAAAGACTGATGTCCGCTGAGAACGAACGGTTAATCTATCGAAGGCAGACTTTTTGGCAGGGGAAGCATCCTTGGTGACTTCACCCGAAGCGGGAGTTGGAACGCCCAGTCTTGTGAAGACCGATCCTTTAAAAGGAGAAGCCCTTTTGACGATTTCATCTGCTGGAGCTGGAATGGCTATCCGCTTCGGGATAATCCCTTCAGGTATCTCGAATCTCTTTGCGGGCCCACTTGAGCTTAGGCTCAGCCTGTCGAAGACTGAGGCGGCGGACTTAGACGACCCGTTGAGAGGGGCCGCGGTGGTTGCAAGCCGATCGAAGACCGACTTCTTTGGAGCCTCTTGTGATGGCATTGAGGCATTGAAGCTTATTGGCGGGAGCATGGTCCCAAAAAACAATCCACTGGTGGCCTGAGTCACCTGTTCCACCGGCATTGCAAAGATGGAGGCCGTTTGGGGCCCGTAAGTCACTCCTCCGGCGGGGACGGAATGGGAGTTGCTGTTGCAGTTAGTGCAGCTGGAGGCCATCGATTTCTCTTCTTTGCATGGAGCAAGACACCAAATCTTAGTACCTCGAATCCAGGGGCAACCATATTAAACCGTGATTCTTTCGCGAACACGACACACGGAGTGTGGAGTGGAAAGAGGAAAAGGTCCCATCGGGCGTGCCAGAATCTGTTTACCGCCGAAAACTGGGAAGACAAACGTCTTGCCTGAATTTGGGGGCAGATGCTATTTGGATTTATCCGTCCACCTTTCCGAAGATGCCAAGTTGATTTATGGCATCGTGTATCGGAGGTTTGGACAGATGCGGCCGTTGTAGCAGACTTCGTTAGATTCCCTCTCGTTGTGAGGTGTTTTTTGATTGTGGGGACGCTCTTCCCTGCAGGCGCAAGCCCCTTCAGTTAATTACGTTATCGCATCGCGGTAACCTCTTTCTCCTGCTCCAGATCTTCACTTCGTGCCGTGTGTGTTTGTTTTATTTTTGGTTGCCCGTGGAGTATATACGGAGACTAATCTGTGTTGTCGCCCGTAGGGCGTGGATTAGTCCAAATCCGTATTTTCTTAGATTTGGGGTTGGTTTGATTTAAGGATCGTTAATCTCATTTGGGATTAAGATCAACTTAAATGTTTGTTGTGGATACGTTAGTCTAATTTTTAGACTAAGATCTACTCAACATGATTTTGGGATCATTCATACCCAACAAAAGAGCATTTGGGCTCTATTGCTTTAGTTTAAGAACGTTACGGTCCGTAGCTAGTTTAAGGACATTGCGGTCCATAGGAATGTGCTCATGGGTTTGGGAGTGCACCTAAGAGCTGTTGGTTGTCGGGACCCTCCATCTCTCTGAAGACGTTGAAGAATTACAACGACATGTATCAGAGGTGTGGAGAGATGTACCCTTAAACCGAACTCCAGATTGAAGGGAGAGATCATGGTGGAACGAACATCATTTTAGATGCCATGTGTCAGGAGATCATTAGTCATCTTTGGAACTAAGATCGATTTGGGGAAACCTGAGTATAGAAGGGCTCGATTAATTGATGGTCAAATGGTATTTGGCCTCAGGAGACTTAGCTAATTTAGGCTAAGATTGGCCCCTCATAGTGTTAAACACTGATATTTGTTTGGAGCTCACTTGCTCCCACGTGAGGCTCTTAAGCAGTGTTAAACACTGAAAATTGGAGTGCTCACGTGTGGCACGTAAGGTGCCTGAGAATTGGGCACTGATTCTTTGGGTTTATTCTTTTTTTCTTTTATAAGTGATAAGCACTATTGGGGGTCACGTGGGATTATGTGAGGTGCCCCAAAATGGGAACTGTCTTTGGATTTATCCCCCCTTTTCCTTTTGAAAGTGCTAAGCACTATTAGAGGGTCAAGTGGGATCACGTGAGGTGCCCAAAAATAGGAACTGTCTTTGATTTATTCCTATTTTCCTTTTGAAAGTGCTAAGAACTATTAGGAGGTCACGTGTGGCGCCCCAAAATGGGAACTGTCTTTTATTTATTCCCCTTTTCCTTTTGAATGTGCTAAGAAGTGTTAGGGGGTCACGTGGGATCACGTGAGTCGATGTCAGTTGTTCCTTTCATTCCTCAGAGGTGCTTACGTGGGAACACGTGATCTGTTGTGATAGCGCTGAACGCTAATCGTTTTTTTTATGTGCATGGGGATCTTGATCTTAATTTTGAGAATTTCATGTCCCTTGTTTTATAAGAATTAAATTCTTATGCAGGGTTAAACCCTAGTTTTATCAGAGAAATTAAATTCCTATATTTTTGGGAAGAATTAAATTCTCCAAACTTAGTTCTTTCCTCTCAGTTTTGAGTCTGCATGACAAAATCTTCCCGATGAGAATTAAATTCTCAACTTGTGGGGAGATCTGCTTCTGCAGATCTCGACCAGAGGAAGAATTAAGTTCTTTTTTTTAAAGAGTTAAACTCTTGGAGCGGTGATGAGAAAATAAAATGATCTCCAGGTCTTTCTTCTTACCTAGAGTTTCTTTTCTTAAAAGAGAACTCCTCTTCTTTTTTTTGTTTTCTCAGATCTTATCGGGGGTCTCCTCTCTTCTGTCTTCAAGACTTGAAGTCTTGGGTCCTTTATATAGTAGAGGCAAATTTGTTGATTTAGTTAAAGAAATCTCTCATTGAGAGATCTTAATTGATTTAGGGATTTTATCCACCGTTGGATCTTTGATCCAAAGGCTTCTGTTTTACAAAAGATATTGTTCTTATTTTTAACAAGATTGGGGAAATATTTTTCCATAAAGAGCTTATTCTGTTGCTTGGTGATTTTTAATCACCATTGGATTTTTAATCTAACGGTGCTCTGTTTTACAGAGAGCAATTTTTCTTGTTTAGAAAAATTCAAGGAAATATTTTCCAAATAGGGTTTTGATCCCTTTATTTAGAATTCAATTCTATCGGCTCAGAAGGCATTTGAGACCACTCACGTGTAGCACGTGACCCCACAGAGTTAAACTCATTTGCGTATGTGCAACAGTCAAAAGAGGGCATCACGTGCTGACACGTGAGCCTTTCTGGCCTGTCATTTGTTTTAATATGGCGCCTATATACTTTGTATATAGACGTCACGTGCTTACACGTGAGGCTCTATTTCAGCCTATCAATTGTTTAAACCCAGCGCCTATAATTTTTATATAGGCGCTCACGTATGGGCACGTGATGTTTTATTAGTGGAAATTTTCCCATCACTTTTTCTCTCTTTCTTCTCCTTTTCTTTCTTTTTTTTTATAAGGGAACATGTGGCATCCACTATGAGATTTTTCGATTCTTGAGCTGTATCATATACCCGATTTGAGGAGGGGAATGCACCGTCTGTGGGTACATGGTGGACTCGGTGAGATACCCCAGGGCAAGATGGACGTATTGAGAAGGCGTTGAGCCCGGCAGGGGAGAATTACCTACCGGTTATTATTAACTCGGCGGTTATCCGGAGGATACCGACCGGAGTCGTGGCATGTGACAGATTTGAGAGCCGATCTGAGAGACGGCTATTGAGATATTAAGATTTTGAGATATTGAGACATTGAGATATTGAGATATATATATATTGTATCGATATTTGACACAGATTTTCTATCTATTTCTCAGATGATACTCCAGTATTATTATGCAAAAGTTTTACTAAGATAAGGATACAGATTTTCTCATACCATATACATCCAGGTTTTCGCGTTTGATTATTCATTCATGTTGCATTCATATTAGTGCATCACAACATGATTGTATATGTAGGTTGTGACGCATTGAGTGCATGCTTACGATAGCCTTATTAGATGTTACTTACTACTCACGAGTTGGCAACTCACCGCCGTTGTGCCAGAGTATCTTGCAGGTCTGACCCGTCAGCATAGTAGCGGCGGGCGTAATTCTACTTCTACTTCCTTTGCATCGACTTGCGGTTTACTTGTAGGTGGGTTGCGAGGATATTCTTTGTTCCCAACATGTATATTTATGTAGTATTTAGTATACTCCATCTACCCTATCTACTCTTGTATATTGGACTACACAGTGAGACTGTGAGACTTGTATTTTTTTGGTATCTGGTGTTGAGCTCGTGTGAGCCGACTTATATTTGGTTTCCGTTTTCCTGCTTTTAAATGTTGGTTTCATTATTTGACGATATATCTTACATGTGGTAGTTATTCCGCCGTTCGGCGAAGAGCTAGCTCCCGCTTAGGGATGCCTTTATTCATTACTTATGTATATTCTTGTTTTGTACCCATTTGGGGCCAGTACTTACAAAGGAAACTCTGCCGAAATTTTCGGGAAAATTTGACGTTTTAAAATGTTTTAATGTGATTTTATTTTACTAAAATTACCTTTTAAAGTTAAGTTTTTTTTCACTCTATTTCCTTAAATGGTTAGATTTCTGGGCTTTGGCTTACTTAGATTACGTTACGCCTCTAGACGTTGCGTAATTTAAGTGCCAGTCACGTTCCACATTTTTGGGTCGTGACAGAAACTCCTTGGAACGTCGCCGGAACTTCGCCCTTCGCTAACTCCACTTGCACACTAAAGGGACTTGAGAATTATGGAAAGTTTTGACAGGGAATTTCTGAGCGAGGATGGATGAAATATGGTATGGTATTTATTCGGAAAATTAGGGTTTAGAGGGTGAAAAAATGCATTAAAAATTGCATTAAAATTTGGATTTAAATGGTGTTTTATTGCTCTCTAGATAAATGCAGAGAGAATAAACAATGTGGGGTTAGTGGGGTGGGCGAGGGGTTGCAAGGGTGAAGAGTTGGGGAGCTTCACCAACGGGGGCCCGGCGGTGCCGGCAATACCAACGGTTTCGCCGGTCCAAAACCGATGGAGGGGGTTGGGTTTTCTTCCACGTGCCTCTGTCGCTTGGTTTACCCTCGTGCACATGTTTAAATAATCTTTAACTTATCATATTACGTGTAGTACACGTGCTAACCCTTGGGCTTTTAAAAGATTAAAAGAAAATTAAATAAAAAGATAATGTGGCTGGGGGGATTCGATCACAGAGGCTACGTCACAGCAGTGCAAGGCTTTACCGATGAGCTATAAGTGCTTTCTTGCTGTTCTAAATTAAAACAAATACTTATAGTATACACAGGATTGCAAATAGTCCAATTATACATTAATTTTTAACCAATTTTCTGTACATTGAAATTGGAGTTGTTACAGTCTACCCTATTTACAAAAATTTCGTTCTCGAAATTTACAATTTACTGTAAGGACTAGTTTACAAATAAATAAGGATATATTGCACGCATCTCATCTTCCCTTTCCCATGTTGATTCTCCTGGTGTGTCTTTTCTCCACACCACTCGAACCAAATTGACTTCCTTGTTCCGAAGTGACTTCACCTTTCTATTTAGGATCTCAGCAGGTTGTTGCTCACAGGATAAGTCTGGCTGTACAGTGAGCTCAGAATGATCAAGAATATGGCTGGGGTCACTCACATACCTTCTGAGTTAGGATATGTGGAACACATTGTGCACTCCTTCCAATGAAGGTGGAAGTGCCAAGCGATAAGAAACTTCACCGACTCTTTCGAGTATATCGAATGGTCCAATGTACCTTGGACTAAGTTTACCCCGTCTTCCAAAACGGATCACTCTACGGTTCAGAGATATCTTCAGAAATACATGTTCTTTCGGTTGAAACTCTAAGTGACGGCGCTTTGCATCAGCCCAGTGCTTCTGTCTATCTTGGGCTATACGCATTCTTTCCCTGATAGTACGAACCACGTCGACAGTTGCTTCTATCATTTCAGGTCCAAGGAGTTCTTTATCTCCGATGCCGTCTCAACTTAACGGCGATCGACACTTCCTTCCATAAAGTGCTGCAAAAAGTGCCATTTCTATACTTGCTTAGTAGCTGTTGTTGTATGAAAACTCCACAAGATGTAGGTGATCTTCCCACGATCCTCCGAAATCTAGCATACACGCTCTTAGCATATCATCTAAGATCTGAATAGTTCGCTCAGTCTGACCATCTATTTGTAGATGATAAGCTATGCTAAAATTCAGACTTGTTCCCAAGCCCGTTTGTAGACTTTGCCAAAATTATGATCGGAACCTGGTGTCACGATCGGAGACAATTCAAACCGGTACTCCATGTAATCTCACGATTTCCTGCATGAGTTCATGGGTATCAGAGATAGTACATTTTTTTGAAGAAAAATCTTACATATGTTCTTACCTCCATGTACTTTTTTGCTAGTGTCTCAGTAGATTGGCCAACTCGAAATGGGATGAAATGAGCCGACTTTGCGAGTCGATCCATGATAACCCATACTGCATCGTTACCTTTTGTGCTGCGAGGAAGTGCAGTCACGAATCCATTGTGATGTGTTGCCACTTCCATTCTGGGATAGGTAACGGTTAAAGTAATCCAGCAGTCCTGTGATGTTCAGCCTTTACTTGCTGACACACCAAGCATTTAGCGACGCTTCTGGCTTCTTCACGCTTCATTCCATGCCACCAGTAATTTTGACGCAGATCTTTGTACATCTTTGTACCTTCAGGGTGTACTGAATAAGGAGAGCTATGAACTTCTTTCATCAACTCTTCTCGCACAGGACCTTTAGGTACACATAATTTACTGCCGTATCTCAAAGATCCATCTTCATGGATAATGAAGTCTGTTCGAAGTCCATTTTCCACTTGTTCTTTGATCTTTTGCAACTTAGCATCACTTGCTTGAGCTGCTTTGATCTGATTGACAATGGTGGATTGAACTTGTAAATTCATTAAACTTGAAGCGTTACTTGGCATGACCACTTCAATTTCTATTTGATGCAAGTCTTGTTGAACCTTCCACTGTGCGGTGAGATTCAATGCTAATGGTTGGAGACTAAGGGCATTAGGTACTACATTCACCTTCCCTGGGTGATATTGCAGGTTGATGTCGAAGTCCACCATGAGTTCTAACCATCTTCTCTGCCGCATATTCAACTCTTTTTGAGTAAACACATATTTCAGACTCTTATGATCTGTGTATATGTCCACTCGTTCACCAAGAAGATAATGGCGCCAAATCTTAAGAGCAAAGATTACGGCAGCCAACTCCAAATCATGCGTCGGATAATTGCGCTCATGAATCTTCAGCTGTCTTGAAGCATAAGCCACAACCTTACCGTGCTAATATAGAACACATCCTAATCCCTTACTGGAGGCATCGCAATGCACTTCAAAACCTCTAGATTGGTCCGGCATGACGAGAATAGGCGCTGATGTCAATCTTGACTTGAGTTTTACGAAAGCCTGTTCGCATGTTTCTGACCACACAAATTCTTCATCTTTACGTGTGAGCTTGGTCAGGGGTGTTGCAATATTCGAAAATCCTTCAATGAACCTTCTGTAAATATGTTTGTTAATGTTTGTTAAACATTATATGAGAGTATGGTATTTTATTGATTAGGAAAAATAGAATTTTAAAGAAAAACCGAATCGGAAGTCGGATTAACTCCGCTTCTGTCGGTTTTTAGAAATTAAAGTTTTTAGAATAGAAGATGAGAGGGGGAGATGAGACTTACTAGATACAAGTTAAGAGGGGAGAAGTGGGAAGCTAAGGAAGATGTCGGGGCGTCGTTTCTCCACCGGAATCTCCTCAGAACTTCGCCGGAACTTCACCCTTTGCTAACTCCACTTGCACACTATAAGGATTTGAGAATTTTTGAGAGTTTTGGCAGGGAATTGCTGAGTGAGGATGGGTGAAATAGAGTGTGGTATTTATAGGGAAAATTAGGGTTTAGTGGGTTAAAGAATGTATTAAAAATTGTATTAAAGGGGATTTTATTGTTCTTTGGATAAATTCAGAGTAAACAAACAACATAGAGGTAGTGCGGTAGGCCAAGGGGTGCTCGGACAAAAATCTCAAGGCATTACCTACGGGGGGAACCGGCGATACCGGGTTTTTTTGATGTTTTCGTCGGTCGAAGTCCGGTGGTATGGGGTTGGATTTGTGCCATGTGTCCCCGTCGTTTCATATACCCTCGTGCATATGTTTATTTATTCTGTAACTTATCATATTACGTGTAGTGCACGTGCAAACCCTTAGGCTTCTAAAAGATTAAAAGAAAATTTAATAAAAAGATAATGTGGCTAGGGGGATTCGAAAACAGGGGCTACGTCACAGCAGTGCAAGGCTTGACCAATGTGCTACATGTACTTTCTTGCTGTTCAAAAGTAAAACAAATACTTATAGTATACACAAATTTGCAAATACCCCAATTGTACATTAACTTTTAAATAATTTTCTGTACATTGCAATTGGAGTTGTTACAGTCTACCCTCCTTACAAAAATTTCGTTCTCGAAATTTACAATTTATTTTAAGGACTAGTTTACAAATAAATGAGGGTATCTTGCACGCATGTCGTCATCACGTTCCCATGTCGATTCTCCTGGTGAATCTTTTCTCCATATCACTCGAACCAAGTTGACTTCCTTGTTCCGAAGTGACTTCACCTTCCTATCCAGGATCTCAACAAATTGTTTCTCACAAGATAAATCTGGCTGTACAGTGAGCTCGGAGTGATCAAGAATATGGCCGGGGTCACTCACATACCTTCTGAGTTGGGATATGTGGAACACATTGTGCACTCCTTCCAATGAAGGTGGAAGTGCCAAACGATATGCCACTTCACCGAATCGTTCGAGTATGTCGAACGGTCTAATATACCTCGGACTAAGCTTATCCCGTCTTCCAAAATGAATCACTCCACGGCTCGGAGATATCTTCAGAAATACATGTTCTCCCGGTTGAAACTCCAAGTGACGGCGCTTTGCATCAGCCCAGTGCTTCTGTCGATCTTGAGCTATGCGCATTCTTTCCCTGATAGTACGAACTACGTCGACAGTTGCTACTATCATCTCGGGTCCAAGGAGTTCTCTATCTCTGATGTCGTCCCAACTTAATGGCGATCGACACTTCCTTCCATATAATGCTGCAAAAGATGCCATTTCTATACTTGCTTGGTGGCTGTTGTTATATGAAAACTCCACAAGATGTAGGTGATCTTCCATGATCCTCCGAAGTCTAGCATACACGCTCTGAGCATATCTTCTAAGATACGAATAGTTCGCTCAGACTGACCATCTTTTTGTGGATGATAAGCTGTGCTAAAGTTCAGACTTGTTCCTAAGCTAGTTTGCAGATTTTTCCAAAATTGCGATCGGAATCTAGTGTCACGATCGGAGACAATGCAAACCGGTATTTCGTGTAATGACATGATTTCCTGCATGAGTTCATGGGTATCAAAGATAGTACATATTTGAAGAGTTTAAATCTTACTTAGATTCTTACCTCCATGTACTTCTTTGCAAGTGTCTCAGTAGATTGGCCAACTCGAAATGGAATAAAGTGTGCCGACTTTGTGAGTCGATCCACAATAACCCATACCGCATCGTTACCCTTCGTGTCGCGAGGAAGTGCAGTCACGAAATCCATTGTGATGTGTTGCTACTTCCATTCTGGGATAGGTAACGGTTGAAATAAACCAGCAGTCTTGTGATGTTCAGCATTTACTAGCTGGCACACTAAGCATTTAGCGACGCTTCTGGCTACTTCACGCTTCATTCCATGCCACCAGTAATTTTGACGCAGATCTTTATACATCTTTGTACCTCCACGGTGTACTGAATAAGGAGAGTTGTGAGCTTTTTTCATCAACTCTTCTCGCACAGAACCTTTTGGTACACACAATCTACTGCCGTATCTCAAAGATCCGTCTTCATAGATGATGAAGTCTGTTCGAAGTCCACTTTCCACTTGTTCTCTGATCTTTTGCAACTTAGCATCACTTGCTTGAGATACTTTGATCTGATTGACAATGGTAGATTGAACTTATAAGTTCATCAAATTTGAAGCGTTACCTGGCATGACCACTTCAATCTCCATTTGATGCAAGTCTTGTTGAAGCTTCCACTGTGTGGTGAGATTCAGTGCTAATGGTTGGCGACTACGGGCATCAGGAACTACATTCACCTTTCCTGGAGGATATTGTAGGTTGATGTCGAAGTCCGCCATTAGTTCTAACCATCTTTTCTACCGCATATTCAACTCTTTCTGAGTAAACACATATTTCAGACTCTTGTGGTCCGTGTATATGTCCACTCGTTCACCAAGAAGATAATAGCGCCAAATCTTGAGAGCAAAGATTACGGCCACCAATTCCAAATCATGCGTCGGATAATTGCGCTCATGAATTTTCAGCTATCTTGAAGTATAAGCTATAACTTTACCGTGCTGATGTAGAATACATCCTAATCCCTTACCAGATGCATCACAATGCACTTCAAAACATCCATATTGGTACGGTATGACGAGAATAGGTGCCGATGTCAATCTTGACTTGAGTTCTACGAAAGCTTGTTCGCATGCTTCTGACCACACGAATTCTTGATCTTTACGTGTGAGCTTGGTCAGAGGTGTTGCAATCTTTGAAAATCCTTCAATGAAACTTCTGTAATATCCTGCTAGACCCAAGAAACTTCGAATATCCTTTACTGACTTCGGTGTCGGCCATTCGCTTACTGCTGAAACTTTAGCTGGATCCACAGAGATTCCATCGCCTGATACAATATGTCTAAGAAAAATGACTTGATCTAGCAAAAACTCGCATTTGCTGTACTTGGCGTAGAGTTGATGCTATCGTAGTGTTTCCAGGACAATTCGTAGGTACTCGGCATGTTCCTTCCGACTCTTAGAATACACCAGGATCTCATCGATGAAGATGATAACAAACCTGTCTAGGTACTCTCGGAAAACTTGATTTATTAGGTTCATGAATATTGCTGGTGTGTTGGTCACTCCAAATGGCATCACAAGAAATTCGTAATGTCCATAGCGAGTTCTGAATGCCGTTTTATGAATATCAGACTCTTTGACCTTCACCTGATGATAACCCGAACGAAGATCTAATTTAGAGAAAACATAAGATCCACTTAGCTGATCGAATAAATCGTCGATATGCGGTAGTGGATACTTGTTCTTTATTGTTAATTCGTTCAAGGCTCTATAATCTACGCACATTCTGTATAAACCTTCCTTCTTCTTTACCAGTAAAACCGGAGATCCCTAACTTGAAGTGCTGGGACGAATCCATGCTTTCTTCAATAATTCGTCCGATTGAGTTCGGATCTCCTTTAAACCTTCTGGACTTAAGCGATAAGGTGCTTTGATCACCGGTTGTGCTCCAGGTATTAAATCAATGCTGAATTCAAGAGCTCGATCAGGAGGCAAACCTGATACGTCTTCAGGAAACACATCGTCGAACTCTCGAACTATTTCCGGCTTTGATCCTTCCTCCGCTTGAATTGCTGCATTCACTGCTTTCTTTGGTTTTGCCTTGTATGTACTTGGCACCAGGGTACGATCTCCACTTTTGAAATCGAAGACCGGATGATCTGGAATCTCGAATACTACCCTCCTTTGACGACAGTCAATGGTAGCATAGAATGTTCCGAGCCAATCCATACCCAAGACGATGTCGAAGTTCGGTATGTCCAGCACCTTGAAGTCAGCATAGAATTCTCTGTTGCAGACGATCACTGGACACAGATCGTATCCCATTACTGCCTTTAGAACACCGTTTCCTGAACTGACATTCCAGCTGGATACGAGGGGTTTGACTGGAATCGCATGAGTTCGGATGAACCGTTGCGACATAAAGCAATGAGATGCTCCAGTATCGAAGAGTGTTAGTGCAGGAAGTGAAGCTACTAAGATTGTACCTAAGTTATGTGGGATAGTTTTAGGTATAAGGAAAATGTATGGATATGTATATATAGATGGAAAAGTAAAGCTTGAAGGGAGAATGTTACGAGTAATGACCTGGCCAGTGCCTTCAGCTTCTTCCACAGTAATTTTGAAAGCCTGTCGCCTCGGCACATTCCTCCTTACTGGAGGAGCATTCCTCTGCCCATTCCTTTGCACTTGAGGTACGTTCTTTTGAGCTTGATGGAACTGACGAGGAGGAGGTGCAGTCAGTCCACGAGGAGGTGGAGCAGATAGTGCGCGTCGTGTAGCAGATGGCTGGGCACTGTTGGTAAGTGATTGTTGGCCTGGGTGCAGCATTTGGGTTATGTCTCCGAGGACAAGACCCGATGTCATGAATAGCTGAGCCGCAGACTGAGCAAAGTCGATTTGCATGCCGGCAGTCTTTCGCCAAATGTCCATCTCTCCTGCAGTAGGTACAAAAGGCTGGGTTGGGCCGGTTGTTTGGTACTCCCGGTCTCCTGGACACAAATGATGGTCTTGAAGAGGCTCCTCCTGCCATCTGAGTGGCAGGACGCTTTATCCCGGAAGATTGAGGTCTGCCCCTCATCTTCACTAATGCCTCATATCGGCGGGCAGCTTTCAGGGCCAATTCGTGGGTTGGGAAATCCCCTGTAGTTAAGGCAGCTTGGATTTCCGAATCTAACCCTTAATGAAACCGTCTGGATAGGATCTCAGCAGTTGGTATCAGATGTGCCCCGAACCTATTAAGGTCTTGTGTTAGCTGTGTAATATGTGATATTAGGAAATCGAATATTGAGACATATCTTACATACTGAGCATGGTAAACTTAGCATCATACTCATCTACTGAATTGGTCCACATCGAACCCTGTTGTAGATGAATAAATTACTGCTCCATGTCGAAGCGGGCAGTGTCTGGGAAGTATTTCGCGTCGAATATGTCGCGAAAAATCCTCCATTCGATCGATTAGTCAAGATGGCTTTCTTCCGCCTTCCACCAAATCCGTGCATTGCCTGTGAGCTGCAGCTTTGCAATTCGAACCCAAGCTATCTCTGGCACTTGTGCCGCTGCCAGATCATCTTCAATACTTTGAGCCCACTCCTCATTATAGAGGGCTCTCTTTTCCTGAGAATTTCTTGGGGTGCAAAATCCGGAATTGCTTTACCCCAGGTGCTTCCGCTTCTGAGCGATTCATCAAAATAGCAGTTTGCTACTGCTGTCCCTCCAGGAGGCTGTGGATCATCTCAAGCAGCACCGTCTGCTCATTGATCGGAGTAGCGACAGTAGATTAAGCGGTAGAGGTGGTGGAGTGTTGTTGAAATTGGTATTGGTGTTGTTTGGGGAATCCATAACCTTGAAAGAAAAATTTGGGTTAGGACAGATTCAAAATATCTGAAATAGTAAGATTCAAGGAATATGTAAAGAATGTTTTTAGTTGCTGGTTCTTGTGTTATATTGCTTAGGACTTCATGAAGAATTAACCCGCATGTCCATGCAGAACTGAACCGCATGTCCATATAGAGCTGACCTCCATGGGCTACCAGTAAAACCTGTCACGTCCCGCTTCCCAGTGTACGAGAAGGAGACGCGATGGGTCACGCGACGTATTTACTCAGAAGTAAATACGCTAAGCATAACTAAGAAATATAAAGTAAATTACACAAGATACAGGAATGTAAATGAACAACAACTTTATTTATTAAACATTCTTTTACAGTACAACTGAAATATAAATACATGAGTAGAAAGCGATGCCTAAACAATGGAATAACTGAAATGAAATAAATATGTACAAGTGCCTACAGCTCTGGGTCAAATGGCATCTACTCCAAATCTTCAGTGCTGGGCTCGATCTCCAATGAATCCGAATCACCTCACAACATTCCGAAGAAAAAAGAAAGAAATGCCGGCAGCGAAAAATCGCTCGGTAAGTCCCAAAAGTGAGTAGATATAGAATAGACCGAAAGAGAATATATCTTATAATGTTTGATTATATTGTTAACGATGTTGTTTGTAGCTTGGTACAGAAAATGCCAGTGTATACGAGAGGAGTCCCACTATTCCGGAGACTAAGGTATACGGAGCACAAGGAACCATTCAGCCACGGTACAACGACAATGGATATTCAGGTTAGGTGTATTATGGTTACAGTCTCGTGCCACTTTTAATACCTTCCGTACCAATCTACCCCTTATAAACCCCGCGGTGTCTTTTGTATTGATTGTATGGTTTTGTTATATAGATATGACTTGCCGAAACCATGATATCAGTAGACAGGATGAATATAAAAGGAGAGTCATGTAGACGGAGTATATCCATGGTTCGGTTCAGTCAATACCGATTGATATAGATTGAATAGACGGATTCATGTTGAATTGTAGTTTATACTTGAATCACATTCAAGTCATATTGATTGGATTGAGACTCGGTCTGAGTCAGACACTTTGAAAAGAACTTGAAATCCTGAATTAGTTTTGATGTTATCGGTAATTGCTGCACATGGACGGCAGGATTTGTGTCTTTTTCCAAGACAATTACCGTGTTGATAACACCGTTTGTTAGATTTTTTACTTTAAATAGGCAATCATCCATATTCTCCGGCTCCCTGAGGCCCAAGAGACTGGTCCCGATTAAACCTATGTTTACTAGGGTCCTTATTGTAATTTAGTATAACTTAAGGGGGCTTTATATAAAAATAGTTTGATATAATTTTCAAAATACACCTCAAGTATTTAATTATCGTATTTAGGGTTTTCATAAATGTATATTTTATAAAAGTGAAATTTCTAGTGTGTAAAACCTAATTTCATAATATATGGTATTTTGTTGAAATATCGGTATTGTTTTGTATTTGGATGGTATTTTCATGTAAATGTGATTTCTTTGATTTAGAAAACTTGGAATATTTATATAATATAATTAAAATAGATATTTTGATAATAGATATATGTATATTTTATGAATTTTTTTTTATTTTCTTGTAGAAATCTCATTTTCTAAAGAAAAAAATGCATTAAAATTCCATCGAGATCGAATGCTCTTTTCGAAGGTCTGCATCTCGCTCTACTAGGCCCGAGGATGTGTGATAACCTACACCATCTCGAATGGGGTCCCCAAAAGTGGATTGTAGAGGCGCAATTGTAAGAAATTATTTAATATATCTTTTTAAAGAAATGGTTTTATAAGTTGATGGTATTTATTTATAAAGTCGTGTTATCCCAAGAATATATTCTCAAAATTTCATCGTGCTATGTCAAAGATGTGTGTTGTGATGAGGTAGGTCGTTACCTCGTGAGTTCTCTAAAGGTAATACAATTTTTATGTTGTTTTATGTCGAAACTAAAGTATGTGGTATTTTACTGTAAAAATACAACAAAAATTGCATACAAGAATATTTTGAGATGAAACTTGTTTTAAAGTGTTTGTTAATCTTTGATAAACATTATGTGATAGTATGGAATTTTATTTATTAAGAAAAGTAGAGTTTTATAGAAAAACCGAATCGGAAGTCGGATTAACTCCGCTTCCGTCGGGTTTTAGAATTGAAAGTTTTTTAAAGAAGAAGAAGAGGGGGAGAGAGGGGACTTACTGGTTTTAAGGAAAGGGGAGAGGTAAGAGAAGGTTCAGGGATCGTCGGGGCATCGTTTCGTCGCCGGAAACTCCTTGGAACGTCGCCGGAACTTCGCCCTTCGCTAAATCCACTTGTACACTAAAGAGACTTGAGAATTTTGGAGAGTTTTGACAGGGAATTTCTGAGTGAGGAGGGATGAAATATGGTGTGGTATTTATAAGGAAAATTAGGGTTTAGAGGATGAAAGAATGCATTAAAATTTGGATTTAAATGGTATTTTATTGCTCTCTGGATGAATGCAGAGAGAATAAACAATATGGGGTTAGTGGGGTAGACGAGGGGTTGCAAGGGTGAAAAGATGGGGAGCTTCACCCACGGGGGGCCCGGCGGTGCCGGCAATACCAACGGTTTCGCCGGTCCAAAACCGGTGGAGGGGGTTTGGTTTTCTTCCACGTGTCCCTGTCACTTGGTTTACCCTCGTGCACTTGTTTAAATAATATGTAACTTATCATATTGCGTGTAGTACACGTGCAAACCCTTGGGCTTCTAAAAGATTAAAAGAAAATTAAATAAAAAGATAATGTGGCTGGGGGGATTCAATCACAGGGGCTACGTCACAGCAGCGCAAGGCTTTACCAATGAGCTATAAGTGCTTTTTTGCTGTTCTATATTAAAACAAATACTTATAGTATACACAGTATTGCAAATACCCCAATTGTACATTAACTTTTAACCAATTTTCTGTATATTGAAATTGGAGTTGTTACATCTATTCTCTTTACCTGTTTATTGCATTTTATCTTTTGGAACTTACCGAGCGCTAGTTCGCTGACGACATTCATGTCTCTTCTTTCTTTGGAATGTTCGTCAGGAGGACCCGACTCTCTGGAGACCGAGCCCAGTAAGGAAGGTTTGGAGCAGTTCACATCGGAGCCAGACTTCTAGGCTTTTACTTGTACTTATTTTCTTTTCAGTTCATATGCTACTGTTTAGACATCGCTTTTTATCGTTCTACTTTTTTTTTCAGTTGTATGTAAAGAAAGAATGTTAATAAAAGTTGCTGTTATTATTACATCTCTTGTTATTCTTGTATATTCATTTTATATTGCTTATTTACGCTTAACGTGTTTACTTCTGAGTAAATACGTCGCGGCCCGTCACGTCTACTTCTCCGTATACTGGGAAGGGGGCGTGACAGGTTTTGTTGGTGGCCCATGCAGGTCCGTTCTGCATGGAAACCTAAGCAATATGTCACAAGAATTATAAGAATTAGCAACTAAATATTCTTTACATTTCTAAGCTTTTTAATCTATCCTAACCTTTTCTTTTCTTTTATGGTTATGGATTCCCCGAACAACACGAGTACCAACGTGAATGGAAACACTCCACCTCCTCTACCACCACCACTACTTACCGTAGCAGCTCCTATCAACGAGCAGACAGTACTTCTTGAGGCGATAAAGAGTCTCTTGGAGGGTCAGCAGCAACACACTGCTATCCTTTTCCACCGCCCAGAGACTGAGGCACCCGGAGTCAAACAATTCTGGGCATTGCACCCTAAGAACTTTTCTAGGAAAGAGAGCCCATTAGAGACAGAGGAATGAGCTCAGTCCATTGAAGATGACCTGGCAGCAGCACAATAGCCAGAGATTGCTTGGGTGAGAGTTGTAAAGATGCAACTCGCAGATAACGCCAGAGTATGGTGGAAGGATGAAGAAAGCCGTCTTGCCCAGCCGATTGAATGGAAGACTTTTCGCGACATGTTCGACGCGAAATACTTTCCCGAGACTACCCATTTTGACATGGAACAGCAGTTCATCCACTTGCAGTAAGGTTCAATGTGGAACAAATCTGTGGATGAATACGATACCGGGTTTACCATGCTCAGCAGGTAAGATATGTCTCAATATTCAATTTCCTAATATCACATACTACACTGCTAACACAAGGTTGTAACAGGTTCGCCGCACACCTCATCTCGACTGCTGAGATCTGGGCAAGAAGATTTCAGTAAGGGTTGGACCCGGAGATCCAAGCTGCATTAGCTACGGGGGATTTCCTAACCCATGATCTTGCGCTGAAGGCTACCCGACGATATGAGGCAGTAGTGAAGAAGAATGGCAGACCTCAGACTGCCGGTGTGAAGCACCCTGCCACTCAGATGGCAGGAGGAGCCTCTTCCAGGCCACCTTTTGTACCCAGGAGACCGAGAGTACCATTTAACCGGCCCAGTCCAGACTTTTGCTTCTATTGCAAAAGGAATGGACACCTGGAGAAAAACTGTAGGTGTGCTAACCGCCTATGCTTAGTTTGTGGCGCATCCACTCACACCATAGGAGATTGTCCACATCGTCCCACCCTAGCTCCCGCACCCCGACCGGCGATCACTTTTCCGCAGCGGCCAGCTATTCAGGCTCCTGCACCTCGCTTAGCCCTACCTGCTCTACCTCCTCGTGGACCTCCTGCACAGCCTCCTCATCAGTTCCATCAGGCACATCGGAACATTCCTCAAGGACAGAGGAACAGACAAAGGAATGTGCCTCTAGCAAGGAGGAATGTACCTAGGCGTCAGGCTTTCATAATGACTGTGGAAGAAACTGAAGCCACTGTCCTAGTCATCACTGGTAACCTCCCAATATTTTAAACCTTTTTAATCCTTGTATACATCAATATATTTTTCTTTTTATACCTAAACATATCCCACACAACTTAGGTACAATCAATATACTTTTCTTTCTATACCTAAACATATCCCACACAACTTAGGTACAATCTTAGTAGCCTCCCTACCTGCTTTAGCACTCTTTGATACTGGAGCATCACATTACTTTATGTCGCAACAGTTCGTCCAAACTCATGCGATTCCAGTTAAACCGCTCGTATCTAACTGGAATGTCAGTTCAGGGAACGACGTTCTAAATGTAATTCTGGGATACGATTTGTGTCCAGTGGTCGTCTGTAGCAGATAATTTTATGCGGACTTCAAGGTGCTAGACATACCAAACTTCGACGTAGTCTTAGGAGTGGACTGGCTAGGAACTTTCTTTGCTACCACCGACTGTCGTCAAAAGAGGGTAGTGTTCGAGATACCAGATCATCCGGTCTTTTATTTCAAGAGTAGAGACCATACCCTTGAACCTAGCATCTACAAGGTTAAACCAAGAAATGCAGTGATTACAACAATACAAGCGGAAGAAGACAAGCCAGAGGTAGTTCGAGAGTTTGAGGATGTATTCCCTAAAGACATCTCAGGTTTGTCCCCCGATCGAGCTCTTGAATTCAGTATTTACTTAGTACCTGGTGCACAACCAGTGATCAAAGCACCATATCGGTTAATTCCTGAAGGATTGAAGGAGATCCGTACTCAGCTGGACGAACATTTAAAGAAAGGATGGATTCGTCCCAATACTTCAAGTTGGGGATCTCCAGTTTTGCTCGTGAAGAAGAAAGAAGGTTCATACAGAATGTGTGTAGACTACCAAGCTTTGAACGAAGTGCAGATAAAGAACAAGTATCTACTACCGTGCATCGACGATCTGTTCGATCAGCTAAGTGGGTCTTGAGTTTTCTCAAAGCTTGATCTTCGTTCGGGTTATCATCATGTGAAGGTCAAAGAGTCTGATATTCTTAAGACGGCATTCAGGACTCGCTATGGACATTATGACTTTCTCATGATGCCATTTGGAGTGCCCAATGCACCTGCTATTTTCATGAATTTGATGAACCGGGTTTTCCGAGAGTACCTAGACAGGTTTGTTGTTGTTTTTATCGATGACATCCTGGTATATTCAAAGAATCGGAAAGAGCATGCTAAGCATTTGTGGATTGTCCTGGAGATATTACGACAGCATTAACTATATGCCAAGTATAGCAAGTGAGAATTTTGGCTAGATCAAGTCAGATTTCTCGGGCACATTGTTTCGGGTGAAGGAATCTCAGTAGATCCAGCTAAGGTATCAGCCGTCAGTGAATGGCCGACACCAAAGACGGTGAAGGATATTTGAAGTTTCTTGGGATTAGCAGGGTACTACCGAAGATTCATAGAAGGCTTTTCGAAAATTGCAACACCTCTGACCAAGCTCACACGTAAAGATGAAGCATTCGTGTGGTCAGAAACATGTGAATAAGCTTTTATAGAACTCAAGTCAAGATTGACATCGGCTCCTATTCTCGTAATACCGGATCAATCTGAAGGTTTCGTTGTGCATTGCGATGCATCCGGTAAGGGATTAGGATGTGTTGTATATCAACATGGAAAATTTGTAGCCTTTGCATCAAGACAGCCGAAGATTCATGAGCGCAGCTATCCAACATATGACTTGGAGTTGGCAGCCGTTATCTTTGCACTTAAGATTTGGCGCCATTATTTGCTTGGAGAACGGGTGGATATATACACGGACCACAAGAGTCTGAAGTATGTGTTTACTCAGAAGGAGTTGAATATGCGGCAGAGAAGATGGTTAGAACTTATGGCGGACTTCGACATCAACCTACAATATCATTCAAGGAAGGCGAATGTAGTTCCTGATGCACTTAGTCGCCAGCCTCTATCAATGAATCTCACCGCATAGTGGAAGCTTCAACAAGAATTGCACGGGATGGATATAGAAGTGGTTATGCCAGGTAACACTTCGTATTTGATGAACTTACAAGTTCAGTCTACTATTGTCAATCAGATCAAGGCAAATCAAGCAAGTGATGCCAAGTTGCAAAAGATCCGAGAACAAGTAGAAAGTGGACTACGAACAGTCTTCATCATCCACGAAGATGGATCTTTGAGATACGGAAGTAGATTGTGTGTACCACAAGGTTATGTTCAGGAAGAGTTGATGAAAGAAGCTTACAGCTCTCCGTTCTCGGTACACCCTGGTGGTACAAAGATGTACAAAGATCTACAGTAACATTACTGGTGGCATGGCATGAAACGTGAAGTGGCCAGAAGCGTAGCCAAGTGCTTGGTGTGTTAGCAAGTAAAGACTGAACATCACAAAACTCCTGGTCTACTTCAACCGTTACCTATTCCAGAATGGAAATAGCAGCACATCTTCATGGACTTCGTGACTGCACTTCCTCCCAGCACGAAAGATAATGATGCGGTATGGGTTATTTTGGATTGACTCACCAAGTCGGCTCACTTCATTCCATTTCGAGTTGGCCAATCTACCGAGACGCTAGCAAAGAAGTACATGGAGGTAAGCATGAATCTAATGTAAGATTTAACCTCAAGATGTACTATTTCTGATACCCATGAACTCATGCAGGAGATCGTGAGATTATATGGAGTACCAGTTTGCATCGTCGATCGTGACGCCAGATTCCGATCGTAGTTTTGGCAGAGTCTGGAAGCTAGCCTGGGAACGAGTCTGAACTTCAACACAGCTTACCATCCCAAAACAGATGGACAGTCTGAGTGAACAATTCAGATTCTAGAAGATATGCTACGAGATTGTATGTTAGACTTCGGAGGATCGTGGGAAGATCACCTACATCTTGTGGAGTTTTCATACAACAACAGCTACCAGGCGAGTATTGGAATGACACCATTTGCAGTGCTCTATGGAAGGAAGTGTCGTTCACCACTAAGTTGCGACGACATCGGAGATAGGAAACTCCTTGGACCAGAGATGATCGTGCCAACTTTAGACGTAGTTTGCACAATTAGGGAAAGAATGCGCATAGCCCAAGACAGACAGAAGCACCGGGCAGATGCAAAGTGACGTCACATGGAGTTCCAACCGGAAGATCATGTGTTCTTGAAGATCTTTCCAAATCGTGGAGTAATTCACATTGGCAAGAGGGGTAAGCTCAGTCCGAGATATATTGGACCGTTCGGCATTCTTGAATGAGTCGGAGAAGTAGAATATCGTTTAGCACTACCACCCTCATTGGAAGGAGTACACAATGTGTTACACATATCCTAACTTCGAAGATATGTCAGCGACCCCAGCCACATCCTTGATCGCTCCGAGCTCACTGTACAGACAGATCTATCATGTGAGCAACAACCCGTTGAAATCCTGGACCGAAAGGTAAAGTCACCGAGGAACAAGAAAGTAAACTTGGTTCAAGTGATGTGGAGAAAAGATTCGCGAGGAGAGTCAAATTGGGAGCGAGAAGACGACATGCGTACAAGATACCCTTACTTGTTTGTAAATTAGTCCTTATGTAAATGTAAATTTTGAGGACGAAATTTTTGTAAGGAGGGCAGAATGTAACGATTCTGTTTTTACTATACGAAAATTTTAAAGTTAATGTACAGAATGGAGTTTTCAAGCCTGAGTACAAGTTATAAATTTAATTTGTTTAAGAACGGCAAGAAAGCACTTGTAGTTCATTGGTAAAGCCTTGAACTGCTTGGACATAGTCCCTGTGTTCGAATCCTATCAGCCACATATTATTTTTCTGAATTTTTCTTTTAAACTTTTTGGAAGCCCAAAAGTTTACATGTGCAATACACGCAAAAATGAAAAGCCAGATAAAACAAACATGTGCAAAATACTATATGAACGAAGATGGACACGTGGCGATGATCCACCCCCACCTCCAACACATAGCCGACAAGATGCTGCTTGGGGCCAACGCCGACGGGTGACCCATAGGGAATAGTCCCCGGGTCATGCACACAAAACCCTTTGGCCTACCTCACTACCCATATTCTGTTTATTTTCTCTGCAATTTAACAAATTTTAAATGCATTTTAATTTTTTCTTCAATTCCAAAACCCTAATTTCACACTATAAATATAACCCTATACCCTAGCCTCTCTTCATTTTGAAATCTATAGCCAAAATTATCAAAATTTTCTAAGTCCAAGAAGAGTACAAGTGGAGTTAGCCCAAGATCAAAATCCGGCGAGGATCTATATAAGTTCCGGTGACCCCTCGACGTCACGAAGGTTACCACCCTAATCCTTTACCTCTCCTCTTTCCTTTTTGCTTGTAAGTCCCACTTCCTATTCTACTCTTTCACCTTAAAAAAGTTCTATTTTCAAAACACGTCGGTAATTGGAGTTACCACCGACATTTCTCTCTAAAAGCTAGAAAATTTTATTAATTCTTTCATAACTTACATTCAAACTCTTACCCTATTATTATAACCTTGAATCTAATGTTTAGAATTCATTTTCACTCAAATACAACATGCTAGATAACTTTAAATCAACTTTTACATTTAAATACCATGTACTTTCTATACGACATCTTTTAATTGTTTTGCTTAGCATACCTTTAGAAAACTTCATGAGGTAATGACCTACCTCTCACAGACACACATCTTGACATAGCAAGATTCTCTTGAGACTGCTTTTATGGCAAATACGACTTTTCATCAAAATACCTTGAACTATAAAAACCAGTTTTCTTTTAAATAGTATTATCAAATTCTTTGCAATTATGCCTCTAACACCCATTTTGGGGAACACGCTATTGGATAGTGCAGATTATCGTACTTCCTCATGACTAGTAGAGCGAGATGCAGATCTCCTCACGGAGCATACGATCTCGAAAGAATTTTAATACGATTTTTTAAGAAAAACGAGATTTTCTACTTAATAAATAAAATTAATTTTTAAATAATTATATAAATATTATCAAACCATATATTTTTAATATATAATAAAATTCCATATTTTCTAGAAAATAAAAGAATGACAAGTTTCATTAAAATACCATCAAGTATCAATATAAGACAAGTTACACTAAAATATATTGAACTATTCAAGCTAAGTTAATTTTCACTAATATACATCACTCTTTAAAATTCACATTCATGGAAACCCTAAAGAATATAAATAATTACTCGAGATTTATTTTGAAAGTATATAAAATATTTTCATAAAAACCCCACGAGATATATAAAATTACATTAAGGACCCTAGTAAATATAGATTTAAGCGGGACCAATTCTCTTGAGCCTCAGAGAGCCGAAGAAAGTGGGTGCTTGCCTATTTAAGGTAGAAAAACTAAAACGGAGTTATCAATGGTAATTATCCTGGAAAAAGACACAAATCCTATCATCCATGTGCAGCAGTTACCGATAGCTCCTAAACCTAATTCACGATCCAAATTCTGTTTAAAGTGTCTGACTCAAGTCTGAGTCAAAGTATTAATCTGAATCCAATCCAAACATGAATCCAATTCAACATGAATTCAATATACCAAACATGAACCTGAATACCAAAATAATATCAAACATGCAAACTTGACCTGACCTGACCGAACCATGGTTATGACTTGACTTCATTACATGACTACTTGATATATCCTGAACTTGTTTACATGAACAACTTATACCATGGTCTCAGCAAGTCTGATAATTACCAATCTATACAGTATACATTACGGGGTTTAAAGGGGTAGACCGGTACGGAATGTGTTAAAAGTGGCACGATGATGGACACCGAAAGACACCTATATGAACATCATGTGCCATTTTCCCATGGGTTTTGACGGGGCCTTGTACTTACTTGTTACCATAGTCCACGGGATAGTTGGACTCCTCTCGTATACACTGATACATTGTGTATCAAGTTACAAACAAATACGTTAGCATAACAACAGATAATTTACCAGTTCTATCCTCTTTACTTGTTTATTACATTCTATCTTTTGGGACTTACCGATCACTAGTTCGCTGACGACATTCATGTCTCTTCTTTCTTTGGAATGTTCGTTAGGAGGACCCGACTCTCAGAAGACCGAGCCCAGTCAGGATGATTTGGAGCAGTTCACAGAGTAGCCAGACTTCTAGGCTTTTACTTGTACTTATTTTCTTTTCAGTTCATATGCCACTTTTTAGGCATCGTTTTCTATCATTGTATTTTTCTTTTCAGTTGTATGTAAAGAAAGAATTTTAATAAAAGTTGCTGTTATTATTACATCTCTTGTTATTCTTGTGTATTCATTTTATATTATTTATTTACGCTTAACGTGTTTACTTCTAAGTAAATACGTCGCGACTCGTCATGTCTACTTCTCCGTATACTGGGAAGCAAGGCGTGACATATATATACTCATATATATATAAGTAGAGAGAGAGCAGAGAGAGAGAGTGACAGTGAGAATGGGGGGAGAGAAGGAGTATGAGAGGAGAGAGATAGAGGTAGCTAAGAGAGAGAAAGGAATGTGAGGATATAAGAATATATATATTAGTTAAAAAAATATATATGTATATATATTATATAGTAAAAGTTTTAGTTTAGTTTAATATTATAATATATATTCTGGATTTAAACAGCTATTACAAAAATACTTTGAAAAATACCCGGGTTCTTTCTAAAAATCTAGTTTTAAAATATGGAGAATATACGTATCAGTCAAAACTATAATGCAATGTCCGGTTAAAGAAAATACATACCTCTAAGAACGGATACACGTAAATGCATGTAGCGATCCAAACGAGTCCGTTTCATTAAACAGGACATGAACACGATGTCAGGATGCAGCCATAGGGTATGGGGTATAATGCAGGCCATGCTAGATATTTAAAATATATTATCAGGTTATAATTTGTATTATTTAAAATATATGCAGATACTAAAAGCATGGTACATGTGTATAAATCCTAAGTATGCACGGATCATCTGTACTAGCAAGGATATGTCATAATCTAGAACCAAGACGGGTTTCAAGCATGCGGGTCGGGTCGGATACAACCACAGATACCAAATGCACTATCCGCATACAAAGCAAATAATAATCAAGAAACAGCAACAAGATTAGGAAATACTCAAATAAATTAGGGTATAAATGAACCAGGGTGGTTGCAATAAGGGTGATCTCCGCGGTAAAGCAGTCACGAAATCCATGGTTATATGTTCCCACTTCCACTGAGGAATCGGAAGTGGTTGCAATAAACCAGCTACTCTTTGATGTTCAGCCATGACTTACTGACACACTAAGCACTTCGCTACATAGCAAGCAATCTTTCTTTTCATGCCTTCCCACCAGAAATGCTGTCGTAGATCTCGGTACATCTTCGTGCCTCCTGGATGTACGGAATATGCGGAACTATGCGCCTCCTTCATAACTTCTTCACGAATATCTCCTTTCGGCACACATAAACGACTCTCATATCGTAACAAACCATCTTCATGAATCAACAAGTTCGTTCGAAGTCCCGCTTCTACATGTTCTCGAAACTTCTGCAACCTTAGATTGTGCGACTGCGCTGCTTTAATATTATCGATTTGGGATGATTGTACTTGCAGCTACATCAACTGTCCTGAAGAACACGGTACTATGATCTCCAACTCGAATATCTGAAAATCATCTATAATCTCCTAGTCAACATCCGTATTGCCGGCAACTGACTTAGCGCATCCGGCACTACATTAATTTTCCCCGGATAGTATTTTAGATCAAGATCATAGTCATCCATCAAATTCAGCCATCTATGCTACCTCATATTGAGCTCTTTCTGCGTGAACACATGCTTTAGACTCTTGTGATAGGTAAATACTTCTACCTTTTCGCCCAATAAATAGTGTCTCTAAATCTTCAAGGCGAAAATCACTGTTGCTAGCTCTAAATCATGAGTTGGGTAATTCTTCTCATGAGTCTTCAATTATCTCGATGCGTAGGCTATAACCTTCCCATTCTACATTAGAACACATCCCAAGTCTTTCCCAGATGCGTCGCTGTGAATAACCAACACTCCAGAGCTGTCTAGCACTGTCAAGATAGGAGCGGTAGTCAATTTTGGCTTCAATACTTTAAAAGCTGACACACATTTCTCCGTCCATATGAACGGTACCTCCTTTCGTGTTAGTGTAACGACTCTGAATTTTCTGTACAAAATTTTTCTTTTTAATGTACAGAAAGGAGTTTACAAGCCTGAGTACAAGTTATAAGTATATCTTGTTTAAGAACAACAAGAAAGCACTTGTAGCTTACTGGTAAAGCTTTGCACTGCTGTGACGTAGCTCTTGTGTTCGAACCCCATCAGACACATTATATTTTTTCTGATTTTTCTTTTAAACTTTTTGGAAGCCCAAAAGTTTACACGTGCAATGCATATAAAAATGAAAAGACAGAGAAAACAAATATATGCACAATGTTGTAAATACTGGCGTGAACATGTGGCACCAATCCACTGGCTCCCCCTCAGCAATCGACCAGCCAAAATCCTTACTGGGCCGGCGTCGAAGGTTCAACCAAGGCAAAAGATGCCCGAGCTTTGCACACAAGTCTCTTGGCCTACCCCTAACTTCCCTGCACTGTTTGATTACTCTGCAATCAAACAGAGACCCCTCAATTCACCATTTCGCCTCTTTTTAATGCATTTTAATTCGTCTTTTTAATTCCAAAACCCTAATTCCACACTATAAATACTACCCATGCCCTTGTTAGTTGTATGTATGCCCTAGAGGTCATTATTTTACATGATTGTATATTACAATGGATGCTTAGACATATATAGAGAGGACTTTCTTGCTCGACATGATAGTATGCTATCTGATTGCTCTTTATCTTAATATGTAGACAAGTATTGTGATACTGTCTTGCTCTCACATGTTGGTAAAGCCCTTAGGATGTATACTTAACTACCAAGATTATGATACAGATCATACTAGTGGGGCCAGGATAGTCCACAAGTTCATCCTTTAATTATTCCTAATCGAGGGAGTATCGAGACAGGGCATCGATATTCCAGAGTAGACTAGCGTATACGTTTCTTGACCCATTTGATGGGCGATGGATGATCCCATATCCATTGGTGTTTGACATCAAAGATTGTATACGGGTGCTCAGTGGAGACCGGGTACACTGAACATGACTCACCGAGAACTCCTAGATGGTATTATACCCAACGTCAGATAGCAGTTCTCTGGTGACACTGGTACAGGTTAGTCTGTAGACCCGAGATCGTCATAGAGTCTTGTGTGATTCCCACTGTGCTTTGATTTCCACCCTACCACGTTCAAGAGAGCGTGCAAACAGGTGGTTTTTGGGTACAGTCCCTAATCATATGAAGGCAATGAGCGATAGCAGGGGTTTCGTCTCTCCCGGTATTGAGGTTGATGTTGCGCTGTGCTCGATTGGCCATAACAGGAAGTCCCTGACCAGGACTGATGATGAGATTTACCGGTAAGTGTTATCAGTAGTTTCTCGACCCGTTATGAGCTTCACATCGGCATGACTTATCAAGTTATTGGCGAAACCTCATTATATCATATTACTGTTATATTAGTACAATGTGCTTTTTAATGTGCATCATACGTAGTCATGGACTTATAAAAGGTTATTACAGATAGTTACCTGTGCACCCGTTCATTAATCGTACTTTGTTATTCGTTACAGTTTACATTGGATATCTAGTGGATACATATACGACTACTTATTATTCTCGAAGCTGGATTTGCGATCCGGATATCATCAAGTTCGAGTAAAATCAGAAGATATTTGCAAGACAGCGTTCCGAACTTGATATGGGCATTACGAGCATTTAGTAATGTCATTCGGAGTCATGAACGCAACGGCGATATTTACGAACTTGATGAACCGAATCTTTTCACCATTTTTGGACCAGTTTATAGTAGTGTTTATTGATGACATTCTGGTCTATTCGAGGAGTCAAGAAGAGCATGCTGAACACTTGAAGATCGCACTGAAAACGTTGAGGCAAGAAAGGTTATATGCGAAGATGAGCAAGTACGAGTTTTTGCTCGAAAAAGTGAAGTTTTTGGGTCATGTTGTTTCCGGAGATGGAATTGCCGTTGACCCTAAAAAGATTGCACCAGTTCTTCATTGGCCGATTCCAAAGAACGTAGCAGAGATCCAAAGTTTTCTTGGGTTTGCCGGATATTATAGAAGATTCATGGAGAATTTCGCTCGAATAGCTAAACTATTGACCAAGCTAATTGTCACGCCCCGCTTCCCAGTAGACGGAAGCGGCCCGTGACGAGGCCCGCGGCGTATTTATTTCGGGAAGGTCATTTCCCGGAATAAATACGCTAAGCGTAAAATAAGTAATATAAAATAACAAGAGAATAAACATGAGATTTAAAATTCAACAACTTTATTTACATTCAACTTGATTCATTTACAATACATGATTTTAATTGAAAGAAAATACAAGGATGGAAATGCCTAAACAGGTGGCATACATAACCTGAGAAAAGGTAACTGGTCTAGGCCTGGATCTCGGTCTGATCGTGCTCTTCCTCTGAGATGTCTACCTCTTCAGTCTCCACAGTATCTAACGAACATTCCAAGAAAAACAGAAAGGTGGAATGCCCGTTAGCGAACTTTCGCTTGATAAGTCCCAAGGAAAAGAAGTGAAATATAAAGTGTAATGATAAGGAAAATGTATGTCATGAACCATGGATTATGAAGTATGATGAGTCAGCATGTCGTTTAATGTAAACATGACAAGTTTATGTAGTATGCAGTTTTATCGTAATATATGTGAACAAGTATGGTAATGTATGACAAGTAGATAAGCATGATAGCATGAAAAAGTAACATAGCCGTGTAGTGTAAGTATAGTGAATATGCAGTGATGTAAGTATCCTAACAGGTCTCTACTTGAATATACTAATTTAACGCAAGTTCAAGGGTGAACGTCAACCAATCTCAAGGTGTTCTTAAACCCAACAGGCTGTAATCCAGAGGTAAGGAACCACGAGCCCGAATTAAGTGTTATTAACGGGACTTCAACCTAGTGTTGAAGTATTCCAAACTCAACAGGCTGTAATCCAGGAGTAAGGAAATACGGGACCTCATGATAGCTTGCTTGTGTTAGTAGACATGGATTCATGATCTAGTGAGACCCCTGAGATTTCGTTGGATTCACGCATGAACTACCCCAACACCCCGTATATGCCAAGTTACATCTAAAATTACTAGCCTTGCTCGAATCCATGAATACATAAGTTTCCTCCATTATTCTCAAATATATATGTATATATATTATATAGTAACAGTTTTAGTTTAGTTTAATATTATAATATATATTCTGTATTTAAACAGCTATTACAAAAATACTCCGAAAAATACCCGAGTTCTTTCTAAAAATCCAGTTTTAAAATATGGAGAATATACGTATCAGTCAAAACTATAATGCAATGTCCGGTTAAATAAAATGTATACCCTTAAGAAGGGATACACGTAGCGATCCAATCGAGTCCGTTTCATTAAACGGGACATGAACACGATGTCAGGATGTAGCCATAGGGTATGGGGTATGATGCAGTCTATGCTAGGTATTTAAAATATATTATCAGGTTATAATTTGTATTATTTAAAATATATGCAGATACTAAAAACATGGTACACGTGTATAAATCCTAGGTATTCACGGATCATCTGTACTAGTAAGGATATGTCATAATCTAGAATCAAGACGGGTTTCAAGCATGTTGGTCGGGTCGGATACAACCATAGATACTAAATGCACTATCCGCACCCAAAGCAAATAATAATCAAGAAACAGCTACAAGATTAGGAAATACTCAAATAAATTAGGGTATAAATGAACTAGGGTGTTAGACATAATTCCGATCATGGAAGAGACAACATGTCATTAGATTCAGGTTTTGAATATTGTTGTTGCTGTTATTGAGGGGTAGCGGTAGCAGGATTGAAGTGGATCAAGAGCATGAGGATGGTAGGCTAGTGGAGATAAGAAAGCGGTAGCGGCTGGGGGGGGGGTTCCATGTGAGTGAAATAAAATGATCGGCTTTATTATACATTTGCTTAAGGAATTATGGTTAAGTAGCACGGACATAAATATAACGTTATTTGCCAAATAAATCTGTGTATAGTTTAGGGCCATCTGTTACTTTTCGAGAGTGCTTTGTTTCGAATTTTCTAGAATGAAATAAACTTTCTGAGTTCGTAAATCTTTTGATTACTGTTTCACTTGATGCTTTGACTTTTCCCCTATACCGTTATTTCCTCCTGAGACCCCTGACTGTCCATCCCTATACCCTGTGCGGTTTCGACCCTCACTTAGATTAACAAGTACCGCACCCTGATCTTTTGAATGGACCACCCTTCATCCTTCGTCTATGTCTCGTTTGAGATCCTTCTGGGAGGGGAAATTGATAGTAAAATTTCCGAATTAGCTGACCCTCCGGATTTTGATTCATATGATGTATCGACCGTTACCCTCCCCATACATTTTTCCCTTGTCGTCCTTTGCTGCCCATCCTTACTTCCTGTGCTGACCCGACCCCAATCTCTTTGACCTTCAGTCTAAAGCCGTCACACTCCGACCTTTTGAATGAGCCGCACTCCATTGTAATCCCTACCCTAGCTAGCCCTATTCATTTTTGTGCTTTTCCCTGTTACCCTAACTATATTTAGGGACATCATTATTCGAAAATTTAGTTTTCAATATTTTGTATTTATCGAAGAGTGCGTGTTATTGACTACTCCGTTTATGTATTTTAAGTACACCACTATTCTTCTCATTTTTGGCAGCGCGACCATATGTTTTACACATATTATTTTGGTGCTATGCTTCTTATTTTCACCATGTGGTTTTCTAAACTATGTTAAAATGGTTTGATTGATACGTTATTCTAAAAATGTTTTAAACCACCGACAAGTCCTTCACTGTTTCATTATGACGATGCCTTATACTTATTATTATTTCTGCTGTGCTACCTTTGATATACTTATATGTGCACATATTTGGGTTTCGATTTTATCGAGCACGCCTCGAATATTATTGTTCGTTATTGTTGTTTTTATTCTCGTATACATGTAGTTTGTCCTTATAGTTGTTTCTGCCTTATACTTATTTAGACCTATCCTTTTTGGTATGTTGTTCTTACATATATAGACCTTCAAAATTTCATCCATCCGTTTTAAGTAAATCACTAAGTGTTGGTGTTCGATGTGGTAGCCTTTCGCTTGTTATTTCATAGTTTATCGTTATTTTAAATTTCGAGGACGAAATTTTTGTGAGGGTGGTATGATGTAATACCCAGCCCCTTTTTATACCAATATCTGTATTTCTCTTTCACCTATAAAATTTATTTATTTTACTTATAATTATTTATTTATTTTAAACCCCATTAAACACCAAACCCAAATCTTTCCTTTTCTTTTTCCTTAATCCTTTAACCCCCAGCCCATTCCCAAATTCCCTATTTTCATTTTCCTCCGGCCCAGCCGTTTTCTTTTCCCATTCTAATTTAAGTGAGCCCAGCCCATTCCCTTTTTTTTAAAGAAAATTTACCTCCTTAATAAAACCCCGGCCTGGCCCATGTTCCTCAGCCTAGCAGCCCGTTCACCCTAACCCGACCCGACCCACTCCTTTAACCCCTCATCTTCCCTCCCGTTACGTCTTTCCCGCTCTTTACTGCGCCTCCACCCACGTCGCCAACGCTCGCGGCCACGACGCCCACGCCCACGCTCGCGCCGTGCCCCGCTCCTCACGCCCACGACACGCGCGTTTCCCCTACGACCCGCTCC
This sequence comes from Agapanthus africanus, assembly GCA_030015575.1. Classification (NCBI taxonomy): domain Eukaryota; kingdom Viridiplantae; phylum Streptophyta; class Magnoliopsida; order Asparagales; family Amaryllidaceae; genus Agapanthus; species Agapanthus africanus. The sequence continues at coordinate 900,834,224 of CM057337.1, forward strand.
CCAACGGTTCGCTCCTCTTTCTCCCTCACACCCTCGAACCCACTTTTCTCTCCCTCTCCCCACTCTCTCTGTTTCCCTCTCTCATTCTCTGCTCTCTTTAATCCAGCGAGCATCGACCCCGCCGCCGGCCGACCCATCATCACTGACAAGCCACTTCTTCACCCGAGCTCTTCATCCTCGTCTTCTTCATCCGAGCTCCCCACTTCCTCTCTCCCTCGACCCAACCCTAACAGCCGACCGCTCCATCGTTGCCAGCTCCGGCCACCGTCACAACAAGCCTCCGGCCTCCTACCCCTCTCCTTTACAACCGCCCATCATCGTCATCGTCTTCTATTGACCCCACCTTCAAAACCCACCGAGCACCCCTCGCTCGAACTCCAACTTCCCCGATACCCCTGCTCCGGCCATCCGCTGCACGCCGTCGTCGACAAGCCGCCGCCTCTAGCACCGAGACACCAACCCAGAACCACCATCGCCTCGCCATCATTGTCTTCTTTGGCCAGACCACATCATATCTGAACTCCATGCCCGAACCCTAGCATTCCTTGTCGCAACCACATCGCCGACTGCCACCTTCGCCGGAGCTCCTTGGACCCTCGCCATCACCACTCCCTGCATCGCCACATCGTTGCAGATCATCGCCAGCAACACTGAGTCTCCAACCCCGACACTCTCGAACCAAAATCGAGACTTTCATCACAGTTGTGCCGTGACGTGCCAGAATCGTCGTTGCCGTGCCGCGCGCGTGTCGTTGCCGCTGCCGTGTGCCCCAAAACGCCTCCAGGCAAGTATTTTTACTTGCTACATGCTAATCTATTCGCGTTACAAACTTAAATCGTATAGATTACAAGTTTACAATTTCCAATAGATTATGTGCTATACCTGTTCGATGCATGATCCCAATAAAAATATTCATCTAATTTGACGGAATTGGATTGTCTATGCTGGCCCATGTAGTGATGAATAATGTGTACAAATTTCACTGGAAAATACGACTGTTAATGACTAAAATGATTACCCCCAAATATACCTGTAAAACTGGAATTTTCCCATATCTGAAAACCGTTAAAATTACCATAAATTATGTATATACTGGAATGATGCGTTCGAGGGCTTAAATCGAATCCGACTCGACGAACTATAACCCTATGCAAGTTTCTAATGGTTTCTGTACTGAAATTGTGATGATATTTGGATCGGAGTGCGGCTCTGGACTGCAGTCCAGAGCGACTCTGGTTGCTGTTTGCTGGCTCGTAGTGTGTACCACCTTGTTTTCTGAACTCGTATATTGCGGAACTCTGCATTTTATTAAAGGTGAAACTGTTAGATAGATAACACAAGTGGTTTCATTCTGTTTCATCGTCGTTTGCTATTTAATCTGTAATTTAAAAGATGGGGATGTATAACAGTCCCAACAGAACCAGAACGGACACCCTAGGTTGAATAGTGCATAACTCCTGACGTACAGATGCGATTAAGAATCCGTCTGTTGCGTTGAAAACCTTACTGAAAACCCTAGGTTTCATTCAACTGTAGCGTCACTAAATTCTGATCCCTACTGGGGTTAAAATGCATTGCGAAACGGATTTCCGATTCTGAAACCGGATTTCCAGCCGTGAGCATTTAAAATAAAATGGCCATATCTAGTGATCCTGAAACCCGATTGACATGAAATCAAATTCGTTGGATAGATAATCACACATACTACTTATCCCCTGTTCATGGTTTCACTAAATTTTGGCATATATTATTTATGATAAATTATGCAAGTGGTAGAATACCGATTTATGATATCTTAATCATGCTTTACATGTTGTTTTCTCATCATATCATACTTATGTCACTGCATTGAAAACTTAGTGATCATGTGCATTACCCAGTGTTAGGTATTAGTGATGATTGTGGCAAGTACGTTAGTGTTCGTGCATGAGTGGATAAGTGAATGTGGCTCGTACTTGTACACAATCAGTGAACCCTATTATTCTATTGCATTGTCGACGTCTGTGGTACGCGTATAAGTGTGACTATAAGTGGTATGGGACACTTATGGAAGCTCTTGTATGGGTGTCACAGATAAGGCACTAGACACTATCCATTTATCTCGGGTATTAGTCGGGACGTGCTTGATGGAGATCCTGTCTCCAGTTCTCGTGCAGACTTGTCATGGACCGACCGGTATTTGAGGTTATGGTTGGCGTTTGATGTAGACCACGGGGTGTGGGGTAGTTTGAGTGTGAGTTCAACAGAATCTCGGGAGTCCCATGCCGGCTTATATATATGGAGATATATGGAGATTTACATGGTACATGATTATTACCGTGAGTTATATTTTGGGCCCATGGTCCTTTGCCCTTGGGTCCTACCCTTGGGTGGAGGACACTCGCGAGTGGTTGACTCTCACACTTGGACTGACGATAGACTTAGTGACCTGTACAGTGAGACTTAGAGACTGATAGGGATAATGGCATTGATATACATTACTTACTGTGTTGACATACCTGGCATACTATTTTACTGCTTTACCGTTCACCTGATCTATTGGACACTTCATTAGTTACTCTATGTTCATATCTGTACCGTCTTGATTTACTGTTATATATCTATTATCACTGCTCGAGTTGCCACTTGCATCTTTATATATACATTGCTATTGTGTCGCTCTGACGACCTGAGTATGCATGCTCAGAGTGAGGAGTGGATCTAGCCTGGACCAGGACTAGACGTACATCGCGGACATCTTGATCAGCTATCCAGAGTTATACTCTTTATATCCATCAGGTCAGTTATTCGTATTTGTTTTGTTCCAGTTACTGCATTTCTCATTACCTGTGCGTTATTTACTGATTATCACGTAAAGCTAGAAGCCGAATGTGACTACGGCAGGATGTTTCCCTTAACCGTAGGAGCATGGCTGGCCTTGTCAACCCCTCGTATTCCGTATTTTGGGAATGTCGGGACCCGGTTCTTACTCACGGAACAAAGTGCCACACGGAACAAAGTGCCACGCCAAGTGTCGTGTTAAGTGGGCGGGGGCCACCTCTTGAATCCGTGGGCGCCACCTCTTGAGTCCGTGAGACCCACTGTAGAACAATGGGGACTCTTCGGAATACATTCCGAAAGGGGCAGATCTGTACTATAAATGGAATGATACCACTCTTCAATACAGAGGCGCCTTTTAAGTGAACCGGCACTACAGGAGCTTGAGAACTCCGTAGTTAAGCGTGCTCGAGCCAGGGAAGTTCTGGGATGGTTGACCTCCTGGGAAGTGGCCCCTGGTCGGGTCCGGTTTGCCCCGAAGGACAAAACCGTGCGGCTTCGGCCAGAGCGGACAATACTCTCTGTATTGGAGGTGGGGCGTGACAGTACCTATACCGAAAAAGAATCTTTCTCAATATCAATACGTTGAGCGTTAAAGTATGCAGTTTAATACAACAAGAAATTTAGCAAGAAACAAATAATCCAACCACATTTATTTCTTTCAAAGTCTACAAAGTTCAAAGGGAAAACTCACAAGAAGTATGAATAAAAACCGATACAACTGAAATGGAAAAAACAAAAAGCCTTAACCTATAGGCATACTATAAAAGGAGCTAAAAGACAGTTAGAAGTCATATCTCGACCTCTTCCTCAAACTTCTCACATGTCCTGTATCATCTGACGAACATTCCTAAAAATTAAAAGAAGCAAAACGGAATATCCGTCAGCGGACTAGCGTTTGGTAAGCCCCACACTTAAAACATAGTTATTTTGGAAAAAAAACAACTTTAATACGGTAATATAAACATGCGAACAACACGGTATAAAGTATACAGATAAGCATAGTAATAAACATGAAATGACTAAGCATGTAATCAAGATAATGAGCATGTTAAGAATGAATAAGCACATGATAAGTTTTGCTATACTAACGTGGGTTTGGTTTGTGAGAGTTCGATCCGTTACAGGAGCTGTACCATTTCGGTTCGATACCACAGTCACACGGATTCATTAGTTAGTAATGTACCGTTTCGGTCCGGTACCTCAGCAACACGGATTCATGTTGTAATACTCCAGAACAATGCAGTCTTTGGACATCATGGTGATCTGCTCTGTCCACACTCAGTGCGGTCTGTTGCGAACACATGGTGATCTGAGTATGGAGCCGCTTCAGAATAATGGGATCGGGTCCCTGAAGCACATTCCGAAAGAGGACCGAACTGCTTTATAAATGTAATGATGTCACCCTCAATTACGGGGGCGTTTTTGGATGAACAGGCACTCTGGAGTTTGAAGAACTCCGTAGTTGAGCATACCCGGGCTCGAAAAATCCTAGGATGGATGACCTCCTGGGAAATGGCCCCTATCTCGAGTCCGATTCGCTCCATATGACAAAACCGTGCTGCTTCAGCTAGAGCGGACAATACCATCTGTACTGAGGCATGGGGTGTGACATTTATAGTGGCTCATGCAGGTCCCTTGGTAGTAGGTTTGTGGTTCAAGGACGAACCATTGTTTTTAGGTGGGGGGAATGTAATACTCCAGAACAATGCGGTCTTCGGACACCATGGTGATCTGCTCTGTCCACACTCAGTGCGGTCTGTTGCGGACACATGGTGATCTGAATATAGAGATACTTCAGAACAATCGGATCGAATCCTTGAAGCACATTCCGAAAGAGGATCGAACTGCATTATAAATGTAATGATGCCACCCTCAATTAAGAGGCGCCTTTTGGATGAACCGGCACTCCTGAGTTTAAAGAACACCGTAGTTAAGCGTGCTTAGGTTAGGAAAATCCTAGGATGGGCGATCTCCTGGAAAGTGGCCCCTTTTTCGATTCTGGTTCGCTCTAAAGGACAAAACCGTGTGGTTTCGGCAAGAACAAACAATACCATCCATACTGGGGCATGGGGCGTGACACATGTGTTAGTAAGTGGACTCCTAGAGAAAATTGAAAGCATCTCATTTCTCAAACTACCCTAACCACGTTCCTATTCTACTAGTCTTATATATGAATCAAATATGGGTCCATGGATATGTGTTGTATGGTTTCATATCAAGTCATGGATTCACGGATTCAAGGATACACATATTCATGGAGTTCATATCAAATTTGCATGTCATCAAAAGATACAAAGTGAAATATCCACAAGTATAAACCAGAAACATTATCTTAAAGAAGTGCTAGAAACTACTGATTACTCAACTCATATGAACTCATGAATAAAACAAGAAACGTAGTCCTAAGTGTTATGCAGATAAGAGTTCAAGTCTCTCCTAATTCTGATTAATAGTTTGGGAGATAAAAACGTTTTAGTATCGGTGTGCAGAATAGATCAGAAGTGTCCCCTTCTCGAGTTCGGTTCACTCCAAAGAACAAAACCGTGTGGTTTTGGCCAGAGCAAACAATACCATCCGTACTAGGGAATGGGGCATGACACATGTGTTAGCAAGTGGACTCCCAGAGCAAATTGAAAGCATCTCATTTCCTAAACTATCCCAACCACGTTCCTAATCTCTTGTCTCATATATGAATCAAACATGGGTCCATGGATATGTATTGCATAGCTTCATGTCAAGTCATGAATTCACATATCCAAGGATACACGTATTCACGAACTTCATATCAAATTTGCATGTCATCAAAAGATACAAAGTGAAATATCCACAAGTATAAACCAGAAACAGTATTTTAAAGAAGTACTGGAAACTACTGATTACTTAACTCATACGAACTCAGGACTAAAACAAGAACCGCAGTCGTAGGTGTTATGCAGACAAGGGTTCAAGTCTCTCCTAATTCTGATTACTAGTTTGTGAGATAATAACGTTTTAGTATCGCTGTACAGAACAGATCAAAATCTGTCTATGTAACGGCTCTTAAATTCATGTATAAATGTAACTTATTCAACGTATATAAAAGGTATTTCAGCCTGATTAGAAGTTATAACTTAAATTTATTTAATAAAAGAAAGAGATAACTTGTAGCTTACTGGTAAAATCTCTACACTGCTGTGACATAGCTTGTGTGTTCGATTCCTATCAGTCCCAATTATTTTTAATATTTTTAACTTTTCGGAAGCCTAAGAGTTGCACGTGCAACACACGGAGAAACGAAAAATTTCAGAAAAATCAAACGGAATAAATGATGAGTTAATACTGAATAAAACACATGGCACGAATCTCGAGGTAGATGACCAAGATCCGACCGCCCAAATGCCTCATCTGGCCGCTACTGACGGTCCAATTAGCCCCAACCGCCTCCATTCTTTGCTCGTGCGTCCCTTTGACTCTCCACTACTTCTCTGTATTGTTTGATTACTCTACAATTAACCAGAGACCTTTCATTTCATCATTAATCCTTTTTTAATTCATTTGAACTCCAATTCTTTAACTCACACACTCTCATCCCTACACTATAAATACACCTCATCCCCTAGCTCTCACCATTCTAAAAAATCTCTATCAAAAGTCTCTAAGTACAAGGTGGAGTTAAGCAAACCAAATGGAGGTTTAACGACCCCAAAATTCCTATAGCTTCATATAATTCTTCTTTTTATAAAAATACTATATTTATTTGTTTTTGGGTATCCCCGTATATTTTTTCTCTATTAAATATATTAGTTTATCACTCTTTCTATTTTGCCTATTTTATAATTTTTCAAAGCCCAAACCTAAGCCAAGACAAATCCATTTGATTTCTTTATTTTCTTTTTCTAAGCCCACTTTCTTTTAAAGGTACGACATATATTTAATTCTTATTAAATATATGCATGAACAACCTTGTAGTTCATTGGTTAACTTCTTACATTGTTATTCTATAAGTCACATGTTCAAATTCCCATTCTTACAATTATTTTTTTATCAATTCTTATCCTTCTCATAACCTACAAATGAGACCATTCATTTCATATTCTTTTTAACTCCCAAAATAATTAGAATGGTTATGAGCTATAATTTATTAGAATTTTGGTAGCCATAAACTTATTTTATATGTCACTCTTTTTTCTTTTCTTCATCTCACATTTCTATCATTTCTTCTTCATCCTACCTTAACCATTTCCTTTTGATCAATTCTAAAAATAAAATAAAATAAAATCACTTTTCCCTTAAGCTTGGAGAAGCACCGGTTTCATCAAGGTTCAAAGACTCGGTTGAGAATTTTATCTAAATGGTGAGACGGTTGTTATACCGACTCACACAACCTGTAGGTCCCTTTTCTCCCTCTCCATCTCTTTCACTCTGTTATTGCGTCTTCTCCATGATCTCATTTTCTTGACCGTGGTACCTAATCGAGTACATAAACATACATACATACATACATACATACATACATATATAAATGAATATAGTTATATATATATATATATATATATATTTAAAATATTGTTTGTTTATACTTAATTTTCATGTTTATTCATTATTTTCTTATAGAATAAAAATGCCTTTATGTCATAAATTTACTTTTACGTTAATTAGGAATACCATGGACTGAATATAAATAAATGATGCGCGATAACACAACTTTACATAAGCTCTCTTGAAATTAGGACTTTCCTGGTATAGGACGTTGTCAAAATTCATGATCCATATATTGACATTAGGGGATCCAATTTGAAGTATATATTGCATGTACTATTTATTTTATAATTGTTTAATTTTTTATATAAAAGAGAAAAGGAAGCTGTAAATAAATCCAGTAGTTTTGTCATATTTAAATACGGTCCTAGATAACTTTTGTCTTTAAAATAATTTTTAAAAATTAATTTTCACATCTGGAAATCATAGAAAAATTTGTATAAATAATAGATAGAATTTTAGGTTTACAGTAAAAATTTCATATCAAACCGAATAACGGTTTAGAATTTGCGTAGTTTTTTATTCACTATTTTTAAAACCAGAAAACTGCCAATAAGAGTCTTTTTCGAGAGACCATAACTTTGTAATTGTTGATCCAAATTAAGTGTTTTCAGATGTTTTGAATATATACATCGAAAGATATATATTTTCTTAGTTTTAAGTTTTTACTGAAAATAAACGTAAAATATAGAAAACTGCGTTACAACATTAAGTGACGAATCTGGACAGAATCTGTCCTGATTCGCACACTGTTCTTAAATAGGACATAACTCGAATTCCCGATGTCCTTTTATGACAAACTTTAGATGTGTAGATGGATAATTGATAGAACTATAATTTTATATATATTATATTACTTAGAAACGCATGAAACAATTCGATATAAGCTTTACAATATAACATATAGTTGCTGTCCAGAAATCTGAATTTCTGTTTTACGCTGAGGTTAAAACGATCATAACTAAACCTTCGGAAATCCAAATCGCGTGAATCTTAGTGTTTTGGATAAGTACTCCGAAAGACCTACAATTTTCTAATATTTTTGTAACCAGAAACCTGATAGAAATTAACTCAAATCACGTTTCAAAAATGTGTGACGGTGCTGAACGGATTCTGATCTGTTTTGCGCGACGATACGAAAACATGTATATCTCCCAAACATGTAGTCGTATTTAGGCGAGACTGGAACTCACGTGTGTATAACACTTAAGGCTATGTTTTCGTTTATATTATTATTTCAAATGACTTGATTAACTAATCATACATATCATATATTTACAACATTGTTTTGGACGTTACTTGTATACTTATCTCATATCATGTTTCGTGATTGCTTATTTATTTTTATTTATATGACTTGTGATTAAATCATTACATGTTAGAATTGACTTGATCTTTACACGACTCAATCATGAATACTTGAACCTAGTATGTACACTTGAACCAACTTGACTCGAACCATGAATACAATTGGCATGACTTGCACTTGACATGACTACATGAACTCAATCTTGAAAACTTGATATCATACATCACCTTTTGTATTCATGAATTCGATCAAGACTCAAAACATAAATCATAAACTAATAAACACGGAGTGTTGAGGTAGTTTAAGTATGAATCCAATGGAATCTCATGAGTCCCATTAATACAAATCTTGTCTAACGGAATCTTATGAGTCTCATTAATACAAATCATGTTGCTGTGGTACCGGGCTGAAACGGTACAAATCACGAATTCACGAATGAGGGCCCGCGTTTCCAAGCCCCTTGATGATAGCCTGTTGGGTTTCGAATACTTCAATAACAATTGAAGTCCCGCTATTTTGGGCCCGTGATTCCTTATCCCTGGACGATAGACTTGGGTTCGAGAATACTCTTGAGATTGGTTGACATTCACATTTGAACTCACGTTGGTTGCTTTTACCCTTTTAAAGACCTTTTAGGACACTTACATTCACTTCATATTCACTATACTTACACTCCACGGTCATGCTATACTTGTTTATTATGCTCATATTATATTACCATGCTTATATAGTTGTCATTAACATTACCATATTTTACTTGTTCATGTTTTATTTCCATTCATACTATATCACATGTCACGTTGCATATTCATTTACATATTTTCACGTCCTCTCTTTCTTAGGAACTTACCGAGCGCAAATTCGCTGACGGGTATTCCACCAATTTCTTTGTTTCCTTAGAATGTTCGTCAGATAATCTAGAGATTGAGAAGATCGAGCTGAGTCAGAAGAATTACTCTTAGCTTGCGGAGTAGACCGACTACTAGTTCTTTGTTTTCAGCTTTTACTTATTATATGTTACCTGTTTAGGCACTTTCTTTTATGCATCATTGTTTTCAGACATCATGTATTCAGTTTGAAACTTGTGAAAGTTGAGAATGTAAATATATAAAGTTGGATTTTCATTATCTTGTCTTTTCTTGTCATTTTATATTGTTTATATACGCTTAGCGTATTTGTTTCGAGAAATGATCTTTTCGGAATAAATACTTCGCGGGCTTGTCGCATGCCGTTACTGTTCTTTTGGGAAGCGGGGCATGACAGGAGTTAGCGATTAAGTTCTCTTCATTGAAGATCGGAGTTTTTCCCAAAGGTACCACGACGCCATGAAGCCTTCTCTCTCTTCCTTACTATTTTCTCGACACTCTAAAACCGTAAGTCCTTCCCTCCCTCTTTCTTCTCATCTTAAACCAATATCTAAAGCGATATCGACAAAAAGTGGAGTTAACTCCGAGAATATTTATTTTCAATATTTTAATTCACTTTTTAAGTCACACCAATACCTAACATAACGTTAAAATGCTATTCTCTTTGTTTACCTTTTTATGCAATTAAAATTCAATGTGAAATGATCATATAACAAACTTTTCACATAAATACCATGAACTTAACTATAACCCTTTATCGATAATTAGTCATACATATCTCTAGAACATTCACGGGATAACGACCTACCCCACACGCACATTTTTTATTCATAGCACGATATTTTGGTTAGAATTTTTCATCTAAATGAAACAAGTTTCAATAAAATACCATCACTTTATAAAACTATGTTTTAATCGTTATTTTTAAAATCCTTTGTAATTGCGCCTCTATAGCCCTTTTAGGGGAACCCATCTACCGATGGTGTGGGTTATCGCACGTCCTTGGGATAGTAGGATGAGATACAGAACTTCTCATGGAGTATTCGGTCTCTAAAGGAATAAAAAATACGATCCAAAAGAATATGACTTTTCTTAAACAAAATTTAAAACTTTGGAAAATTATATAAAATTTTGAAACCGTATTTTCAATAAAAAAAACAAATTGTGAAAGTTATTTTTTAAAATGAAAGATCAAAATTTTAATAAAATACCACCAATTTTCAAAATAGGTAATTTTCATAAAAACACCATAAACTTTTAAAAACTAGGTTTTACCACTAAAATTAAAATACATGTTCATAAAAACTCTGAATAATATAAATCACCCTCAAGGTTTACTTTTAAACAATATTAAAGTATTTTTCATAAAACCCTCTCGAGGAATGCAAACAAAATAAATACAATATAAATAACAATAATAAATATTAAGAACTCTAGATTAATATAGATTTAAATGATATCATTTCTCTTGAGCCCCAGAAAGCCGGAGAAAGTGAGTGCTTGCCTAATCAGATTAGATAAATTAACGGAGTTATCAAATGACAATTGTCTTGGATGAAAAACACAAATCCTGTTGTCCATATGCAGCAGTTGTCCGATTACTCCCGAACTTAAAAAATTTAAGGGCTAAATCCTTTCATAAGATACTGACTACAACCTGAATCCAAACTCAAACCAGAATCCAAAATCAAATACAAATTTGATTACTTGTTCATGAACCTGAACACTCGAATTCAAATATCAAACTTGAACTTGAACCCTTGACTCGACTTGACCGAACCATGGATATAACTTGACATGAATACCTGAATACATGATTACATCTTGAACATGAACCTGTACATTTTTATATTCATGGATTCGACCAAGACCTCTTAACTTGAATTATACATTACAATACGCGGGGATAAAGGGGTAGATTGGTACGGAACGTATATCGTGGCACGAAAGGTCATTTAAAAGACACATGTATGAATTCACGTGCCGTTGTCCCGTAGATTATGACGGGGCCTTGTACTACATGTTACCATAGTCTACGGGATAAGATGGACTGCTCTCGTATACATGAATATTTTCTTTATCAAACTACAAATAACCACGTTAGAATGACTATCTTATACCGGTAAATAAACATGATTAGATACTCTCTTATATAACCTTGCATGTTAACTTTTACTTCGTTTTTCTTCACTTTATATACTATCTTCTTTAACTTCTTTGGGAAATTATCGAGCGCTGGTTCACTGACGACATTCCTATATGTTTCTTTCTTTGGAATGTTCGTCAGGAGGACCAGATTTGGGGGAGATAAAGCCGAGACTGAATGACTTGGACCCGTTTGCTTCTCAGCCTGATTTTTAGCTCATGCTTATACTTACTTCTAGTATGCCATTGTTTAAGCATTTGTTTTATCATTGTATCTTTTTATTACAAACAATTGCATGCAAATTTGAATGTAAATAAAGTTGCTGCTTCATTTTATTACTCTTGTTATTCTTGCACATTGTTATATTGTTTAATTATGCTTAACGTATTTTCATAGTAAATATGTTGCGGGCTTGCCACGTCACCGTTTCCATGTACTGGGAAGCAGGGTGTGACAGGTTTTGTTGCTAGCCTATCCAGGTTAGTTCTGCATGAAATTTTAATAACATATCACAAGAATTATAAGAACCAGTAACAATACATTCCTTGCATTTTCAAACTTCTTGAATCTATCTTAACCTTTTATTTTCTATCAAGATGATGGATTCTCCAAACAACACCAGCATCAGTGTCAAAGGTAACACACCACCGCCTACCTTACCATTTGCCCCTACCGTTGCTGCTTCGATCAATGAACAGACGATACTTTTAGAAGCCATCAAAAGCCTTCTGGAGGGCCAGCAGCAGCAGGCTGCTGTTCTTATGAACCGCCCTGAAGTCGAAGCAACTGGAGTAAAGCAATTTCGGGCGTTGCATCCTAAGAACTTCTCAAGGAAAGAGAGTCCTCTTGAGACTGAAGAATGAGCCCAAACTATCGAAGACGACCTTGCAGCAGCGCAGATACCAGACATAACTTGGGTTCGTGTGGCCAACTTTCAGCTCTCGGACAACGCAAGAGTGTGGTGGAAAGCCGAGAAAAATCGTGTAATACCCACTTTTTTTTGTACGCTAATATCCGTATTTAAATAAAGTGTTGTTTCCAAAAATTTTCCATTTATGTTTTTATTTATTTTCCTAAACCCAAACCTATTCTTACCCTAATAGTTTCACTAAACCCAATTCCCTAACCCAAGCCCAAAACTCTTTTTTCCTTTTCTTTTCCTTCTTTTTCCCAAGCCCAAGGCCTAATCCAAACCCCCCTCTCTCCAACAGTCTTTCTCCTTCTTTTCAAATTCAAAATTAATTTCTATTTAATCCCCATAACTCCATTTAACACCCAAATCTATTTCCCATTAAATCCTTTTATTCCCAAATAAATCTTAATTGATACTAATTTATTCCTTTTAATTAATTATTTTAAATTCTCTCTCTCTCTCTCTCTCTCACGTTTTCTCTCCTCTTTAAACACACACTCTTTCTATCCCTCTCGCTAACTCTCTCCCTCCTCTCGATCTCAAGTTTTCCCTCTCCCTCTCTTTTCCCCTCTCAAACTCCTCCAGAGTCACCGCCATCGCCCCCGGCCGCACCACCTCACCGCACTGTGCTACTCTCCCTCAACGACAACCCAAAACTCACCCCAGCCCCTTTCCTTGTCACCTCCACCGACCACACCTCCCTCGACGCCCACCGAGCACCCATCACCGGTGCAAACTCCTTCACCGACCACCTCACGCCATTGGGACCTCCTCGTTGCCGACGAACGCCGAGCCATCCGCGACCCCACCGCCTCTAACCCGAGCCCCTCCCTTGCCTTTCAACCCCCTCCGCCGGCCACCTTCACCCGCACACCTTGCAACCCCGAGACCACCTGCGCCGGTAAGCCTTAACCATCATCGGCCAACAACACCGTCGGCTGCCTCTCTCCACTATGAGCTCCCCTCCAACCCAGCTCCGGTCGCCGTGCCTGCAGCTCCAAGCCGACCCCTTTTGCCTCCAAGTCCCCCTTTTGCCGCCGGCGACCTCTCGATGTCTCTGAACCACCGGAGACATTGCCAACGTCGCCCGTGCCCTCCTTCAGCACTACCATGAAGCCCTTCACCTTTGTCATCGTCGCCACTGCAAAAAGCTCGAGCCGAGGCCAAAATTTGTCATGCCATGCCGTTGCCGGGCCGTAGATCGCTGTTGTGTCACCATCGTCTCTAAGCAAGTGAAAATCTTCACTTGTTTTAATACTACAGTATAGGAAATCATATTAGAGCTAGATATACAAACAAATGCAACTATATCGACATGCTTGTGTGTGTGTGTGTGTGTGTGTGTGTTTGAACGTGATATAACGAACCTTCATGACGACGTAATCTGAGTAGAGCCACACTAGGACTTGTGACGAGTCGATATCACCTAAAAATATTAGAGATAACAATCTGTATGAGAAATTTATGAAAACGTGTGTTTTGTTGATACCGAATGCCTATATTAGGTGTTCGATACGTATCTTGTGCGAAAACCAAATCTAGTGTGGCGAAATTTATGGTTAATAGATTCTTTTGGGGTAACGGACGATACGTAGAAATTTGGGTCAAAAATACGGATCCTAACACCGTGAAGTGTCAAGCCCATTTAGATCCACCAAATCTGAAATTCCCCGTACACCTAACTTGTGAAAATTATAGTAATTTGTATATATATTGGAATGCAGTGTTCGAGGGATCATATCGAATCCGACTCGACAACCTAGAAACTCCTGTAATTTATATTTCTATACCGTTAAAACCGATGAAGAAAACTGTTCAGGAATGCGGCTTTGAACTGCAGTTCAGAGCAGTACTGCTTGTCGAAACATGAATTAAAATGTTCTTATAACTCTGTGTGAAAATGATATTTTGCGGAACCCTATACCATTGCGAAGATTATCCTGTTATCTAACTATTGGGGGTGATTTCATTCGTTTTCACCATCATTTGCTATTTTAATTATCTTTTAAATCGTCGTTACGTACTGCAGTCCCAAGAAGGGACAGAACGCATACCCTGATCTTAAAAATTATCTTAAACAGTGCACATCTTCCAGTACACAGCGGATATTGTCGATCCGTCTGTGCGTTGGAAACCTAATTAATAAATATAAATATTACCCAACTGTAGCATCGCCTAATTATGATCTCAACAAGGTGAAAACTGTGTTACGAAACGGACTTTCAGTTCAGGAACTGAATTTCCAGTAGAGAACACTTAAAAAGAAATGACCGTAATTGGCAAACCCGAAACCCGATTGACTTGAAACCAATTTCGTTGAATTTCTAATTCAGTTTTCTTTCTACCATTATGTATCATTTTGCTTAATTTTGATTGTATGATTTAATGTGAATTTTTCTAAATTCTTAAGACGCGTAATGAATTATATTGCATATGACTTGCTTAGCGGCATAATTCACATAATTACCCGACTGTGATATCTTTAGCGATAGTGAGCACCCTTATTAATTCTTAGTGTATATTGTATTGTCGAACGTGAGTGGTATCGGATTAGTTGTGTCGAGTATGCCAGTGAAAAGTGAACGATTTGTGATAGTGAACAGTACAGTGAATATCGAACAGTACAGTGTTATTGGTGCGTACTTGAACACAACTATCCCATTCATACATTTATTGAAATCTGGGGGAAAAGGGAAAATCGAAGTGGAAACAGACTTGTATTTAGCGAGCTTACTGATTTAGAGGATGATCATTCAAACAACGACTCTTATATATATATTAGGTTTGGATTTAGCGGTCCGGCTGACAGGGTTATGTCTCGGATAACAGTGGGCCGTAGTCTCGGGTACGTACGAGACCCTCGTTAAACATGATCACTCCTTTCCACAAACTCGATTTCAAAATTGAGTTAAAGACCAGTAGGAACACATGTCATACATTGCATTAATTGTAGACATATCGATTACCTGCATTCACTGTCTCCACTGTTATTACTTTTATTTCATACCTCATTATTGTTATCATATTACTGCTATTGCGTCTCCCTGACGACATGGGTATGCATGCTCAGGGCTTGGAGAGGACGTAGCTCAGGGGTCGGATCTATTATTCGAGCTCGCAGAAATTTAGATGTTTGTATTTTCAGCGCTTATATCGCTTCCCATAAACCAACCTTGTATTCGCACTTGGTTAGTAGTTTTCATTTCTGTTGAACTATTGTAAACTGTGAATAATGAAAGTTGATATAATAAACTAGTGATTTGTTTGCTTTACCTCTGTGCTATATTTACTGATTACCACGTAGTGCTAGAAACCGAAGTGTGACTACGGCGGGATCATTCCCTGACCGTAGGAGCTCGGCTGGCCTAGTCGCCTCCTGTATCCCGTATTTTGTGAAGCGGGGCGTGACAAGCCATCTTACACAACCAATAGAGTGGAAGACGTTCCGCAATCTGTTCGATGCGAAGTTTTTCCCCGAGACCGTCCGTCTTAAAATGGAACAACAGTTCTTCCACCTGCAATAAGGCTCTATATGGGCAAAATCCGTGGATGAATATGATGCCGAATTCATCATGCTTAGCAGGTAAAGAATTCGTCTCAAATTTCTGTTCCATAAAACACATCACTGTTCTGAAATCGACATATTATCAGGTTCGCGGCACACCTGATCTCGACCGATGAAATTCGGACTAGACGATTCCAACAAGGCTTATACCCGGTGATTCAAGCGGCATTAGCCATAGGCGACTATCCAACTCATGAACTCACTCTGAAGGCAGCGCGCCATTATGAATCTGTGGTCAAGAAGAAAGGTAAGCCGAAAGTAGCCGGAATCAAACGCCCTGCTACTCAGATGACAAAAGGAGCCTCTTCCAGGCCGACTTTTGCATCCAAGAGGCTAAGAGGATCATTTAACCGGTCCAGTCCAGATTTCTGTTTCTACTGCAAGAGAACTGAACATTTGGCGAAGAACCGCAGGCATGCAAATAGCTTATGTTTGATTTGTGGCGTATCCACTCACGCTATAAGAGTATGCTCATATTGAGGTAACACAACACGAGCACCAAGACCCACAATGCCAGCTCCGCAGAGGCCAGCTATTCAGGCATCTGCACCCCACCTAACTCTTCTTGCACCAGCGCCACATTGGCTACCTACACAGCCTCAACGTCAATTCCATCAGGCACAGAGAAACATGCCTCAAGGGCAGAGGAATGTGCTTCCGACGAGGAGGAATGTACCAAGACGTCAGGCTATTACAATGACGGTCGAAGAGGCCGAAGCCATAGGACAAGTCATCACCAGTAAAATCTTCTCATCCTTTCAACCTTCGATACTAGTACATCGTTCTCTTTTTCTATATCTAAACACAAACCTCACACAACTTAGGAACTATACTAGTAGCCACCCTTCCTGCACTCGCACTTTTCGACACTGGAGCTTCACATTGCTTCATGTCACAACGATTCATGAGAACACACGCGATTCCCATCATTCCACTCATTTCAAGCTGGAATGTTAGTTCTGGGAATGAAGTTTTGAAGGCAACTTTGGGATATTATCAGTGCCCAATTGTATAGTTTGCGGTCAAGAATTCTACGCAAATTTCAAAGTACCGGACATAACAAATTTCGACGTTGTGTTGGAAATGGATTGGCCGGGACTATTTTACCATTGACTGCCGTTAAAGGAGGATAGTATTTGAGATACCAGATTACCCAGTCTTCTATTTCAAAAGTGGAGACGGGACCTTGGAGCTAGGAAGCTACCGTTTTGGACCGAAGAATGCAGAAGTGTTCTCCCTACCAGCTGAAGAAGAAAAGCCTGAAGTAGTTCGAGAATTCGAGAATGTTTTCCCTGAAGAAATATCAGGTTTGCCTCCCGATCGAGTTCTTGAATTCAGTATTGATTTACAACCTGGTATGCAGCCTGTAATCAAAACTCCATATCGACTAAGTCTGAAAGGATTGAAAGAAATTCATATCCAGTTAGACGAGCTCCTGAAGAAAGGTTGGATCAGACCCAGTACTTCAAGTTGGGGATTACCAGTATTGCTAGTGAAGAAGAAGGAAGGTACTTACCGGACGTGCGTGGATTATCGAGCACTGAACGGGGTGTCAATTAAGAACAAGTATCCGCTACCGCGAATCGATGACCTTTTTTATCAGTTAAGTGGATCTTGTGTCGTCTAAAAATTAGATCTTCGTTCAGGATTGTTTCCCCAATATTTAATCTAATAAAATAACAAAGCTCTGTTTGAATTAAATGAGGCAGCACCTCACGTGCTCTCCACAAGGGCACCAATGCCAGGATTAAATCATAAAATGGTGCCGCACGTGCTCCTCACGCGGGTGCCAATTAAATAAGAGTTAAACTCTTAAATGGCGCCGCATGTGCACCTCACACGGACGCCAATGTGCAAAGCATAGGAATACCCATCTTTAGAATTAAAGTCTTAAATGGCGCCCACGTGTACAACACGTGAGCACCGGCGCTCAGGTAGAATTAAATTCCACTCTCTGTTAAACAGAGTCGTCGGATCAAAGATCCAATGGGGATGATAAATCATCAAAATACAGAATTAAATTCTGTTGGGTGAAAACATTGCCCAAATCTTTCTAAAATAAGGAAGATACTCTCGATTGGATCGAAGGTCCAATGGTAGAATAAAATTTTATTTTTGGAATATATATTCCCTCAATCTTTCTAAACAAGAAAGATTGCACTCTATAAAACAGAGAACCCTTTGATTAAAAATCCAATGGTGATTAAAAAATCACCATCTTACAGAATAAATTCTGTATAGAGAAAATATTTTCCCAATCTTGTTAAAAACCAAAAATCATTAATTGTAAAAACAGAAGTTCTTGGATCAAAAGATCCAATGGTGGGTAAAATTCCCCAGATTGATTTTGAGACTAATTAAATCAATTGTAATCTCTTAATGAGAGATTTTCTTAAAACTAATCAAGAATTTGCCTTACCTATATAAAGGACCTGAGACTTCAATTCTCGAAAGGAGGGGAGACAGCAATAGAAGGACGCACAGAGAGGGAGAGACATACAAAGACCACAGAAATCTTCAAAAACAACAGAGAATTCAATTCTCGAGAAAGAAGAAGACTTCCCTCCTCTTAAAAAACCATAAAAAAAGAAAAAAAGAAATGATCAAAAACATCTCCTTTACCTAATATATCTGAGGGTTTAACCCTTCTCAAAGAACTTAGTTCTTTCTCCGGATCTGAGATTCACAAGAAAAGTCTCCCACAAGTTGAGAATTTAATTCTTATCGGGAAGATTTTATTCTTGAGAATCAAAGATTTAGGGAAGAACAAGGTTAGACATGAAGAACATGGAGTCTATAATACTCCAGAAACTTAGTTCCTTTAAATCGAGAACTTAGTTCTTCAAAAGCTTAACCTAAAATCCTCAAATATAGTGATTTTAGCGAGCATAATCACAATTGATAGAGGATTAAGCTCTCTGAAAATATCAACAGAGATTTAATCTCAAAAAAGGGGAAAAGACTAGCGCCTCACGTGTTTCCCAAATGGGCGCCCCTTTTAACAGCGCCCAGTGCCTCACGTGAAAGACACGCAGACGCCTAAAATAGAAGGCCAACGCCGCATGTGCTCATCACGTGGGCGCTGAACAAAAGTACATAGCACTCCGCAAACAGCCAAAAGGGCTGAGTGCTCAGCGCTTATTGGGAAGTGCCCATGACTAAATGTTTCACATGTCATATATGTGAGCGTCAGAGGTCAAATAAGCGCTTAGCACTTCGGCATGAAAGGAAATGGGGCAGAACAAACAGAGCCCAAATAGTTCTTGGCACTTTTAAAATAAAATAAAAGACTAAGCAGACCAAGCCCCTAAATAGGCTAGGTCTCTGAAGTCTTTTCTGCTGCCGAGCCCAAATGCTCTGTTATTGGATCTGAAATAAAAATGATCCTCAAAATCCTGCTAAGTTGATCTCAAATTGAACTAACGTATCCTTAGTAAAAAACAAACTGAGCCCCAAATGCTCATATATGATTAAGTTGATCTTAATCTCAAACTAGATTAACGGTCTTTAAATAAAACCAAGCCCAAATCTAAAAATATACGGATTTGGACTAATCCACGCCCTACGGGTGACGACATAAACCAGTCTCCGTATACAATCCACGGGAAACCAAAACCAAAACAAAACATGGACACGATACGAAGTGAACTGCCGGAGCAGGAGAAAGTGGTTATCGCAATGCGGTAATGCAATTAACTGCAGGGGCTTACGCCTGCAAGGAAGAGCGTCCCTACAATCCAAAACCCTACATAAAATGAGGGGGAATCTGACGAAATTTGCTACAACGTCCGCATCCGTCAAAACTTCTGATATATGGTGCCATAAATCAACTTGGTATCTTCGGAGATGTGCACGGATAAATCCAAATAGTATCTGCCCCCAAATTCAGGCAAGACGATCCATCCCAGTTCGTCTCTATTTTCGGCGGTAAACAGATTCTCATTTAATAAGAAATCTCATTGAACTGTGGAGTTAAACTCTCTCGAAAACTGTGTTCTACAACAGATTTCAGACCTGCAAAAAGAATCCCCAAAAAGAAAATAAGAAAGGGAATAAAATTCCCAAAAGAATTTCTTAAATTTTCTTAGAGCTAAGCTCTGTAGAACAATCCGGAATTAAATTCCTCTAATAATGGGATAAAATCCCAGAAATCCGCTCGGGGAATGGAATTAAATTCCAAACAAATCTTCAAAGATCAAAGTCAGTAATAGGGTAAAACTCTAAGATCTCTAAGACCCATGGTCTACCCAAACTAAAGTTTTTAGATCTCTAAGAGACCGTTCCAAGAGAAGAGCAAAACTCTGTTAATGGGTTAAAAAACCTAAAACAAGAATAGATTCTTTTAAGAGTTTCTTACTAAAATTTTGACAGAGTTTAACTCTGAGAGAGTTTCATTGAACAGAGATCTAAGCTCTGAAAAGAGAATTAAATTCTCAAGAAAGAAGAAGTAAGAGGATGATAAAATGGCAGTCATCTTAAGGTCCAAATGCCCTATTTATAGGACATGAAGGGACGGTTCAACTCCTCAGGAGATCGAACGGTGGAAAAGGTGACACCGTTGCACCCACGTGTAAGCCACGTAAGAGCAACGATAGGGGGCATTTGTTTTCCTAATATTTAACCTAATAAAAGAGCAAAGCTTTGTTTGAATTAAATGAGTCAGCGCCTCACGTGCTCTCCAAGAGGGCACCAACGCCAGGATTAAATCCTATGGTGGCGCCGCATGTGCTCCTCACGCGGGCGCCAATTAAATAAGAGTTAAACTCTTAAATGGTGCCGCACATGCTCTTCACGCAGGCGCCAATGTGCAAAGCACAGGAATACCCATTTTTAGAATTAAAGTCTTAAATGGCGCCCACGTGTACAACACGTGAGCGCCGGCACCCAAGTAGAATTAAATTCTACTCTCTGTTAAACAGAGCCGTCGGATCAAAAATCCAACGGGGAAGATAAATCATCAAAATATAGAATTAAATTCTGTTGGGAGAAAACAGTGCTCAAATCTTTCTAAAATAAGGAAGATACTCTCGATTGGATCGAAGGTCCAATGGTAGAATAAAATTCTATTTTTGGAATATATATTCCTTCAATCTTTCTAAATAAGAAAGATTGCTCTATGCAAAACAGAGAACTATTGAATTAAAAATCCAATGGTGATTAAAAAATCACCATCTTACAGAATAAACTCTGTATAGGTTATTTCCCCAATCTCGTTAAAAACCAAAAATCATATTTTGTAAAAACAGAAGTTCTTGGATCAAAAATCCAATGGTGGGTAAAATTCCCCAGATTGATTTTGAGACCAATTAAATCAATTGGAATCTCTCAATGGGAGATTTTCTCAAAACTAATCAACAATTTGCCTTACCTATATAAAAGACCCGAGACTTCAAGTCTCTGGAGGAGGGGAGACAGATATAGAAGGACGCATAGAGAGGGAGAAACATATAGAGACCACAGAAAGCTTCAAAAACAACAGAGAATTCAATTCTCGAGAAAGAAGAAGACTTTCCTCCTCCTAAAAAACCCTAGGTAAAGAAAAAAGAAAAGATCAAAAACAACTCTTTTACCTAACATATCTAAGGGTTTAACCTTTCTCAAAGAACTTAGTTCTTGTTTCCCCCAATAAAAGAACAAAGCTCTGTTTAAAACTCAAGAGACAGTGCCTCACGTGCCTTCCACGATGACGCCGGCGCCAGAGTTAAAAACTCTTATATGAGCAGCGCCCATGTGCAAAGCACAAAAAAATCTTAAGCAGTGCCTCAGGTGCCTTCCACGAATGCGCCAGCGCCAGAGTCATTGGCGCCGCACTTGCTCCTCACGTGGGCGCCAATGTGCAAAGCACATGAAATAATTAAAACCTTAATAAGCGCCCACATGCACAGCACATGAGCGCCGACGCCTTGTAAAATTAAATTCTACTCTCAGTTAAACAGAGCCATTGGATCAAAAATCCAACGGAGTTGATAAATCATCAGGATGCAGAATTAAATTCTGTTGAGAGGAAATATTCCTTAAATCTTTCTAAACAAGAAAGATTGCCCTCTGTAAAACAGAGTACCGTTGGATGAAAATCCAATGGTGATTAAAAAATCACCGATCTGCAGAATAAATTGTGTATGGGTAAATATTTCTCTAATCTTGTTAAAAACAAGAAAATACTTTCTGTAAAATATAAGTCCTTGGATCAAAGATCCAATGGTAGATGAAATCCCCAAAATCAATTAGGATCTCTCAATGAGAGATTTTCTCAACTAATCAACAGACTTGCCTCTACTATATAAAGAATCCAAGATTTCAAGTCGAAAAAGGAGAAACCCCCACATAAGCTTCGAAAAAAACAAAGCAGAAAGCATCAAAAAGAAAGAAAGAAGAAGATCTCTCTTCTCAGAAAAAAGCTCTAGGTAAATAAAAAAGAAGATGGATCAAAGCATCTCGTTTACCTATTGAAGGGTTTAACTCTTTTAAAAGAAGAACTTAGTTCTATCTCTGGATCTGAGATCCACAAGACAAGTCTCCCACAAGTTGAGAATTTAATTCTCATCAAGACGAACTTGTTCTTGGAGATTAAAGATTCAGAAAAGAACCAGGAAGTTGTATTCCTCAGAACAAAATATAAAAGGAAAAATCACCGCCCAGTGCCTCACGTGCCCCTCACTTAGGCGCCATTCAATAAGAAGTGCTTAGCACTCAGTGAGCGACGCTCAGCGCAGCGTCTCACACGCTCACCTGGACGCCTCAGAAAAATAAGGAGTGCTTAGCACTTAGTGACCGGCGCTCAGCGCCCAGCGCCCCATGTGCCTCTCACGTGGATGCTACAAAATAAAGGAGTGCGTAGCACTCAGTGTGCGGCGCCCAGCGCCTCACGTGTCCCTCACTTGTCCCTCACGTGGGCGCCACAGAATAAAGAGTGCTTGACACTCACTAGGCAACGCCTAGCGCCTCACATGCTTCGCACGTGGGCAAACGTGGGCACCATAAAGAGTGCTCAACACTCCATATAGAGACAAAAAAAGAGTAAAGTGTGAGCGTCAGAACTTACATAAATGCTCAGCACTTTTTGCACAAAAAAGGGGACTAAGCCCGAACAAGTGCTTAACACTTCTTTTCAAATAAAAAGAAAACTGAGCAGATCAAGCCCAAGTTGGCTAGGTCCCTAACCCAGATCAACCGAGCCTATGGGTTCATTATTTTCCAAACCGATCTCAGTTCCAAATACGACTATCGATCTCTCAACTAATGATATCCCAAAATGGTATTTGTTCCATATTCTTCCGAGGAAATCTTAGTCTCAAAATACGACTGACGATTTCCGGGTTTACCATTAATCCCTTTTCCCTCAAACACGGGAATTGGTTCAAGGGTACATCTCTCTACACCTCTGATACATGTCGTTGTAATTCCTCAACGTCTTCAGAGAGATGGCGGGTCCCGATAGCCAACTGCTTTTAGATGCACTTCCCAAACTGACGTGCACATCCCAGATCAAATCACATCCTAAAGTGGATGTATCTCGTATCATCATTGCTCATCCCGATACGTAACAAATACACGTGCGTGCAAGATGAACAACGGACCGAAATGTCCTTAAACTACAACGGACCGAAATGTCCTCAAACTAAACGTTGCCTCCAAAATGGCGACAATAGACCGTAACGTCCTCAAACTAAAACTTCACATCGAAAATGGTGATTTACAGATCGAAATGTCCTCAAACTACAACTTCGTCTCCAAAATGGCGATAAGGGACCGAAACGTCCTTAAACTAAAACAACAGAGCCTAAATACTCTCTTGTGGGATCTGAAACAAAAAATGATCCTAACACCCTGTTAAATAGATCTTAGTCTCAAACTGGACTAATGTATCCTTGACAAAAAAAACAACCGAGCCCCTAACTGCTTGTATACATTTAAGTCGATCTTGATCTCAAAACGGATCAACGATCCTTAAATCAACCTAAACCCAAATCTAAAAATATACGGATTTGGAATAATCCACGTTTTACGGACGACAACATAAATTAGTCTCTGTATACAATCCACAGGCAACCAAAAAAAATAAAACAAACACACACGACACGAAGTTAACTTCCGAAGCAGGAGAAAGTGGTTATCGCGATGCGGTAACATAATTAACTGCAGGGGCTTGCGCCTGTAGGGAAGAGCGTCCCCACAATCAAAAACCCCTCGCAAAAAGAGGGAGAATCTGACGAAGTCTGCTACAACGGCCGCATCCGTCCAAACCTCCGATACATGGTACCATAAATCAAGTTGGCATCTTCGGAGAGGTGGACGGATAAATCCAAATAGCATCTACCCTCAAATTTAGGCAAGACGATCCATCCCGGTTCGTCTTTGTTTTCGGCGGTGAACAAATTTTGGCACGCCCGGTGGGACCTTTTCCTCTTTCCACTCCACACTTCGTGTGTCATGTTCACGAACAAATCACGGTTTACTATGGTTGCCCCTGGATTCGAGGTACTAAGATTTGGTTTCTTGCTCCTGTGTAGAGAAAAGAAGATCAATGGCTTCCAAGTGTATCTGCAACAGCAACTTCCGCTTCGTCCCCGCTGGAGGAGTGACATACGGGCCAAATGCGGCCTGCATCTTTTCAATGCCAGTGGAACAGGTGACTCAGGCTACTACTGGATTGTTTTTTGGGACCATGCTCCCACCAGCGAGTTTCAGCACTCCAATGCCATTATAGGAAACTCTAAAGAAGTCTTTCTTCGATCAACTTGCAACCACCACGACCCCTCTCAACGGGTCGTCCAAGTCTGCCACCTCAGTCTTCAACAAGATGAACCAAAGCTCAAGCGGGCCCGCAAAAAGGCTCGCAATACT
Organism: Agapanthus africanus; assembly: GCA_030015575.1. Lineage (NCBI taxonomy): Eukaryota > Viridiplantae > Streptophyta > Magnoliopsida > Asparagales > Amaryllidaceae > Agapanthus > Agapanthus africanus. Next base: position 900,859,205 of record CM057337.1, read on the forward strand.
TGAAGGGGTCATCCCAAAATGGATAGCCATTGCAGCTTTGGTAGGTGAAGTCGTCAAAGGGACTTCTCCTACTAAAGGATCGGATTTCGCAAAATTGGCCGTTCCAACTCCTGCTACGAGTGAAGTCATCAAAAGTGATTCCCCTACCAGAAAGTCGGCCTTAGAAATATTGGCCTTCCCTTCTCAACGGACGTTAGTCTTCAACAGGCTGGCACCAGCAGTAGCCCTTCACCAAAGCAGGGGGTATGACGAAGCCACTTCCACAACTGAGGTGGTCCCATCTGCAAGGCACGCTCAGCGTCGCCACTGGCGCCGAGTGAGAAAAGATGGGGGCAACTCTCCCTCTGGACTTACCCCACCAGCTCCAATAGTGGAAGTTGATGCTGCTGTTCCGACCGGGAACAGCTTTGAACCGCTTAGGAGGGTGCGGAATAACTCCCCAACCACAGTGCTGAAGAACTCCCCAACCGCAGTGCTGAAGAAATCATGACGCAGGCAAAGACGGAGCAGTCCCCTCAGAGGCTTTACTCCCAAATTCACAGGATCTGGCGCAAAGTCCAAGATTCTGTGATCAACAAGAACTACTCTCGTCAACCGGAGAAAATGAAGGTTTGACAAGAGGAAAATCATCTTTCCAGCATACAGCAAGGGACTTCTTTCACGCAGGCGCCTGCTACAATGGCTCCTTCAACTTCGACCTCCTATAAAAAGAAGAGACTGGAGAAAATACCACTATCGGCGGCAAATCCCAAAGGGGATGGATCCAAACGCCCTAAGTTTGGGGGCATGGTTGTACATACGGTCTACATGGCTTCCGGGAGAGAGAATAGTCTTGCTTCCGTGGGTCATCGGCCGCAAACTCGGTCGTTGACAAAGGTTCAACAACAAAAGCTCCAGGAGATACTAATGAAAATGGCAGCACTCACTGGACAAAAAAAAGCCCGGAAGCAGCGTTTGAACAGTGCCAAGAGCAGGAGATTGATACGGAGTTCCTGCGAAGGGTGCTAGAAAGAAAGTATAAAGAGGCCACGGAACAAGCTGCTAATATAAAGCAGATAGCGCTTTTTTCCAGGACATGGTTGGAATGATGATCCGGCCAGAACTTCTAGATGAAGACCCGCCGATAATCATCGAGGACGACAGAGGGGAAACATCGAACCCTCTTCCGGCTCTATCAGTGGCCAGGAAGGAAATGATCTCCAAGGCTACCCTTGATGATTACATAGCTCAAAAAATACGAGCTCATCAAGCGAGTGAAACGGCCGGCCAAGTCGTCAGAACTGGGCGACCATATCTGGGTTGGTACGATCAAATCAAGTACCCACCGGGATATACGATCCCTAAATTCCATGTGTACAAAGGGACATGCAATCCTCATCAGCACGTGGTTCAATTTAGAGCTTTATGCGGCAATACTGGAGGCGACGACAAATTGCTGCTTCGCCAGTTCGTTGGCAGCCTGTCAGAGACGCCGTTTGAATGGTACTCGGAGCTCCCAAATGACTCCATCAAAACATTCACAGAGATGGAACTGCTATTCACGTAGCGGTTCGCCAGCGCAAACGAGCGAACCCCGATCACGGCGTTAATCAACGCCAGGGTGAAGCCAGGAGAGACCTGGGTTCAATACGCAATTCGGTGGCGGAACTTATGGTCGAAATGCGAACAACGCATCGAAGAGGTTCCTGCTTTGGGCATGTTCATAGGGACTCTCGATCCTCAGACGACTGTGTCCCAGTTCATGACGTTCTTTAAGCCAACCACCTTCCAGGATCTGATCGACAAGTTGGCCCAAATAGACCAGATGGACCACGTACCTTCCTCTTCAAAACTGGACCCTCGGAATGCAAAGGGTAAAGGGAAAGCGGCCTTCGTTGCCAACACTCAACAACAACCGAGTAATCCGAAACCGGTTGCTTGCCAAAACAATGCGCGCCCGCGCCAATCCCTGGAAGAGAAGCTAGGACGAGCTTACTCATTCTCCCATGATAAAACGAGGAGATTGTTCGAACTGGCAATGCGCAACAAACTCATCACACTGCCGGATCCGAGACGTCCCCTGCAACCCGGTGACGTCAACAATCCTAACTACTGCTCCTACCATAGAATAGTGGGCCATCCAATTGAGGATTGCCACGTCTTCAAAAACTGGATCGAGGACCAGTAACGCCAAGGGAATTCGTACTGTCCGAGAACTGGAGGGTGAACCCGCCACAGAGGCACACTTCTAAAAAGGTAGACACGCCGGGGGCATCATGTTCATTGGTGGAAGAAGCGCTGTGAGAAGTCGTCCTTTCAGCTAAAACCAAAAGAATGCTGAAGGATCTTCAAGCATGTCCTGCGATCAGGTGGAAATGCCCTCTGGAGCCCGAGATCATTGAAGGGATGCTGGAGCCGCGTCCCACACGGAAAACTGCTAGTAACGATGGGCAAGACCTCCACGCCAAGCCTTCGAAGTCTTCGAAGGCAAAGAAGAGGACTAAGAAGCCCACGCAGCCTGACGACAAGCGCACGGACCTGCAAAAATATATCGACGCGCTGCAATAATACAACCAGAAGGCGCAGACCCCGGTCACACTCGAAGAGTTTCTCAACCATATTCTTGAGAACGGAGATAGTGACGATGATAAAGGAAATGACTCGTCGGGAGAAACCAAAGATTATGTAGCAAGTTGCCACATGGTTTCTCATTCGTCGTTAAATGACGAAGAAACTCTCTCTGCGTCGGAAAGCAACGCAGAGGAACGGGGGGCAGGACCGGTGCCAAAATCCCTAGAACTGTCAGAAGACCCAATTGACAGGCCGCTAAACGAAGCCCTTTAAAAGAGTAAAGCTGACCGAGAATGTGAAACGGCCATATACAAAAAGGCCAAGCGTCGGCGTCAGGCTGAAGAAGCTGTGCTAAGGATGAGTAGTAAAGTACTCCAACCGAGCCAAAGCACACCTGCTACAGACAAGAGCAGGATCAAAGCAGAGAAGCGGTTCGCTAAAGTTCTGTTAATGGGAATGAAGCTGCCCCACTTATGGAAAACACTCCCGGGAGTATGTGCCTCGACGAAGCGGATGTACATCCGAACTACTGCTTATACCATCGGAGGGTCACACACCCCATCGAAGAGTGCAATGCCTTTAAGAAGTGGTGGCAAGGATACGTTGCTCACCGGCAATAGTTCAAGCGGATGAAGCGCAAAACCCGTCGACAACAAAGAAGCGCGACAGACGAGCAAGAAGGAACGGCTGGCAACTGTCATATGATTGATACCCGTTCGACAAAAGGAAAATCTCAAGTTCTTACATTCGGGAGTGATTCTGAGGAAGAAATAACCCTCGGCCCTCTCTTCAAAGAATCCAACTCTGAAAAAGAAGAAGAGGAAAAGAACCGCGAGAACATTCAGCTGCGTAACCGTACGTTGCCTGAAAAGAATCTCGGGCCTACAAACAAAGGTTTGAGCGAAAGGGACAAGGGGAAGGAAAAAGTCTCTGAGGAAATTGCCCTCGATGATAGAGTCGTCAAAGAGCTCGCAGCCAAGGACCCGCCTAAGAAAAATAAGGTGGATTACAATGTCCTGGCACATCTGAAAAAGATACCCTCACAACTGAGCATACTGGATGCTCTCCTCCTGTCCAAAGAGGCACGATATTCTCTGATCAAGGCACTGCAAGAGCCAGATCAGTTCCAAGATTTCTTTGTGGAAGAAAAGATGAAGGACGAGCTGGCAGAGATTCATACAGCTGACATCACAATCGGCGATGAAGATCTCCTACTCGGAACGTTCGAGTACAACCGTCATCTATATGTCACCGGGTACTGCCACGATATTAAGATAGGGAAGATCCTGGTCGATAACGGGTCCTCCGTCAACCTTCTCAACATGAAGGTGCTGAAGGAGATTTGCATGAACGTTCAACACCTGGCTCGGGACAAAATTACCATCTCTGGGTTCGACTCGCAGTCGTCACGGATGCTTGGGTCCGTGATATTGACATTACGCTTTAGGATGCTCGTCACCGACATCAAATTTCATGTCATTGACGCCAAGACTTGCTACCACGCCCTGCTCGTCCGGCCTTGGTTACACGAGTACAACGTCATCCCTTCTACACAACACCAGTGTATGAAGTATTTCAAAGATGGTCTCGAGTACACTGTTACGGGGGAGCTAAATCCATTCTCCATAAACGAAGTCCGAAAATATGAAGATGCCAAGTACTTCCTACCAGACTTCAAAGACACGAAAAGATGTCGTAAGCCGGAGAATAAACAAAAAGCCGTCGCTACCATCTCGATCTTTGGGAGCGATACCGAGGAGGATGAAGAGATAGTCTACTCGGGGCAACCCCAAGGCAGCAGGCCAGGACCATCTACTCCTATTTTGGTCTTTGGCACTGAATCTGAAGATGAGGCCAACGCCGTATTCTCCGTTCGCCCGTCAGTACAAACCATTACTGGAGCTGATCAGAGTATACAGATCACTATGGTGCCGCCACGACATTACAATGAACTCGATGCGCTTGATACATACAACATACAAGAGTTGCAGACTTTCTACATCCCTCCCAAGCGAAGAGGTGAAAAGGCGATCCTCTTCTATCGATCTACGGAGACCAAAGTATGGAAAGAAGTCTGGCATGGTGCCGAACGTGCGCTTGACAGGCTTCAGCCAAACCGTCTGCCTAGATATTACATAAAGGGATTGAAAAGGCTATTAAGAAGCCAAGGCGTACCCTTCAAACAAGCCGCTCGACAAGCCCAGTTCTACAACAAGATTTGGGACGTTTCCGGGACACAGCGAAAGATGCCCAACAGGAGGATGGAGACGACTGGGCTTGGATATGTTCGGTCCAAGAAACATGAGCGATTCCATAGCTGCCGTGTCATAAATAACTCCGATGGAAAAAGGGAATGCTTTCCCAGATAGCGCTGATATTGAACCAGAGCGAGATCCCGCCGTAATAATGCCAAGTCCGTCATTCGAAGAACAAATTAACAAGCTAATGAGAGAAGTTGGTCAAAAGGCTCGGGATGACCACAGCCGTGAAATGACCATTTACGAAAAAGCCAGGATACAGCGTCTCACTCAGCAGTCTGCGGGAAGAAAAGAATACGATGCCCTTCACTCTCAGCCCACTGTGCGCTCTCGTGGCAAGGAAAAAGCCTAACATAGAGGCAACAACAAGGTGAAGAACGAGAATGACGTTCGAAAATAGCGAAGCAGATCCAAGAAGCTACGCGATCGAGAAAAAGTCAGCTGGAATCCATCGTTGATGAAGAAGATGGGTTGGGAATACTCTTTCCCCCAAGATAAGACAAGAAAGATATTTGACCTTGTCATTAAGCATCAAATGATGACGCTCCCATAGTCTCGGCACCCCGAACAAATAAACGAGGTCTATCACCCAGCTTATTGCTCTTACCACCGAGCAATAGGACATCCTCTTGAAGACTGCTTCACCTTCAAAGACTGGGTCGAACACCAGTATCAGTAAGGCAGGTTTGCTCTATCCGACAGTTGGAGGGTAACCTCACCACGAAAGCATGAGCCAAAAGCAACTTATATTGCGAAGGTATGCCCAAATCAACATCGAGTTTGGAAATGAACTCGTACCTGCCACGTGATAACATTCTCAAAGGAGGGGGAGCATGAGAATATGGACGACCTCTCCCAGTGCTTCGCAAATAAGAATGAGGATGGGATGATCTCAGAATTTCCACCGGCGCCAAAAGAGTTGGATGATGGGATACACATCACGGCGGACAGCCTAAGAAAAATTGACTTGGGAACAGAAAACGATCCAAGGCCAACGTTCGTCAGTAAGCTGCTGTCTAACAAGCAGGTGGCCACACTAAAGGACGTGCTTACATAATATAAAGATTTCTTCGCATGGAATTATTCCGAGATGTCAGGACTAGATCCAGAAACAGCGGTGCATAAACTGACGATATCGCCGGACGTCTAGCCAATCAAACAGGCGTCAAGAAGAATGCGGCTCGAGCTCAAGATGAGTATCAACGCCGAAGTCAAGAAACTAATTGACTCCGGCTTCATCCAAGAAGTTCAATATCCCGACTGGATAGTCAACATCGTTCCAGTGATGAAGAAAAATGGGACGGTGCGCATCTGCGTAGACTTTCGGGACCTCAACAAAGCCTGCCCAAAGGATGAATTCCCAGTACCACTTACCGAGATGATGATGGATAACACGTCTACCCATGAGATCTTCTCCTTCATGGATGGATCTTAAGGGTATAATCAAATAAAAATGCATTCTGAAGACCAAAAGCACACCGCCTTCCGGACCTCGCTAGGCATATTCTGCTGTAAGATGATGCCTTTCGGTTTGAAGAACGCAGGCGCTTCCTACCAGAGGGCCATGACGAAGATCTTCGATGACCTCATACATGAGATTGTCGAATGCTATATTGATGACCTTGTGGTAAAAAGCAAATCGTACGAGGAACACTGGGAACATATGAAAATAGTGTTTCAGCGTCTTCGGAAATACAATCTAAAGATGAATTCTTTAAAATGCGCGTTTGGTGTCTCCTCAGGAAAATTCCTAGGATTCATCATACGACACCGATGTATCGAAATAGACCCATCGAAGATCAAGGCGATTACGGAGATGCCCACGCCAAGAACTCTCAAACAACTTCAATCTCTCCAAGGAAAGCTTGCATATATTCGACGGTTCATAGCTAAGCTCTCCGGAAAATACCGCCCCTACCGCCATCTAATGAAGAAGGAGACCCCGTTCGTTTGGGATCATAAATGCCAAAGTGCACCGGACAAAATCAAGCAATATCTGCAGAACCCGCCGGTACCGACCGCTCCGGTCAAGGGAAAGCCCCTCATACTGTACACAACAGCCCTTGAAGGTTCTTTAGGCGCGCTATGGGCACAGGAGAACGACCAGGGGAAGGAGAGAGCTCTCTACTATTTAAGTCGAGTTCTTCTGGGGGCAGAAAACAACTGCTCCCCCATTGAAAAGTGTTGCCTGGCATTGATCTTCACAATAACGAAACTTCAACATTATGCCTTGGCACATGAGGTCCATCTCATATCAAAGGTGGATCCTCTCAAATATTTGATGTCAAGAACCATACTAACAGGAAGGCTTGCCAAATGGGCCTCCTCTTGATGGAGTTCTCGATAACGTATCGACCCCTCAAGGCAGTGAAAGGCCAGGTCATCCCCGACTTTCCGCTGAGCATCCAATACCAGCCGATTCTCCCTTAAATTATGAATTGCCAGACGAACACGCGTTCGACACAATCGAAGAGAAGAAGGAGGAAAATAATGTCCAATGGGAACTCTACTTCGATGGAGCATCTTCCATGAAGAAGCGTAAGCATAACACCCCCATGATCAAAGCTGGGTAGGCTTTATCTTCGTGACTCCGCAAGGAGGGATAATGCGTTTCGCCTTTTCCTTAACATAGCCGAGGAAAAAAAATGAGGCTGAGAGCTTTGATAGCGGGTCTTGAGATTGCAGTCGACATGGGAATCGAAAACCTCCTCATATATGGAGACTCCCAGGTAGTCGTTAGCCAAGTAAATGTCGACTATCAGACATGTAAACCGGAGTTGGTTAAATATGGCGAAAGAGCGCAGCAACTGCTGACTCAAATTCCCTCCTAAATCATGGAAAGCATACCGCGTGCGGAAAATAGCAAGACGGATGCGTTAGCCAAGCTCGCTAAAGAATTGGCCGACGAAAATCTTGCCGACGTAAGGATCATTGTGCAAAGTCGCCGGATTCTCGCACCAGCAGAAATATCTCCGGAGTCGTCTGAAAGAAAAGAAGCAACCAAACAAGCAGCCTTCCAATTAGAGGATGAAGAAAAGGCTAAGGATTGGAGAGAAGTCTTCATAGACTACTTCAAATCCCATAGAACACCCGAAAACGCATCTTCAAGACATCATCTCTTGAAATGAGCTTTGTCTTTTACCTTCGTTAATGATACTCTATACAAGAGATCATTCGACTGTCTGTGGCTGAGATGCCTGTGAACAGAAGAATCAAAAAGTGTCATCCAAGAAATCCATGACGGACTCTGCGGTTCTCATCATGCCGGGCCAATGATGAAGCTGAAGATCAAGAGAATGGGTTACTATTGGCCCACAATGATTTAGGACTGCCTCGAATATGCGAAGCAATGTCACTCGTGCCAGGTTCATGGGGACTTCATCCAAATCCGCTACACCCAACACTGGCTAGTTGGTCGTTCGAAATGTGGGGAATCGATATAATTGGTCCCATCGAACCAGCGTCATCCAAAGGACATCGGTTCATATTTGCAACAACCGATTACTTCTCTAAGTGGGCAGAGGCAGTACCGCTAAAGAATGTGAAGACGAAGAACATCCTCCATTTCTTCAGGACACATGTCATCTACCAGTTCGGCACTCCGCGACGGATCATATCGGATAATGGGCCGGCCTACAGAAGCCATAAGATCAGTTGCTTCGCACAGCAGTATAATATAGACTGGAGATACTCTTCAGTCAATAATCCCCAAGCCAACGGTCTAGCTGAGGCTTTCAACAAGATCTTGACAAAAATCATAAAGAAAATGGTGTCCAGAAATAAAAAGGACTGGCACGAGAGACTACATGAAGCTCTCTGTACGTATCAAACCACGTTTAAAACGGCCATGAATACAACGCCATTCGCGTTGGTATTCGGCACGGAAGCGGTACTTCCCTTGGAGATAGAGCTACCCTCTCTACGAGTGGCAGTTCGATACGAGTTGACAGATGAAGAAAATGCCCATCTTCGGCTTGAGGAGCTCGATGCCCTCGATGAAACTCGTCTCATGGCGCAGCAAAACCTGGAAGCTTACAAAGTAAGGATGACGCGCTCATACGAAAGACTAACCAGACCAAGAACATTCTGCCAAGGCGAACTCGTGTTAGTGGTCAAAAGACCTATAATCCCCAACCGTGCAAAATGGGGGAAATTCGAGCCAAACTATGAGAGCCCATATATCGTAAACAAGGTCTACCAAGGTGGGGCCTATTTGCTCATGGATATGCATGGCGAAAAACCTTTTCGGCCAATAAACGGTCGATTCCTCAAGAAATACCACGCTTGACGAGTAACGACTTAGGTCAATGATAGATGAGGACGCTCATGTCCTCTCGCTATCTTCCTGAGTTAAAACTCTAAGTGGTATTCGGAAAAACTTCACCCCAAAATGGTGACAATGGACCACTACGTCCTTAAACTGGCAATGGACCGAAATGTCCCTAAACTAGTACTCCACCTCAAACATGGCGCATCGTACAAAATACGGCGATATCTTCTCTTAGGATCTATGTTGCAATCAAACCTCCAACGGCAAAGACTGCAACCCAAGCCAAAAAAAGGTACGTCCACAAGCGAAATGGGCACGGATGAAAACCCGAAAGGGTGCTGTGAGTAAAAACAACAGGGCTACCGGCGAGCTTGTGAAAACCCGAAAGGGTGCAATCTCATAAATTTTTCACTTACGAGTTCCTCTCGACTCGTAAGAAGAACTCCCCCTATGAAACCCTCATGGCTCATAGGATTCAAAGCTTTAAGCAACAGGGACCTGAACTTGTTCTTAAGCCATTATATCCCCTAAGTTGCCCTATAAGCGGTACAATGCTAGCCCTTGTATACAATCCACCGGCATAAATAAACGATTCCGCCACCAAGTTCCACCAATCACGAGGAATGCCCCCATATGGTGAATGACTCTTGTAAGTCCTCTCGACTTATAAGGAGAAAATACACTTATGAGATCCTTACGACTTATAGGAGAAAACACCACCTGAAGTCCTCACGACTTATAAGGAGAACATACACCTACGAGATCCTCATGACTCGTAGGGAGAAATACCTTTATGAGACCCTTATGGCTCGTAAAGTTAAAAAGCCTTAGTCGACAGGATCCTAACCCCTGTTTGCTAAGCCACCTTTGTTCAAATCGACAAAGGAAAATGATGATTCGCGCTTTGCAATATCCCAGTTGTAGCGATGATGATGCTTAAATCGGAATCAAATTCCAAGTCCTTCCACGGCAAATGATGATTCGCTCCTAATAATATTTCAGTCGCAGCGGTGCTGATACCAAGATTGGTATCAGATCTCAAGTTCCTTACTCGAAACAAAAATCAGCGTGCAAAAATAAATGCATATGAAATAGCCGAAATGATGGGGCAACTCGCAATAAAAATCAGCGAGCAAAATATATGCATATAAAAACAGCCGAAATGTTTGGGCAACTCGCAATAAAAAGCAGCGAGTAAAAAGAAAAGAATAGCCGAAATGATTGGGCACCGCGATAAAAAGCCGAAATGATTGGGCAATCGTGACTTTCGTGATATAAAAAGCTGAAATGATAGAGCATCGCGGAAATAAAAAAATGAAACTTTTGCCCTGCAGGTGAGTCCACATCAACCCCTGTATACAATTCATAGGCATAAACGCAAAGGGAACCATATTTGTCCACCAGGCTCCGTCAAAGGGAGAGCCAAGTCTTGACGGTTCACAAAACAACCTAAAGACTATTCTTGACACTCGTCTCAATACAGCAGACATAGTGTCAACAACGACGTTTCTTCTCACTCCAGCAGGATGCAGATGCGACGTCAACAAACGACCCCAGGGTCAAAACAAAGCGGAGCCATGGCAAAGTCCCTAGTTCCAAGTCTTGATGGTTCACAAAAAAATCTAAAAACTATCCTCGACACTCATCTCGTTACAGCAGACGCAGTGTCAACATCGGCGTTTCTTCTCACTCCAGCAGGTGCAGACGCAACGTCAACAAATGACCCCAGAGTCGAAACAAATCGGAGCCATGGCAAAGCCCCTAGTTCCAAGTCTTGACGGTTCACAAAATAACCTAAAGACTATCCTCGACACTCGTCTCGATACAGAAGACACAGTGTCAATATCAGCGTTTCTTCTCACTCCAGTAGGATGCAGACGCAACGTCAACAAACGACCTCAGAGTCGAAACAAAGCGGAGCCATGGCAAAATCCCCCGTTCCAAGTCTTGACGGTTCACAAAACAACCTAAAGACTATCCTCGACACTCATCTCGGTACATCAGACGCAGTGCCAACATCGGCGTTTCTTCTCACTCTAGCAGGATGCAGACGCAACGTCAACAAACGACCCCAGAGTCGAAACAAAGCGAAGCCATGGAAAAGTCTCTAGTTCTAAGTCTTGATGGTTCACAAAATAACCTAAAGACTATCCTCGACACTCGTCTCGGTATAGCAGACGCGGTATCAATATCGGCGTTTCTTCTCACTCCAGCAGGATGCAGATGCAACGTCAACAAACGACCCCGGGGTCAAAACAAAATGGAGCCATGGCAAATTCCCTAGTTCCAAGCCTCGATGGTTCACAAATAACCTAGAGACCACCTCGACACTCATCTCGATACAGCAGATGCAGTGTCAACAACGGCGTTTCTTCTCACTCCAGCAGGATGTAGACGCAATGTCAACAAACGACCCCAGAGTCGAAACAAAGTGGAGCCATGTCAAAGTCCCTAGTTCCAAGTCTTGACGGTTCACCAAACAACCTAAATACTATCCTTGACACTCATCTCGGTATAGCAGACGCAGTGTCAACATCGGCGTTTCTTCTCACTCCGGAAGGATGCAAACGCAACATCAACAAACGACCCCAGAGTCAAAACAAAGCGGAGCCATGGCAAAGTCCTTAGTTCCAAGTCTTGACGGTTCACAAAACAACTTAAAGACTATCCTCGACACTCGTCTCGGTACAGGAGACGCAGTGTCAACATCGGCGTTTCTTCTCACCCCAGCAGGATGCAGACTCAACGTCAACAAACGACCCCGGGGTCGAAACAAAGCGGAGCCATGGCAAAGTCCCTAGTTCTAAACCTCGACGGTTCACAAACAACCTAGAGACCACCTCGACACTCATCTCGTTACAGCAGACGCAGTGTCAACAACGACATTTCTTCTCACTCCAGCAGGATGCAGACGCGACGTCAACAAACGACCCTAGAGTCGAAACAAAGTGGAGCCATGGCAAAGTCCCTAGTTCCAAGTCTTGACGATTCACAAAACAACCTGAAGACTATCCTTGACACTTGTCTCGGTACAGCAGACGCATTGTCAACATCGGCGTTTCTTCTCACTCCGGCAAGATGCAGACACAACGTCAACAAACGACCCCATAGTCGAAACAAAGTGGAGCCATGGAAAAGTCACTAGTTCTAAGTCTTGAAGGTTCACAAAACAACCTAAAGACTATCCTCGACACTCGTCACAGTACAGCAGACGCAGTGTCAACATCAGCGTTTCTTCTCACTCCAGCAGTATGCAGACGTAACGTCAACAAACGACCCTAGGGTCGAAACAAAGCGGAGCCATGGCAAAGTCCCTAGTTCCAAGGCTCGACGGTTCACAAACAACCTAGAGACCACCTCGACACTCATCTCGTTATAGCAGACTGTTCAGTTGATAAAACTGCACATTTGTATTACATTTTTCCTACCATTTTCATATTAAAAAAGGACTTTATTATAATATATTATACATATGAGGGTTTATGTGTAAAAACATTATTTTCCATGTGTTAATATATTTTAATTAGCATTTGGTAGGAAAATGTATGCAAATAAATTCATTGACCAAATCCTAGTAGAACTAGGTCTACTAAATCTTATTTGAGTTGTTGTGCAGAATATTTCCAAGTTGTGCAGAATTTTCCAAGGCTAGAATCAAGCAAATCAAGTTGTTGAAGAAGACTTGCCTAATTAAGAATCAAAACTTGGAGACCAAGTCTGGCAACAACCACGAGAATATTTCAAATATCTAAAGCTTCTAGAAATTGCCAAATGTCACAAGGATCTACCCACAAAAATATGATGAAGAGATCTCTACCTTTGGCCGCGGATCCGCGGCGGTTAAGAAGAGTTGGAAGCCGAGATTTTTCAGGGTGAATCTTTGCTAAATTTTACCAAATATTGAAGCAAATGATTCTGGCTTTTCACTATAAAAGGGCACCGAGAGCCTTTTGGAAAAATCATCAAGCCGAAGAGATCACGAAGCTCCAGACGCTCACGCATTCAGGCTGATCATCAACTGTTCGTCTACCTCCTTGGAAGAGATCGAGAAGCAAACTAGTCTTTGTAATCATTTTCTAAGGAATCAAAGTGTAGATTGTTCAAGTTGATTAATAAAGATAGTTGTTTTATTTAATTCTTTTGCATTTTACATTATGTTTTCCCTCTCTGTCTTTTCATCTTCTTCTCCCAACATGCGCGAGTAATTCTCCGCTTGTTAGGGTTCGTAGGATTAGGGTAGGCTAATGGACGATAAAAATCCCTAAACCCTTTTTAAGTCCTATAAAGTTTATGAAATTTATCAAAAGAATTATTAACATCCTAATCGGGCGCGCTAACAATTCCTTGTTAGTTCCGACCGCGATTAGAGATTAGATTAATGATTGTTTTGGTAAAGGTTAGATATGAACGGAGTTCCGTGTCTCGATAGGGGTTAAGAGTGAGATTCCTTTTCCCTCCAGAAACCCTAATCTACATCCTAATTTTAAATCTATTAAAGGATAAAAAGGGTAACTTTTAATTAATTGTCCATAACTACTAAATCCTAACGAACCCTACAAGCCCTCTTATTATATTAACTACATCCTTAAAATAATCTAGATCTATATTTTTGCATTCTTGCTTAACGTAGATCTAGAAACCATTCAACAAATTCTTTCTTCCTCCTCTCTTTTTCAACACATCTAAAGTAAGAGTAAAAAGTTCAACGTTTCCCAGAGGACGACCCGTACTCATCTCGGTCTAGCTACACGCGACATCGTTATTGATTGCGGTTAACTACAAACACACTCTTTTTCGTACCAATCAAATGGCGCCGTTGCCGGGGATATGTGCGTAATTTTTTATTCTTGCTATTTGTGTTGAATTCTTAGACGATTCATATCATTATTAAAACAAAACTGCAAATTGCATATTTAACGATTTGTGTGTGAATTTTGCGAGGGAATCTGGAGTCACGGACTTGAGGAAACAGGAGATCTAGGGTTTCACACTTCTCTGGTATCTTTTACAACTCCTTCTCTCTCCTCTCAAATCCAATAAAATCTATTTTCTGCAGGATTCTTTGCAAAATTACGCCGCTCAAAAATCTTTTTGCAAAAGTTTTGTGATTGGTTTTGTTTTGCATATTTTAATACGGACTTTAAGGGGCAAAGACCAAATCAAGATTAGGTGGGGATTTCATCACCCTTCCTAAGCCCCACAAATCACAAACTGAGCATATAGATCAACCCTTCATTAATTTAAAAAATATCTAGACCAGACTCTAAGGACTGTCGCGCTCATTACGGACAGAGAAAGGTCGTGGGTAATCTATCGTTTATCCGCATTACTTTTGTAGTGCCTAGGCAAGTGTGTCAAAGGCTAGTGGTTTTTAATTAGGCCCACTATTGTGGTTCCTTCCCACTTACCTGGCACTTACCTGGCTACAAGGGTAGTACGGAGGCAGTAGAGGATTTATCCTGCGGCCTGTCCTTTGGAAGTCTAGGAGCGGTCTAGAGACTGGACCTAGGTGACCTTAGTTCTAGGGTTGCTTGTGCATCTTAGGGTGATTTGTCTTGAGTCCCACTTTTTCAAAACAAGCCAATTTTAAATCACACACACGCTGCCACTTGCACTAAACCCGCTTAGTGCATGCTCGGCTGGACACGGGATCCTAGTGCCCGTCTTGTCCGCGTTCCTGCTATCGACGCCGAAGTCGGTACTTCTTCATCTTCTTTTCCCCCCACCACATACCACATCGACCGTGATGGACGACACTCCATCTAATTATAACACCACGCTGCCACTGCCCGCAGGTGAGCAGAATCCACCGCGCATCTCTCTCCAAGAGAGATGCTATCCTATCCGTGGTCCCCTTCCTACTTGTCTATCTCTTCCACCACCTAACGGGGATAATTTCGAAATTAAACCCCACTACATCAATCTGCTGCCTAAATTTCACGGGCTTGAGTTGGAAGACGCGTACGTTTTCATCACCAAATTCGAAAACGTATGCGCAATGATGGGTACTTCACAATTGACTTTAGATGCTATGCGCTTACGTCTTCTCCCATTCACACTATGCGACTTGGCAGAAAAATGGCTTTATAATACTGCCGCACACTCTATCACTAGTTAGGATGAATTCGTAATAGCATTTCTTAAGAAGTTTTACCTAAACCATAAGACTGCCCGTGTTAGGAGCGAGATCAGCCAGTTCACCCAGCTTCCCAATGAACCATTTTGGAAGTGCTTTGAACGTTTCAAAGATCTGCTTGTCCAATGTCCTCATCATGGAATCAATAGATGGGATTTATGTCGGATTATATATGAGGGCATTAATCCAGTGACAAAGCAGATGCTTGAAACAATGTGTCAATGCAATTTCATGTCTAAAGATGACGGTGAAGCATGGAAATATCTGGAAGACCTTGCTGAACACACGTTGTAGTGGGAAAGCGTAAGACCACCTTCAACTAAGGGAGGTGTTCACCAGCTCGATGTTTCTATCGCAGTAAAAGCCGAAATGGCAGCGATACAGAAGAAACTCGACGCTATTGAAAACAAGTTCTCATCATTCTCCCTAAATCAGGTCACGTTTCCTAAGACCATCTGTGGTTGCTATTCGGATCCTTCACACTTAACGGAAGAATGTCCTATGAATGCATTGTTTCAAGCTAATGCTGCTTTTCAGCAGCGGCCTAGAAATGACCCTTATTCTTCCACGTACAATCAAGGATGGAGGAATCATCCTAGCTTTGCTTGGAACCAAAACCAACAAAGCAATTATCAAAGACCTCCTCCACAGCAACCACAACGACAGAATCAGCCCCCCTTTCAGTCACAGAATTTCCAAAATCCGGCCAACATTTCTACACCACAAGTGGCCGGTACTGACAACTCACTTGCACAAACTTTGGATATGTTCATGAAACAATCCATGCAAATTTCGGCTGAGATGAGGTCTTTTATTGATACCATAACGAAAAACTCCGCCTCCCATGGTGAGAGTATTAAATCATTAGAAAACCAAATCGCACAGTTAAACGCCGCAATGAGTGCGAGAGAGAAAGGGAAACTCCCATCTCAACTCATACCTAATCCTGGCCACTCACAAAGTTATAATGTGAGTGCTATTACCACGTTGAGATCGGGAAAAGTGCTGAATAACCGAGTGGGTGAGCAATGTGATGATAGTGACACCAATGATACCCCTTCTTCTTCTTCTTCCCCTAATTCGTCTAGTCTTCCACCTTCACCCAAGCCTATTCTCCGTTTTCCCCAAGGCTCGAACCCTTCGCCCATTTCGCCAAAACTATTTAAATTGATTCCCACTTCAGTTTTAGGATCGAATCCGTCCCCACAATCCTCTCCAATGTTGGACCAAACCCTTATTGATAAAGCACCTTATCCAAACAGGTTAAGGGGCAACAGACCAAGTCTACAAATGGAGAAGATTATGGAAATTTTTAAGCAAGTTAACATAAGCATTCCTCTCCTAGATACTATTCAACAAGTTCCGTCATATGCGAAAATCCTAAAGGACTTGTGCACTAGGAAGAGAAAAGTTCAAGTACCTAAAAAAGTTTTCCTTGCGAGTAATGTGAGCACAGCTTTTACACAACAACTACCCAAGAAACGAAAGGACCCCAGAAGTCCTACAATTTCTATTTCCATTGAGGGTAAAAATATCAATCGTGCTCTACTCGATTTAGGTGCTAGTGTTAACTTGCTTCCGTATTCTGTTTATGAGCAATTAGAGATCGGAGAGTTAAAACCTGCGCATTGCACTCTTCAGATGGCCGATCGATCTATCACCCAACCTAGGGGTGAGCTAGAGGATGTGTTAATCAAAGTCGGGGAATTCATATTCCCTGTGGACTTTATCGTTATAGATACACAACCTGTGGCAAACCCACGCAATCAAATCTCGATGATACTCAGTCGACCATTTTTGGCCACTTCCAACGCAGTAATCAATTGTAGAAACGACTCTATGACTCTATCCTTTGGAAAGAAGTCAATTGAGCTTAACATTTACAAGTTGGGAAGTGAACCCTCCGAACCCTATACTCATGTGTGTTCTGTCGAATTAATGGATGTCGACAGCAGCGAATTTGATCAACCTCATGATACTGACTCTTTTCATATGTTGTTGTTTGACCCAACCATGTATTATACATACACGGACTCTTCCACCGAGTTGTCCGGGTCAACATCTAACACTGATGAGGAACTTTTAATAGAGTCGGACGATCACCCCATTTTTTCTGATGACATTATTCTTTGGGGTATCGATGAAAGCTTTGAGAAAATTTTCGCTGATGAACTCGCATTTTTACAAGACACGGGTGTTGAGATGAATCAACTCCAAGATGAAGAAATTGGACCTCCACCCCCTCTTTTGGACAATCATGATAATGAGAGTAATCCATCATTACTATCACTGTGTCGTCTCTCCAAATTGAGACGCAATCCTTTTCCACCTCCCCACTTCTTCACGTCAAAAGGTGACATGTTCTTCCAACAACCTTGGTGCTTCATCGATAAAATTTTTAAATGGTTGGTGTTGACCTTCGGTCTTTGCAAAGCTTGGCATTGACCAATAACCTTGACCCTCTCGTGTGATTTTAAAAGATTAAAATTGTTTAACTCAAGTTTGGGGGGGTGGTATATTTCGGCTCTTGAAAGAAAATGCTTTTTACAAAATTGTGAGCCAAAAATAAGTTTGGGGGAGGATTTTCCCTCTATATATTCTTGCCCCCATTAATAATTTCCTCCCAAGTCTACAGGTTTTTGAGCTTAACGGATGACATCAGTGAGGACACTGCTGTAAACAGGTTTGGGGAAGGTTTGTGCTTATACTTTGCATTATACTATATTAACGCACAAAAAAAAATTTATACTTTGCATTATACTATATCAACGCACAAATTTTTTTTTTGATAATAAAAGAATAGAAAGTGAAAAATTACATCCAAAAGATAGGAATAGTTTAAGAAAACCAAGAAAATTAGAAGTTTTCTTAAACGGACTAGTAATAAGTAGTTATGAGCTGTTGTCCCAAGGGTTAGTAAGATGAAGGAAGTCACTAATCTGAGGATAAAAATAAGTCTGAAAAATAGTTTCTATTCTGGAAGCCAAACATTTGAATGTTGATACCCTACTATTAGCACTTACACACGTCTTGAAACTCGGGATAGTAGAGGATACCTTGAAATACTCTTGTCTAAAAGCCAAAGTATGAAGGAAATAAAAAAAATGAAGAAAATATAAAAATGGTGAAAAGAAAAAAATGAACACTGGTTTTGTATCGCCAAGGCACCAATAAAAAAAATATAGCGAGGGTGCCTCTTCACCTAGTGCCCTAAGGCCAACTGGTCTGGGAGTCACTGCTAAGCCTTAGGTGGTGCAAGACGAGGAAAATATTATCACCTAATCAGCAAACACATGAGTAATCGGTCGGTTAGTACCTCAAGAAGTATTAACGGTCGCATGAAAATGTGTGAGCAAATCTAAATATTCATCAAATTAAAAAGTACTAAGGTAGATGGACAAGAGTATGATAGCTTGAATTGAATTCTCCGAGTGTAGGGATGTCTATTACACACATGTATGGTTATATGATCGATGTTTGGACGAAAGGTAGGAACGAAAAATAAAGATGATGTTTTATTGAGGGATGATGTGATTTTTAACATCGTTTCATGACCATTAAGATAGGGCTCATGACAACTGAAAAGCTAGTGTAGTTGGAAACTCTTATTTTCAAAGTCTTTCTTTTATGGTTCTTATCTTTATATGTAAATTTCACCATCTCTATTTTGTTATTGGATTTTGTGGGTGTAATCCGCTGAAAACCCTCAGGAGACAACACTCCTCCTACTAGGGACACCTAGAGATTTAACGGCTTGTTGCACGTGCTCAGTGCAATCGTGTCTGCCTACGAAAGTGTGCTTAGTTTTCTCCTTTCTTTTTCTCCTCTTGAATAAACTAGTTTGCTCGGGACGATCAAAGATAAGTTTGGGGGTATTTGTTCAGTTGATAAAACTGCACATTTGTATTACATTTTTCCTACCATTTTCATATTAAAAAAGGACTTTATTATAATATATTATACATATGAGGGTTTATGTGTAAAAACATTATTTTCCATGTGTTAATATATTTTAATTAGCATTTGGTAGGAAAATGTATGCAAATAAATTCATTGACCAAATCCTAGTAGAACTAGGTCTACTAAATCTTATTTGAGTTGTTGTGCAGAATATTTCCAAGTTGTGCAGAATTTTCCAAGGCTAGAATCAAGCAAATCAAGTTGTTGAAGAAGACTTGCCTAATTAAGAATCAAAACTTGGAGACCAAGTCTGGCAACAACCACGAGAATATTTCAAATATCTAAAGCTTCCAGAAATTGCCAAATGTCACAAGGATCTACCCACAAAAATATGATGAAGAGATCTCTACCTTTGGCCGCGGAACCGCGGCCAAACCCCCCTGTTGGCCGTGGATCCGCGGCGGTTAAGAAGAGTTGGAAGCCAAGATTTTTCAGGGTGAATCTTTGCTAAATTTTACCAAATATTGAAGCAAATGATTCTGGCTTTTCACTATAAAAGGGCACCGAGAGCCTTTTGGAAAAATCATCAAGCCGAAGAGATCACGAAGCTCCAGACGCTCACGCATTCAGGCTGATCATCAACTGTTCGTCTACCTCCTTGGAAGAGATCGAGAAGCAAACTAGTCTTTGTAATCATTTTCTAAGGAATCAAAGTGTAGATTGTTCAAGTTGATTAATAAAGGTAGTTGTTTTATTTAATTCTTTTGCATTTTACATTATGTTTTCCCTCTCTGTCTTTTCATCTTCTTCTCCCAACATGCGCGAGTAATTCTCCGCTTGTTAGGGTTCGTAGGATTAGGGTAGGCTAATGGACGATAAAAATCCCTAAACCCTTTTTAAGTCCTATAAAGTTTATGAACTTTATCAAAAGAATTATTAACATCCTAATCGGGCGCGCTAACAATTCCTTGTTAGTTCCGACCGCGATTAGAGATTAGATTAATGATTGTTTTGGTAAAGGCTAGATATGAACGGAGTTCCGTGTCTCGATAGGGGTTAAGAGTGAGATTCCTTTTCCCTCTAGAAACCCTAATCTACACGCATCACCGTCGTTCTAGTTTTAAATCTATTAATGGATAAAAAGGGTAACTTTTAATTAATCGTCCATAACTACTAAATCCTAACGAACCCTACAAGCCCTCTTATTATATTAACTACATCCTTAAAATAATCTAGATCTATATTTTTGCATTCTTGCTTAACGTAGATCTAGAAACCATTCAACAAATTCTTTCTTCCTCCTCTCTTTTTCAACACATCTAAAGTAAGAGTAAAAAGTTCAACGTTTCCCAGAGGACGACCCGTACTCATCTCGGTCTAGCTACACGCAACACCGTTATTGATTGCGGTTAACTACAAACACACTCTTTTTCGTACCAATCAATTCCGCGGCCAAAGGTAGAGATCTCTTCATCATATTTTTGTGGGTAGATCCTTGTGACATTTGACAATTTCTGGAAGCTTTAGATATTTGAAATATTCTCGTGGTTGTTGCCAGACTTGGTCTCCAAGTTTTGATTCTTAATTAGGCAAGTCTTCTTCAACAACTTGATTTGCTTGATTCTAGCCTTGGAAAATTCTGCCCAGCTTGGAAATATTCTGCACAACAACTCAAATAAGATTTAGTAGACCTAGTTCTACTAGGATTTGGTCAATGAATTTATTTGCATACATTTTCCTACCAAATGCTAATTAAAATATATTAACACATGGAAAATAATGTTTTTACACATAAACCCTCATATGTATAATATATTATAATAAAGTCCTTTTTTAATTTGAAAATGGTAGGAAAAATGTAATACAAATGTGCAGTTTTATCAACTGAACATAGACATAGTGTCAACAACGTCGTTTCTTCTCACTCCAGTAGGATGCAGACGCGATGTCAAAAAGCGACCCCAGGGTCAAAACAAAACGGAGCCATGGCAAAGTCCCTGGTTCCAAGTCTCGACGGTTCATAAAACAACCTAGAGATCACTTCGACATTCACCTCATTACAGCAGGCGCAGTGTCGACAAAGGAAGCGAAAGCCAAATTCCTAGCTTCAGGGTTTTGACGGCAACTCAAATAAAACCCGAAAGACTATCAGAGATCATCCCACACCAGTGCGGAGTGGTTATGACTCATCGGGGCTCCCAAACTAAGCCTAACCTCAAGTAGAAAGCGGCATGGCAAAATTCTTAACGCTTGCTCTTCCGACGGTCAAATTGCCTAGGAAGATTACTTGAAGACATCTTGTCCAGCCCCCGAAAAAATCAGAGACACGACATTCGCGGGGCTACTCGAACAGCAGCGTAAAGACTGCATATCGGGGAATGCATCAGCCAACGCGATGGTACGACGATCAAAACCCTAGTACCAAAAAACCTAACAGACCTTTGTCGCAAAGAGCAGGGGTTATCCATGCGTTAGGGCAAGTTTGCCTACAAGCCCAAGTGAGGTAAACTACAAGCTCCGAAATGAGTTCATAAACTAGAGACTCCGGGATGAGTGAATAAACTACCAGCTCCGAAATGAGTTCATAAACTAGAGAATCCAGGATGAGTGAATAAACTACAAACTCCGAAATGAGTCCATAAATTAGAGACTCCGGGATGAGTGAATAAACTACAAACTCCGAAATGAGTATATAAACTACTTCACATCGAAGAAAAGAGAAATGCCAGTATGAAATAAAATATGTCTTTTATTCATGAATTTAAGTGAATACAAGATACATTTCATTCAGGAATCAAAATGAATACATGTTATTCAAGAATCAGAAGTTTACAATCAGTATAAGAAAGGGGGTACAATGACACTTATTAAGGAGGAGGCATTTTCAACAAACTGACGAACCGCTCGCGCGCTCCCTTCAACTCCTTCTCGCGTTCAACTACGGCGGCCAACTCTGCTTCGATTTGAGCCCGTTGTTGTAAGCAGGATGAAAGCTTCTCATCGATTTCTTGCTTGGCAGTTTCGCAATCCTGTGTGACCCGCTCGGTGAAGTCAAACTTCTGCCTTAGCGCCAGCCAGTCCGAAATACATCGTTGGAGGTTTTCAAAAATAGCTTTCAGCTACGCAGCATTCGCTTCAACCTGTGCGCGCAATTGGATGGATTTTCCAGAGGTTGCCCCATGCTCTTTTCGCCTCAGGGTTGTCTCTTGTTCAAAATAGCGAATGGAAGAGACACTCTGCTCGACCCACGCAGCCCGTTGAGAGTTCAAAGTCAATACCTCGGGAGAGAGATGCTTAAGCTCAATCTCATGTAGGCAAGCCTCGATCTTCCTGCAATAATCAACCCAAGAATCGATGAGATCTTCATTACGGAAATTCACGAGCGTCGCCAGCATTGGATTGACTTCATCAGCAAAATCCGTAGCAGAGGTGAGGGTCTCGACGTCGAGATCTTCAATAAACTCGCTTAACGTTCGCCGGCTATTCGCTGCGCCCGTGGAGGATGAACATTTAGCGAAGGGCCCCACGGGTGTAGGAATGCAGGACTCAAAAGGAGCTGAAGCCGGTGTAATCGCTGCAAAATAAATAACGGTCATCTTTCAACTCAAAAGACAAAGAAAACACCCGAGGAAAGGAATCTACCGTACCGGTTGTTGAAGGTGGCAAAACAGGGAGCACCGGAGGCGTGGCTATTCATTCGCTTCCTCCTCCGAGCCGTGATACTGTGGTCAATATAAGAAAGGCTTAGCAACAAGAAGTGTACTCATAAAAAAGAGAAACACTAGGTGAAGAATATACTGATCAATACAAGAAGGTGGAACGACTTCCGATTGGAAGGAAAAATGCGGGTTTAGCACCTGGTATAAGTGGTCGAAAAATACTTCTGCAGAGCCGTGACAATGTATAGTCAATACAAAGAGGATTGTATCCATAGTAAAGCAGCTAAGTGAGAAACCTATACCTTCTAAAATTTGAGGAGGCACAGAAGAAATCGAAGGAACCGTGACCGTCAAAGTGGCGACCGACGATAATTCTTCAGCCGGCACAACTTCAGGATTTACCGCGCCTATGATCAAGACAAACGAAATGTCATTAGAGGGGCTTAACAGGATTAAAAACTCAAAGATAATAACCCAAGGAATACCTGGAAAGTCAGAAACCAAAACCATGCCCGAAGCATCACCAGCTGTGACGGCTTCTTCGGTTTCCATTGGGAGAGCAGATTCAACGCCCACAGCTTCATCTCTTGATGCGATAAAGGCTATCGTAACGCTTGCATCACCCGCCAATATCAAGGATCCACAGGGGAAAGAGCGGCATTTGGAACGGTCCCAGATTCCACGGAAAGATTGGACGCTTCATGCTCTTTAGTTGTCGGCGCTTCACCTGTCCCGCCGTCATCCAAATTTGGTCATGTAAATAAAAAATGCGTATGTTAAATAAATAGACAGGAAGGGAGGAGCTGTTATTAAGGACCGTGCGTTGTTCCTACTTGAAGTAGTCGTTCACTCTCTTCACGAGCTATACGCGCAACCTTTCTATGGATAGTAAACAGGGCAGAAGGAACGTCCACCGAATGAATGCCGGCAAGCGGAACATTGCTTGAGCCTGCACCCGTGACCAAGACAGCATCGCGTTCCCTCGCCGCGTGCTTCTTGCGCTTCTTCTCAGCCTGATCCGTGAGAACCGACCTCCTTAAAACTTCCGACATGGGGACGTCGTCGTCCGAACCGAGCTCTGCCTCCGGAGCTGCTATAGCATCCATCATCGGCTGCTTCAACAACGCCTCCTATGGTGGCCTTGGGAGGGCTGCTGCCATGATCGGTGGCTCTGGAAGCTTTGCTGCATCACCGGTTGGGATTGGCACCACACTTGAAACAACTTGGGTTGTGGTAGTTCCTGCTATAAGGTGAATAAAAAGGTGAGATCATGAATAAAAAGAGTAAAGGTGTAATGAAACGAATTATACCATGGCCCAAAGAAGCGCGGAGCCTCTCTTCCTTCTCGAACGTCCTGAGGAAAGCCGTAAGAGCCTATTCGGCAGAAATACCTATTGAAGAAGAGAGAATTAATAAAAGCATAATAAAGGGAGAAGGGATAGGTGCAGAAGAATGTAAATGAAGTATACCTGACTCCGCAATAGAGATTAACGCCGCTTCCTCGCGAGCTAGTCGGTCGGAAGCTGCGAGGGCAGCCTGTAGATCAGTATCGGTTGCAGGCTGTTCATATCAGATTTTTGCATTTTTATACCGCCCAATTTTTATCACATTGCGTATCGGTAGGTACTCTTGAGCCGTGTTTGCTAGTTAATTGCAGGATACAGGTTCTCAGCTCTAAACAGTGAAATTCATGGAAAAGCACGACAAATTCCGGATTACTGCCAACCATAGATAAAACACGGGTCTCCGCTCTCTATCCGTATGTTGCCGCACACCAGTTTAAAGGACAAAATGGCAAATCGATATCATTTTCATGCACAAAGCACAATGCAACACAAGATCCAACATGTCTACGCGGAGCTCAAGAAAAATCATGGCAAAAGATCCACATCACATCATCTTTTGATCTGCTGAAATTCTGGAAAAATTGTGAAGAGCTAATGAGAAACAACATATACCACACTGAAGAGTACAGAAAACCAGGGAAAACCACAAAATTTGAAGACCTAATTCCCCTAAATGGCCGCGGATCCGCGGCCAACATGGCGTCTAGGCCGCGGATCCGCGGCCTATATAGCTCGACAGTGGATTATTTTTCAGGGGTAGTTTGGTACATTCATATTGGTCGTGAATGTTGCCCTAGGTTCTCTGTTTCCTGCCTATAAATAGCCCAGAACATGCCAAGCCAAAGGGTGCAAAATTCTTGTATTAGGTTTAGGATATATTTTGTTGTTCTTCTTCCTCTTTTCATCTTTTCTCCATTAAAATCTTGTAGTGAGGTTTCATGAGTGAAGTGATGAATAAAAGAGTTCTTTTTGTTATCATGCTTGTCTTGTTATGTTGTTAATTATAATTGCTTGTATTTTTCATTTGCTAATCTAGTTGTTGTTATTTTTTTTTGTTTCTTGTTCTCTTTTTCTTTATCCTTAACAACAATGATGCTTAAGCTTGATCGTTGCCAAGGTGAGGTCTCAAATAGCTAGTTGTAATCTTCTAAACTCTTTCTTTCTATCTTCCTCCTTTTGTTGTATTTTCTTTTTCTTGTAATGGGTGAGTAGTTTTCTTACTTGTTAGGGTAGGATAAGGAAAGTTTGAGAGAAGAAAATCTCTCTCACTCTTTCCTTGCCCAACACCTTAATTCGAACTCCCGTTAATTGAACCACAATCCGCTCCCTACGGCACCCTATCCTACATGATAGCGGTGATTCCTTAGTGAGACCGGTTGTGGTTGAATTAACCGGAGGTTAAGGCTAAAAGCCAAGAACGGACGGACAAGCACCAAAAGGAAGAACTTAAGCGTTGGAAAGCCTAGCTTATACTCGCAAGTTCCTTCCTAGTCGTGCTAATCCCCGTTGTTGCTGATTACCGTAACACCGATATTAAGAGTGGCAACGAAAGAAGTGAGCGACCCCTAACTAAAACTAACCTAATCCTAACCCTAACCCTAACAATCTCTCTTTATATAACATTTTAGCACATAGTTAATCTCAAACAAATCTGGACATTTGGACTTAACTCGTTAAAGAAAATAGAAAAAGATTCCCATCTCCCTGTGGACGACCCGTGCTCAACCGGCTAGCTACAAGCGAAACCGTCTTGATTGCGGTAATTAACTTGAACACGCAAAAATTTTAACAATCAAATGGCGCCGTTGCCGGGGAGTCGGTAGTTTATTTCTTTGTGTAATTTCGGGTTAATTTGTGAATATAACCGAAAAAAAAATATATATTGTAAAAATTATCTTGTTATTTTTGATTAGTTTTTGTGCAAGTGTGTTGGATAAAAAGAAGGCCGAGTTCCGTGCCAAAGACGTGGGAAGTTAGACCCATATCTCGCGGCTACCCCGCGACGGATCAAGACAAGAGCCAACGGTCTACTGTATAATTCTGGAGCAAACCCAGTAAGTAAATCAAGATTCAGGGGCTCCAAACAAGAAGAGGACACCCAAAGAAACACAGGCAAGAAAACTGAAGGTCCAAGTCCACATTATAGCCGCGGAACCGCGGCCATAGTGCTTGTTTGGCCGCGGAACCGCGGTTCTTTGATGACATCAGGGTTTCAAAATTTTTGAGAGTCTTTCTGCCTTCTTCCCCACTCCTCTGAACTCCACTGAACTGTGTTTTCTGCAGCATTCTTTGCGCAAACTCTCTTCCCCCTTCCAATAAATTGTTTTTGTGCAGGATTCTTTGCGCCGCGCTAAAAAATAAAAAAAAATTGATTACAGTTGATTGTTACTGCTTTGCATATTTTAATCGGACTTTAAGGGGCTTGAAACCAATCCAGATTGGGTGGGGATTTCATCACCCTTCCCAGGACCCCAGAAATCACAAAAAGTATATGCATTGACCATTATTTAATTAAAAAATACTAGACTCAGCCCTAAGGACGCCGCGCTCAATAGGACAGAGGACTGGTTATAGGCATCGGCCGTTTATCCTATCCTGATTTTGTGGTGTCTAGGCAAGTGTTTCGAAGGCAAGTGGTTACTTAATTAGGATCACTACTTACGTAGTGGGGAGCCTCCCACTTACCTGGCACTTACCTGGCCGCAATTGGCGGAGAAGAGACGGTTTGAGGTCCTATTTCTAGCCCTTTGGAACAGTTAGGAGCTGTCTAGCTGACCTAGGTGACCCTAGATCTAGGTGCGATTGCGCATATTTTTGTCTGTGATTGTTTGGAGCCGTAAGTCCGTACATATTTCTGTAAAGCTCTTTCTAAAAAAAGAACACAAAACAAAAACTTTTATAAAAACTTGCCCTTTGTCGCCAGAATCCATTTTCTTCACCCACCACCCACCGTATTTCTCCATTGACGTTTTCTTACCCTCACCTTCTCCGCTTTGACTACACTAAACTAATTTAGTGTATGTTCGGTTGGACTCGGGACACTAGCGCCCGCCTAGTCCGCGTTACGTTAGTCGCTACCGACTACGCGATCGACTCAGACGTCGAAACTCCTTCCACGCCTCTTTCACCCTTACCTTTGCCGGCCAACTCCGACGTTGACCGAAATTCTGTTCATACATCCTCACCTTCACCATCACCAACCTCTTCTTCCGCGATGTCAGGATTTAATCCAAACATCCCTTTGACTCCCCCGGGATTGATTCCACCTCCTATGGATGCGAATAACCCACCACCACAGCCTGTTGTAGCGCCACAGCGAATCGCGCTTCAGGATCGTTTCTATCCCACCCGCTCTGCACTTCCCACCCGTCTTTTCCTTCCACCGGCCAATGGGGATAATTTTGAAATTAAGCCCCACTTCATTAACATGCTTCCAAAATTTCATGGGCTTGAATCTGAAGATGCCTATATCTTCATCAACAAGTTCCAAAATGTTTGTGCCATGATGAAAACTACCCAGCTGTCAGACGATGCTATACGGCTACGGGTCATTCCGTTCACTTTGTGCGATCTTGCTGAAAAGTGGCTGTATAGCACTGCTTCCCACTCCATAACCAGTTGGGACGAGTTTATGAAAGCGTTTCTCAAAAAATTCTATCCGAATCATAAAACCGCCAGGATCCGTAACGAAATCAACCAATTCTCCCAGCTTCCTACTGAACCCTTTTGGAAGTGCTTTGACCGGTATAAAGACCTTCTTGTTCAGTGCCCTCACTACGGTATTGAGAAATGACAACTTTGCCAAACCATATACGAGGGCCTGAACCCAGCAACCAAGCAGTTGTTGGAAACCATTTGTCAGGGCCACTTCCTATCGAAATCTGACGAGGAAGCGTGGCAATTCTTCGACGACCTTGCGGAACAAACGCTTCAATGGGAGAGCACCAGACCAACTTCTTCTTCTTCTTTCTCCACTTTTACAGGTCAGTCTAGGGTAGGCATTCACCAACTCAATGTCTCTATTGCGATGAAAGCTGAAATGGCTGCAATAACGAGAAAACTTGAAGCTATAGAGAGCAAATTTTCATCTCCTGCTCCTGCCCCTGTTCTTCCCCTTCGTACCATTTGTGCTTGTTGTTCCGATCCTTCTCACTTAACCGAAGAGTGTCCTTACAATCTACCATCTCAAGGACAGGATCAGGTTAATGCTGCATTTCAGCAAAGACAAAGAAACGATCCATACTCTTCCACCTACAATCCCGGTTGGAGGAACCACCCCAACTTCGCCTGGAATTAGAACCAGCATCAATTCCAAGGCAACAATTTCCAGAGGCCCCCTCCGCCGCAACAACAAGCTCAGCAATAAACTCAACATCAATTTTAGCAGCCCTTCTAACCCCAACCTTTTCAAAATCAGATGAACAACTTTGCACCCAACAATTCTTTTCCCCAAAACAACTTTGTTCCGTCAAACAACGATAAGGTTTCCTCGCTCGAACGAAATCTGGAGGCGTTTGTAAAGCAATCAACTCAATCCACCGCCAACATCCAGTCTTCCATTCAGTCTTTGGTGCAACACACTGCTGCACACGGGCAAAGCATCAAGACCATCGAAGCCCAGATAGCACAACTGAATGCGGCCTTAAGCGAGCGAGAGAAGGGGAAGCTTCCATCTCAACCACTCCTAAATCCCGGTCACCCACATAATGTACATGTTGCTCTTGAACAACAGAACCATAATGTGAGTGCCGTGACTACATTGAGATCTGGAAGGATGCTGCAAAACAACATTGGCACACGGATCGACGATGACACCCCGGCCGCTTCTTCTTCTTCTTCTTCTTCTCCTTCGTCTTCTGAGCCTATTCTCCATTCTTCAAAAGGCTCTTCCTCTTCTTCTGCTCTAAACGGACCCATTTCTCACTCCACGAAAACACCAGCTCTGGGATCCGTTCCAACTCCACAATATCCTCCACAAGCATTGGACTCAACCAATTTTAAAAACGTCCTATTTCCAAACCGGTTGAGGTCCAATAAACAAAATCCACAAATGGAGAATATTCTGGAGTTGTTTAAGCAGGTTAACATCAACATTCCCCTTTTAGATGTTGTCCAACAAGTCCCTTCCTACGCGAAAATCTTAAAGGACTTGTGCACGAAAAAGAGGAAATCTCAGGTACACAAGAAAGTTTTCTTGGCTAGTGCTGTGAGTGATGCTCTACCCAATCTTTACCTCAAAAACGGAAGGACCCTGGCTGTCCTACGATTTCTATTACCACCGGGGATAAGAACATTAATCGCGCACTTTTAGATCTTGGTGCCAGTGTTAACCTACTTCCGTACTCAGTATATGAGCAACTAGGTGTAGGAGAGCTGAAACCCACACACTGTACTCTCCAAATGGCCGACCGATCAATCACCCATCCTAGGGGTGAGCTAGAGGATGTGTTAATCAAGATTGGGGACTTCATATTCCCCGTTGACTTCATTGTTTTAGACACACAGCCTGTAGCTAACCCCCGGAATCAAATTCCGGTGATACTCGGTCGCCCATTCCTTGCAACCTCAAATACGGTGATCAATTATCGAAATGGTTCGATGAACCTATCTTTTGGAAACATGACAATTGAACTCAACATTTTTAGCTTGGGGAATCAGCCCCCCGAACTTAATGCTCATATACTAGACGTTTGCTCAATCCAGGAGATCACCCCAAAGGAGTGTGAATTTGAGGAGTTTTTGTTCGATCATGACAACCTTAACGCCATTAGTGCGTTCCTCTTCGAACCTGCTGCTGTTTCTGCGCCCGACAATGAATACGAGTGTTTCACTTTCTCAAACGATCTTAGCCAGTCACCACCCGAGTTTGAATCCTTCGAATTTCCGGATGAGTTGCCTGAACCATCTAACTCGGTCGCTTACGCTAATTTTGAACATTTACTGGAATCATTTGAGTTCGAGACCTTTTCACCAATCCTGCCTTCAATCGTCTCACCTCCAACGCTCGAACTCAAGCCATTGCCGTCTCACCTTAAGTATGCTTACTTGGGTGAGAACGAGACCCTCCCTGTTATCATCTCGGCTTCTCTAGCTCCTGAGCAAGAGAGAGTCCTTCTTGCGGCCTTGCACAGCAATAGGAAAGCTTTTGGCTGGTCCATGGCGGACATCAAGGGGATTAGTCCCCTCATCGTTGAACATCACATTCATCTGATGGATGATGCCAGACCAGCCAGGGATCCACAAAGGCGACTCAACCCAGTCATGAAGGAGTGGCCATGCCGGTTTCTATAGACGGTTCATCAAGGACTTTAGCAAGATTGCTAGGCCCTTGATTCTTTTGCTGGCCAAGAACACGACATTCGACTTCAACTCGAGCTGTGTGACCGCGTTCGAGTCATTAAAAAGCTCACTCACTTCTGCTCCCGTTTCTTCTTCTCCTGACTGGACGCACCCATTTGAGATTATGTGCGATGCATTCGACTTTGCTATAGGTGCTGTCCTTGGACAACACATCAACAAGATGCCGCACGTAATCTATTATGCTAGCCGAACTCTGAACGACGCCCAACTGAATTATACAACAACTGAGAAGGAATTCTTGGCTGTTGTATTTGCCTTAGAAAAGTTCAGGCCCTACCTCATCGGCTCTCCAGTCATTGTCTACACGGACCATTCTGCTCTGCGCCATCTTTTTGCGAAGAAAGATGCAAAATCTCGGCTGATACGTTGGATCCTCTTGCTTCAAGAGTTTGACCTTGTCATCAAGGACAAAAGAGGATGTGAAAACGTAGTCGCTGACCATCTCTCACGACTTCCTTCTTCGCTGTCGCTTCAAATTCCGATCAACGACGTTTTTCCGGATGAACAGCTCTTGACAATATCTTGCGAACCCTGGTTCCCAGATATTGTGAACTATTTGGCCACAGGATTACTACCGACTGAATGGTCAAGTCAGGACAGACTTCGATTCTTATCCCAAGTAAAGCACTTTTACTGGGACGAACCCTATCTGTTCAAGTACTGTCCTGACCAGATTATTCGTCGGTGTGTCCCTGACGATGAATTCAAGAGTGTGCTGTCGTTTTGCCACGATCAAGCATGTGGCGGGCATTTTGGCCCCAGAAAGACAGCTGAGAAGATCTTGCAGTGTGGTTTCTACTGGCCACAACTCTTCAAGGACGCTCATGACTACTGCAAGACTTGCTCCCGATGCCAACACTTGGGCCGGATATCCAGGAGGAACGAGATGCCGCTCCAACCAATCTTGGTTGTGGAGATTTTCGATGTTTGGGGGATCGATTTCATGGGGCCGTTTCCCAGCTCTTTTGGAAACTTGTACATCCTTCTTGCTGTTGATTATGTCTCTAAGTGGGTCGAGGCTGTGCCCAGCCGGACTAACGACAACAAGGTTGTCGTTAGATTTCTTAAGGAAAACATTTTCTCCCGGTTTGGGCACCCCCGAGCGATCATTAGCGACAATGGAACTCATTTCTGCAATAAGACCTTCAAGGCCTTGATGCGGAAATATTCCATTAATCATAAGCTATCTACGCCCTACCACCCCAAACCTGTGAGCAAGCCGAAGTTTCAAATCGGCAAATCAAGCAGATACTGGAGAAGACGGTTTCCAAGAACCGTAAAGATTAGTCGTTAAAACTCACTGATGCCTTTTGGGCATTTCGAACGGCTTATAAGACCGATCTTGGCATGTCTCCCTATCGGCTTGTGTACGGAAAGGCTTGCCACCTTCCTGTGGAAATCGAGCATCGCACATTTTGGGCGATAAAGGAGCTAAATCTGTCTCTCGAAGATGCGGGCAGCCATCGGAAGCTGCAGTTGAACGAATTGAGCGAGCTTCGGGATGAGGCTTACGAAAACGCGGTTGTCATTAAGAACCGAACGAAGGTGTTTCACGACAAACACCTTTTGTGCAAAACTTTCGCACCTGGCCAACAGGTACTGCTTTACGACACCCGGCTACATTTCCATCCAGGTAAGCTCAGATCTCGCTGGAAAGGGCCATATTTTGTGCGGAATGTGTATCCGCATGCGCTGTGGATTTGGAGAATCCAAAGGACGGTTCATTTTTCAAAGTAAACGGACATAGACTAAAACCGTACCTTAGCGCCGAACCAACAGAGGAGCTCCTGGTCTTACAGGAGCCGGTTTACCCTGCATAATCTTTCTCTGCCTACCACCAAACTTCGGTTATCCAGCCAAAACAGTGGACACTGTTCCAAATAAGTTTGGGGGTATGTATATACCATTTTGTATATATTTATGGATATTCTTGTCCATTTTTATTAATTTTCTTTTCTTTAAAAACAAA
This sequence comes from Agapanthus africanus, assembly GCA_030015575.1. NCBI lineage: Eukaryota > Viridiplantae > Streptophyta > Magnoliopsida > Asparagales > Amaryllidaceae > Agapanthus > Agapanthus africanus. The sequence goes on from CM057337.1 coordinate 900,891,653, forward strand.
AACAAAAAAATTGTGTATATCTAACCGACAATTTTGACCCTTCAATAATTTCTTCATGCAATGACAGTGAGGACACTGTCCAGTTTAAGTTTGGGGGTACGCTCGGTACGCATTTCTAACCTTCGCATTCATATGTATATTTTGCATCTGCATACTAAAATCCATAAAATCCATAAAAATCAGAAAATTTTCTAAAAACAAAAAATCTTTTTCGTCAAGTTAGCTAGTGGGAGAACTCAGATTCAACATTTCAACAGGTTTTGTTTGATAAGATAAGAATAACTAAATCTTATTTTTAGATTTTGAAAACCTGAAAGATAACTCTCCTTTGAAGTTAACTATAGCTGATATACGTCTTTATATCACACTACACGTGTCGTGAGTTTTGAAAATTAGATGACAAGTCTATTATGTCTAAAAACTTTTAAATGGATAAATTATTTTCTGAGGATCAAATAGGTTTGTTCTGAAATAAGTAATATCAAGAATAGTTTAGGAAGTGAAGCGAATATGAAGGAATGTTATTGATGCCTTAATTGGAACTAATTCTGAAAAATAACCCATCTGGAACTTGGTTAGAATGATTACACACCGAACCCACTAAACACGTCTTTTATCCAAAAAAATAATTGAACTGCCGGTTATATCTCCGTTCGCATTGAATCATCATGATTTTCACGCTAAATTGTCTTTTGTTTTTGGGCCTAGGTAACTTGAGTAATTAAGTCCGCTGGGGTATCTCTACACCTAATACCCTAAAGCCAACTGGTTTGGGTGCATTGGCCCAAAGCTCGTTAAGAAACCTAGAAAGTCCAGATTAAAACAAAGTCAAGCAAGTGTTCTCTCCGAGTTAAAATTTCTAACGGTTCTTTGTGTGAGAATAATCTTGACAAAAGACAGGTTCTTATAAAAAAGTATTTCTAGCGGAGATATGAAGGTTTTATTCTATGATAAAGACTATTGCACTTTCACAGAGGTGTGTATGAAATGAAAACAAGAAAAAGGTGGAGTGAAAAATAAGACCTAGTTTCCTGTTAAGGACGATAGAAATTCTGAAATTGAAACCTTAGTGGAAAAAGAAACTTGAAAAATGCTTAACTCTTTATAAAACTTATGCGATCCTTTTAAAATTTCTACCTGGGCTTTATTTTGTGACATGATGACTTTAATCGATCCTTCTAGAACTTAACGACACTATTTGCACTGTACATAAAAACATATAAAATCTTAAGTTAAATAAGAAGCGAGGTGTGAAAAATAAAGGTTCGATAGTCTAGACTTAGGATAATAGAATTGTTATTTTCTGAAACAAAACCTTCGGGTTTGAATCATAGTTATTTTGCAAAATTATCTTGACCGGATTTTGTGGGTAGTATCCGCTGAAAACCCTCAGGAGACAACACTCCTCCTACTAGGGACACCTAGAGGTTTAACGGCTTGTTGCACATGCTCAGTGCAATCGCGTTCCCTGTGAAAGCGAGGTTAGGAATTTTTGTGAATAAATTGGCTTTGCTTGGGACGAGCAAATGATAAGTTTGGGGGTATTTGTTCATATCAGATTTTTGCATTTTTATACCGCCCAATTTTTATCACATTGCGTATCGGTAGGTACTCTTGAGCCGTGTTTGCTAGTTAATTGCAGGATACAGGTTCTCAGCTCTAAACAGTGAAATTCATGGAAAAGCACGACAAATTCCGGATTACTGCCAACCACAAATAAAACACGGGTCTCCGCTCTCTATCCGTATGTTGCCGCACACCAGTTTAAGGGACAAAATGGCAAATCGATGTCATTTTCATGCACAAAGCACAATGTCAACACAAGATCCAACATGTCTACGCGGAGCTCAAGAAAAATCATGGCAAAAGATCCACATCACATCACCTTTTGATCTGCTGAAATTCTGGAAAAATTGTGAAGAGCTAATGAGAAACAACATATACCACATTGAAGAGTACAGAAAACCAGGGAAAACCACAAAATTTGAGGACCTAATTCCCCTAAATGGCCGCGGATCAGCGGCCAACATGGCGTCTAGGCCGCGGATCCGCGGCCTATATAGCTCTACAGTGGATTATTTTTTAGGGGCAGTTTGGTGCATTTATATTGGTCCTGAATGTTGCCCTAGGTTCTCTGTTTCCTGCCTATAAATAGCCCAGAACATGCCAAGCCAAAGGGTGCAAAATTCTTGTATTAGGTTTAGGATATATTTTGTTGTTCTTCTTCCTCTTTTCATCTTTTCTCCATTAAAATCTTGTAGTGAGGTTTCATGAGTGAAGTGATGAATAAAAGAGTTCTTTTTGTTATCATGCTTGTCTTGATATGTTGTTAATTATAATTGCTTGTATTTTTCATTTGCTAATCTAGTTGTTGTTATTTGTTGTTTGTTTCTTTCTTGTTCTCTTTTTCTTTATCCTTAACAACAATGATGCTTAAGCTTGATCGTTGCCAAGGTGAGGTCTCAAATAGCTAGTTGTAATCTTCTAACCTCTTTCTTTTTATCTTCCTCCTTTTGTTGTATTTTCTTTTTCTTGTAATGGGTGAGTAGTTTTCTTACTTGTTAGGGTATGATAAGGAAAGTTTGAGAGAAGGAAATCTCTCTCACTCTTTCCTTGCCCATCATCTTAATTCGGACCCCCGTTAATTGAACCACAATCTGCTCCCTACGGCACCCTATCCTACATGATAGCGGTAATGCCTTAGTGAGACCGGTTGTGGTTGAATTAACCGGAGGTTAAGGCTAAGAGCCAAGAACGGACGGACAAGCACCAAAAGGAAGAACTTAAGCGTTGGAAAGCCTAGCTTATACTCGCAAGTTCCTTCCTAGTCGTGCTAATCCCCGTTGTTGCCGATTACCGTAACACCGATATTAAGAGTGGCAACGAAAGAAGTGAGCGACTCCTAACTCAAACTAACATAATCCTAACCCTAACAAGCTCTCTTTATATAACATTTTAGCACATAGTTAATCTCAAACAAACCTGGACATTTGGACTTAACTCGTTAAAGCACATAGAAAAAGATTCCCATCTCCCTGCGGACGACCCGTACTCAACCGGCTAGCTACAAGCGAAACCGTCTTGATTGCGGTAATTAACTTGAACACGCAAAAACTCTATCAATCACAGGCATGTCAAACAAACCCTCATTGGTGCCATATTCGCATAAGCCCTCACTATAGGGAGCATAGGGCTTCTGGTCGAATATGACGTCGACAGAGAATAGAGATTTCTTTCTCTTCTACGACCTGACACCAACGGCCGACGATAAGAGCTTTCGCTTGACAGGCCTCTTCGAACGGCGGGTTCCGATCTCTGAACCGATGCCTGAGTCTGGAGACGCCACGGCTACCGCAGTTGCGGGAACATCCGGTTGAAGCTTCTCAGGGAAAACTCGTGGGACCACAGCCGTAGTGATTTCTCTTAAAGAACGACGAACGGTAGTCCGTCGCTTCAAAGGGACCGCTGGATTACCGGCTGGGACGGCATCCTTATAATCGAGTAACAGCTGCCATTCCTCCCTGATAACAGCACCCGTCGCATAGTGGTACCACGCCATGTAAGCGTTCGAAGCTTTCGGCACATAGCTCGGCCCGCTGACGAGAAAATAGGACTCCGTATTTAATCGTATAAAATAGTGCAGAGCGCTGCGAATACCCTCCTCCGTAGCAGCCGGCTTGACTAAGAATGCCTCGAGAGGAACACCTTGATTTTAACCCAGCTGTTGAGCCAAGCGGTGCGAGTTGTACCTCATGAACGACACCGAGGCGTTCTGTCTAAACACTAGGAAGCCCGGCCTGATGGAGTACATGTGCATAACCTCCCGGGCCCTCAATGCGGAAATCCTGTCCTTAAAGGTATCGCGCAACAGTTGAACCACTTTGGTGGATTCTTTGCCGATGGTCAAGACCTTATCCACATAGGTCATACTGTCCCCAATCATGCATGGTCGGAGGAGCAACCGCCGAGCCTCTCGTTATGACGGGTCCGGAGCGGAAGCGTCAACTAGGAACATTACCCGGGGGAAGTTGTAGCTTTCATAGAACTAGGGTTGTTTGTGAACGCCAAAGGCACCCAGCATGTGCATCTCAATCCATGATCTGAAGTAATGCAATGGGAGATACACGGGATTTACCCCCGGCTGAGTAGTGTCAGCTGCTAGACTCAGGTCGTGGTATAGATGAGCTAACCCTGCGATCCTAATGGTCACGTGCGTCCCCTCGACAATGCTATGGGCCGGATAAAAGACAGACGGCCTCATATAGCGGGGGTGCGTGGGAAGCGCGAACCAACTCAGCCACATGCCAATGAACCTCAAAAAGAATGACTCTTCGTCAACACCTGGGGCGTCGATATCCGCAAAGGGGACAACTGGAGTGTCCGGAATAAAGAAATTCTTTAGATCCGCCACTGCCGTCGGCAAGTTATCTAAACCAAACCCGAACAGGTCATCGAGTTTAGCGAATTTCGCGGCCTGCTTAGACAGAACTTCCGGACGAAGAAAACGAGCGATAAAATCCGCGAAGCTAACTCCATGCCCTCCGGACCCTAGGAATAAATTCTCGTACATATTCAACACCTTGATCAAGCTGGGGAACTGATGTTGAATGGCATTCTCCAGGGTAAGGCCCGTTACCACTGACTTAGTGGCAAAGATGTACTCATCGGGAGGAAGTATCTCCTCATAGTGCTCCCCTCTGACGGGTAAGCCGGAGATCTCCGCGAACTCTTCCAATGAAATCGAAACTTCCCGATCTGATAAGAGAAAAGTGTGGGTCGGGATGTTCCATTGTTCCAAAAAAGACTTGATCCACCACACATGGGGAGCCTGGTAATAAAAGAGAGACGCGTAGATTGCGGGGTACAACCCGATCTTCAACAGCAGCGACTTCTTGGCTGATAGGATATACCGGGCCCACTGTAGGTAGCTGGCCAAATGACGGGTCGTCAATCCTATCATATAAACTTGCCCCCAAGGGCGTGACTCTCCTTGGCATATGCGTCGCCCCAAAACGTCCAAGGCCATCGGTGGGTGTACGGGTATCGACGCCAAGAAAGGTTGAAGACGACCTTCTAAGGTCCAGTTAACCTCTTCTATGGCGTAAGTCACTTAAGAAGGATCGACATAATGAATAGCTAGGATCGGCTCTGAAGGCGCTGCACAAGAAAAACTGCGCCGACCCCGGATGATCTGACTATACCATGACTCCCACAGGTGAAGAGATTTTTTCTCTGGGTCATACTCCTTAATAAGCGCAAAGACTTTCCGATCCACGGACGCATCGACAAAAGCGCTCTCAGAACGTATGAAAGGAAAGGAGGAATCGAAAGCTATAGTACCTGCACAAAAAGAGAAGGGTTAGCAATCGACATTATATTCAGGACTCTAACACTCTTTGGTACTTAAAAAATTGTACTGCACTGCAGTTCAAAAGAAAGGGACAAGAGGCCCACAAAATTAAGGTAACGCCCCATCAATGATGGGGCAGTCACTCATAGAATCCAAAAGAATTCTTATTTAATGAGAAAACATCATTGGACTGAGTAGTTAAACTCCCTCGAGAGCTATGCTCTGCAAACAGATTTCACATCTGTTAAGAAAATTAAGAGGGGAATAAAATTCCCCAAAATTTTTTTAGAGCCATACTTTGTAGAACAATAGGATAACATCCCAGAACCCTCAAAAGCAAAGCTTTCTAACAGGGTAAAACCCCAAAGATCTTCAAGATCTGCAAGAAAAATCTGAGAACACTAAGAGATCTTTATGAAAGAAGAGCAAAGCTCTAATTAACGGGTTAAGAAACCCTAAAACATTTTTTAAGATCTACAATCTAATCACTACAAAAGAAGAGCAAAGCTCTATTAATGGGTTAAAACCTTAGAACATGAGGAGATTCCCTTAAGAGTTTGGTCATAATCCTTACAAAATTTTTTGACAGAGTTCTGACTCTAGAAGAGTTTCATTGGGCAGAGATCTAAGCTCTGAAAAGAGAATTAAATTACCAGAAAGAAGAAGGTCGGGGAAGATGAACAGCAGTGATCTCAAGGGCAAAAAGCCCTACTTATAGGCACAGGAAGATGGTTCAACTTCCATGAAGATCCAACGGTGGAAAAGAAGCCACCACTGCACTCACGTACGAGCCAAATGAGCGCAACGGTGGGGGGCATTTGTTTCCTCTAATAAAAGTGCAAAGCTCTGTTCAAAACTCAAGAGGCGGCGCCTCACGTGCCTTCCACGAGGACGCCAACGCCAGAGTTAAAAACTCTTATATGATCAACGTCCGTGTGCAAAGCACACAAAAATCTTAAGCAACGCCTCATATGCCTTCCACGAGAGCGCCAACGCCAGATTCATTGGTGCTGCACGTGCTCCTTATATGGGCGCCAATGTGCAAAGCACATGAAAGAATTAAAACCTTAATAAGCGCCCACATGCACAGCACATGAGCGTCGGCGCCTTGTAAAATTAAATTCTACTCTCTGTTAAACAGAGCCGTTGGATCAAAGATCCAACGGAGATGATAAATTATTAGGATGCAGAATTAAATTCTGTTGAGATGAAATATTCCTCAAATCTTTCTAAACAAGAAAGATTGCCCTCTGTAAAACAGAGTACCGTTGGATTAAAAATCCAATGGTGATTAAAAAATCACCGATCTGCAGAATAAATTCTGTATCGGTAAATATTTCCCTAATCTTGTTAAAAACAAGAAAATAATTTCTGTAAAACAGAAGTCTTTGGATCAAAGATCCAACGGTGGGTAAAATTCCCAAAATCAATTAGGATCTCTCAATGAGAAATTTCTTCAACTAATCAACAGACGAGCCTCTACTATATAAAGGACCCAAGACTTCTAGTCGAAAGAGGAGGAACCCCTCCCTAAGCTTCGAAAGTAACAAAGCAGAAAGCTTCAAAAAGAAAGAAAGAAGAAGATCTCTATTCTAAAAAAAAAGCTCTTCGTAAATAAAACATAAGAGAGATGAAAGCATCTCGTTTACCTATTGAAGGGTTTAAACCTTTTAAAAGAAGAACTTAGTTCTTTCTCTGGATCTGAGATCCACAAGATAAGTCTCCCACAAATTGAGAATTTAATTCTCATCGGGACGAAATTGTTCTTGGAGATCAAAGATTCAGAAAAGAACCAGGAAGTTGAACTCCTCAGAATAAAATATACAAGGAAAAATCACCGTCCAGCGCCTCACGTGCCCCTCACATGGGCGCCATTCAATAAGGAGTGCCTAGCACTCAGTGAGTGACGCTCGGTGCCCAGCGTCTCACATGATCCTCACGTGGATGCCTTAGAAAAATAAGGAGTGCTTAGCATTCAGTGACAGGCGCCCAGCGTCCCACGTGCCTCTCACGTAGGTGCTATAAAATAAAGGAGTGCTTAGCACTCAGTGTACGGCGCCCAGCGCCTCACGTGTCTATCACGTGGGTGGCACAGAATAAAAAGTGCTTGGCACTCACTGGGCAGCGCCTAGCGCCTCACGTGCTTCGCACGTAGGCACCATAAAGAGTGCTCAACACTCCATATAGAGACAAAAAAGAGTAAATTGTGAGCGTCAGAACTTACATAAGTGCTCAGCACTTTTTGCACAAAAAAGGGGACTGAGCCCAAACAAGTGCTTAGCACTTCTTTTCAAATAAAAAGAAAATTGAGCGGATTAAGCCCAAGTTGGCTAGGTCCCTAATCCAGATCAACCGAGCCCATGGGTTCATTATTTCCCAAACTGATCTCAGTTCCAAATACGACTATCGATCTCCCAACTGGTAATATCCCAAAACGGTATTCGTTCCACATTCCCCCGAGGAAATCTTAGTCTCAAAATACGACTGACGATTTCCGGGTTTACCATTAATCTATTTTCCCTAAAACATGGGAATTGGTTCAAGGGTACATCTCACTACACCTCTGATACATGTCGTTGTAATTCCTCAACGTCTTCAGAGAAGTGGAGGGCCCCGACAGCCAACTGCTTTTAGATGCACTTCCCAAACTGACGTGCACATCCTAGATCAAACCATATCCCAAACTGGATGTATCCCATATCATCGTTGCTTATCCCGATACGTAACAAATACACGTGCGCGCAGGATGAACAACGCACCGAAACGTCCTTAAACTACAACGGACCGAAATGTCTTCAAACTAAACGTTGCCTCCAAAATGGCGACAACGGACCGTAACATCCTTAAACTAAAATCTTACTTCAAAAATGATGATCTATAGACCGAAATGTGCTCAAACTACAACTTCACCTCCAAAATGGCGATAAGGGACCGAAACATCCTTAAACTAAAACAACAGAGCCCAAATGCTCTCTTGTTTGATCTGAAACAAAAAAATGATCCTAACACCCTGTTAAGTAGATCTTAGTCTCAAACTGGACTAACGTATCCTTAACCAAAAAAAAACCGAGCCCCTAACTGCTCGTATACATTTAAGTCGATCTTGATCTCAAAACGGATCAACAATCCTTAAATCAACCTAAACCCAAATCTAAAAATATACGGATTTGGACTAATCCACGCCCTACGAGCGACAACATAAATTAGTCTCCGTATACAATCCACGTGCAACCAAAAAAATGAAACAAACACATACGACACGAAGTGAACTTCCGGAGCAGGAGAAAGTGGTTATCGCGATGCGGTAAATTAATTAACTGCAGGGGCTTGCGCTTGCAGGGAAGAGCGTCCCCACAATCAAAAGCCCGTCGCAAAATGAGGGGGAATCTGACAAAATCTGCTACAACGGCCGTATCCGTCCAAATCTCCGATACAAGGTGCCATAAATCAACTTGGCATCTTCGGAGAGGTGGACGGATAAATCCAAATAGCATCTGCCCCCAAATTCAGGAAAGATGATCCATCCCGGTTCATGTCTGTTTTCGGCGGTGAACAGTTCTTTTTCTGGATTCGAGATCCACAAAACAAGTCTCTCACAAGTTGAGAATTTAATTCTCATCGGGAAGATTTTGTTCTTGAGAATCAAAGATTCAGGAAAGAACAAGGTTGGACATGAAGAATATGGAGTTCATAATAAACTAGGAACTTAGTTCCTTTAAATCGAGAACTTAGTTCCTCAAAAACTCAACCTAAAATCCTCAAATATAGTGATTTTAGCGAGCGTTAATGGTCAAAGAACCATTGATAGAGGTTTAACCTCTCTAAAAATATCAACATAGATTTAATCTCTAAAAAGGGAAAAAGACTATCGCCTCACGTGCTTCCCACATGGACGCCCCTTTTAACAGTGCCCAGCGCCTCACGTGAAAGACACGTGGGCGCCTAAAATAGAAGGCCAGCGCCGCACGTGCCAATCACGTGGGCGTTGAACAAAAGTACATAGCACTCCGCAAACAGCCAAAAGGGCTGAGTGCTCAGCGCTCATTGGGTGACACCCAAGACTGAATGCTCCACATGTTATATATGTGAGCGTTAGAGGTCAAATAAGTTCTTAGCACTTCGGCATGAAAGGAAAGGGGGGTTGAACAAACAGAGCCCAAATAAGTGCTTAGCACCTTTAAAATAAAATAAAAGACTAAGCAGACCAAGCCCCAAATTGGCTAAGTCTCTGAGGTCTTTCCTGCAGCCGAGCCCAAATGCTCTGTTATTGGATCTGAAATAAAAATGATCCTTAGAATCTTGCTAAGTTGATCTTAGTCTCAAATTGGACTAACACATCCTTAGTAAAAAACAAACTGAGCCCCAAATGCTCATATATATTTAAGTTGATCTTAATCTCAAACTAAATTAACGGTCCTTAAATAAAACCAAGGCCAAATCTAAAAATATATGGATTTGGACTAATCCACACCCTACGGGTGACCACATAAACTAGTCTCCGTATACAATCCACGGGCAACCAAAATCAAAACAAAACACACACACGACACGAAGTGAATTGCAGAAGCTGGAGAAAGTGGTTATCGCAATGCAGTAACTTAATTAACTGCAGGGGCGCCTGCAGGGAAGAGCATCCCTACAATTAAAAACCCCTCATAAAACGAGAGGGAATCTGACGAAGTTCGCTACAACGGCCGCATCCGTCCAAATTTCTGATATATGATGCCATAAATCAACTTGGTATGCTCAGAGAGGTGGACGGATAAATCCAAATAGTATTTGCCCCCAAATTCAGGCAAGACGATCCATCCCAGTTTTTCTCTATTTTCGGCGCTAAACAAGGATATTATCAGATGAAGGTCAAAGAGTTCGTCATTCCGAAGACGGCGTTTAGGACTCGATATGGCCATTATGAATATCTCGTAATGCCATTTGGGGTGACCAATGCACCTTCCATTTTTATGAACCTGATGAACCAAGTTTTCCTAGAGTATTTAGACAGGTTTGTTGTTATCTTCATCGACAACATCCTGGTGTATTCAAAGAATCGGAAAGAGCACTCCAAGCACTTACGCATTATCCTGGAGACATTACGACAACATCGGCTCTACGCCAAGTACAACAAGTGTGAATTTTAGCTAGATCAAGTCGGATTTCACGGACACATCGTTTCAGGCGAAGAAATCTCTGTAAATCCAGCCAAGGTGTCAGCTATCAGCGAATGGACGACACCAAAGTCAGTCAAAGATATAAGAAGTTTTCTGGGATTAGCAGGATATTACAGACGTTTTATCGAAGGATTTTCAAAGATCGCAGCACCCCTGACCAAGCTTGCATGTAAGGATGAAGCATTCGTGTGGTCAGAAGCACGTGAGAAGGCTTTTGTAGAACTCAAGTCGAGATTAACCTCTGCACCTATCCTCGTAATATCGGATCGATCTGGCGGATTCGATGTACATTGTGATGCGTCTGGTAAAGGATTAGGATGTGTTCTGCATCAGCATGGAAAAGTTGTGGTTTTTGCATTAAGACAGCTAAAAGTCCATAGGCGCAACTATCTAACACATGACCTGGAATTGGCAGCCGTGGTCTTTGCACTCAAGATTTGGCGTCACTACCTTTTGGGAGAACGAGTGGATATATACACCGACCACAAAAGTTTGAAATATGTATTTACTCATAAGGAACTCAACATGCGGCAAAGAAGATGGCTAGAACTCATGACGGACTTTCACATCAATCTACAGTATCATCCTGAAAAGATGAACGTAGTCCCTAATACACTTAGTCGCCAGCCTTTAGCAATGAGACTCATTGCTCAGTGGAAACTATAGCAAGAACTGTACGGAATGGAGATTGAAGTAGTTATGTTAGGTAACGCCTCATCTTTGATGAACTTAGAAGTCCAGTCTACTCTTGTCAATCAGATCAAGGCAGCTCAGGCAAATGATACCAAGCTACAAAAGATCTGAGAACAAATAGGAAGTGGTCTTCGAACTGAATTCATCATTCATAAAGATAGATCCTTACGGTATGGGAGCTGTTTATGCATGCCAGTCGGCCCTGTTCAAGAAGAGTTGATGAAAGAAACTCACAGCTCTCCTTATTCTGTACACCACGGTGGCACGAAGATGTACAAGGACCTACGGCAACACTACTGGTGGCATAGAATGAAGCGAGAAGTAGCAAGGAGCGTAGCAAAGTGTTTAGTGTTTCAGCAAGTGAAGGCTGAATATCACAGAACTGCTGGTCTACTTCAGCCGTTACCGATTCTAGAATGGAAATGGTAGCACATTACCGAGTACTTCGTGACTGCTCTCCCTCACAGCATGAAGTGTAACGACTTAATCTGGGTTATTATGGATCGACTCACCAAGTCGGCCAACTTTATCCGATTCAGAGTTGGCCAATCAACCGAGACGTTGGCAAGAAAGTACATGGAGGTGGATAGAGATTTAAACCTTCAAGATGTACCATACTTGTCTTGATACCCATAAACTCATACAGGAGATCATGAGATTATATGGGGTACCTGTTTGCACCGTCTCCGATCGTGGTACCTGTTTGCACCGTCTCCGATCGTGATTTTAGATTCCGATCCCAATTTTTGCAGAGTCTTCAGGCCAGTCTGGGGACAAGTCTGAATTTTAGCACGGCGTATCATCCACAAATATATGGATAGTCCAAGCGAACAATTCAGATCTTGGAAGATATGCTGAGAGACTGTATGTTAGACTTCGGAGGTTTATGGGAAGACTATCTACACCTAGTGGAGTTTTCATATAACAACAGCTACCATGCAAGAATTGGGATAGTACCATTCACAACACTCTATGGACAGAAGTGTCGTTCTCCGCTGAGTTGGGACGACGTTGGAGATCGTGAACTTCTTGGACCAGAGATGATCGTGGCAACTGTGGATGTAGTTCGCACGATCAGGAAAAAAATACGCATAGTCTAGGACCGACAGAAGCATTAGGCAGATGCAAAACGTCGACACCCAACCCGGAGAGCATGTGTTCCTGAAGATTTCTCCGAACAGAGGGGTGATATGTTTTGGCAAGAGGGGTAAACTCAGTCCAAGATATATCGGATCGTTCGACATGCTTGAAGGAGTTGGAGAAGTGGCATATCGTTTGGCACTATCACCCTCATTAGAAGGGGTGCATATTGTGTTCCACATATCTCAGCTACGATGATATGTGAGTGACCCCGGCTACATACTTGATCACTCAGGGCCCACTATACAGACTGATCTGACTTGCGAGCAGCAGCCAGCCGAGATCTTGGATCGAAAGGTGAAGACCATAAGGAACAAGGAAGTGAACCTGGTCCGGGTGATGTGGAGAAAGGACTCGCCGGGAGAATCGACTTGGGAGAGAGAAGACGATATGCGTGCACGATACCATCATCTATTCTAAAATTAGTCCTATGTATAAATTTCGAGGACGAAATTTTTATAAGGAGGGTACAATGTAACGACTCTGAAATCCTTGTACAAATGTAACTTATTCAATGTATAAAAAGGGTATTTCGGCCTGGTTAGGAGTTATAAGTTAAATTTGTATAATAAAATAAAGAGACAACTTATAGCTCACTGGTAAAACCTCTATACTATTGTAACATAGCCTGTGTGTTCGATTCCCATTAGTTCCAATTATTTTTAATATTTTAAACTTTTCGGAAGTCCAAGAGTTACACGTGCAATACACGGAGAAACGAAAAGTTTCAGAAAAATCAAACGGGATAAATTAGTAGTCAACACTGAATAAAATACATAACACGAATCTCAAGGCAGATGGCCAAGATCCGACAGACACATGCCTCATCTGGTCGCCACCGACGGTCCAACTAGCCCCAATCGCCTCCATTCTTTGCCCGTATGTCTCTTGACTCCCCACTACTCCTCTGTATTGTTTGATTACTCTGCAATTAACCAGAGACTCCTTATTTCATGATTAATCCTATTTTAATTCATTTTAATTTCAATTCTTTAATTCACACTCTCGTCCCTATACTATAAATACACCCCATCACCTAACTCTCACCATTCTAAAAAATCTCTATCAAAATTCTCTTAAAATTCTCTAAGTACAAGGTGGAGTTAAGCAAGCCAAGTGGAGTTAACGATTAAGTTCTCTTCGTTGAAGATCGAGCTTTTTCCCGGAGGTACCACGACACCACGAAGCCTTCTCCCTCTTCCTTACTCTTTTCTCGACACTCTAAAACAGTAAGTCCCTCCCTCCCTCTTTCTTCTTGTAACATCCTAGTTCATTTATACCAGTTCTTTTGGGTATTTCTTTATTTATGGCTATTTCTTGATTTATTGCTGTTGGGTGTGAATAGTGTAATTGATATCTGTGTTTGCATTCGACCCGACCCACATGCTGGAAACTCGTCTAGATTCTTGTTTATGATTTATCCCGGCTAGTTATGAGAATCCATGCACTTTCATATTGTTTATACCGCATACTTGCATTATATCTGGCATCTGCATTTTTTTATAAAACAAATAAAGTCAAATAAAATATTTTTAAAAAATATCTAGCATGGCCTGTACCATACCCCTAACTCTGTTGTAGCATCCGTACATCGTGTTCTCATCCCGTTCAGTGAAACGGACCCGTTTGGATAGCTATGTGCACGCTACGTGCATTCGTTCTTAGGGTATGCATTTTCGTTACCCAGATGCTGTATTTTGGTTTTTGTTGACACGTATATTATTCATATTTTCAAACCGTAATTTTAAACCCGACCCGGTCGTGTTTTGGTCTATTTTTGTATTATCCAGAAACTCAATTTTACCTAATATTATATTCTTTATATATATTCGATTTATTATATACGAATATAAAAGTTCTTTTAACTAAAAATATTTTATCTTAACTAATCCCCAGATCAGTCTCTCTCTCTTACTATATTCTTTTATTAATTAATTATATTCTTAATTTTTATAAACCCATACCTCACACGTCTTCTCTATCCCTCCTCGTTCTCGTTTTCCTGCCGCTCGCGAACCCTAACCCTAGCCTTCACCCTCGAACTCATCTCGCGGTCACCGCTCCACACTCGACCTCGCCTCCACCTTCTCCATCTTCTCTCCTTCCTCCTCTCTTCTTTTCCCTCTCCCCTTCTTTCCCCCTTCTTTCCCCGAGCCTGCAACCTTACGCCAACCTCGCCTGTGACCCGACCCTGCACACCCTCCTCACCAGAGCTCGTCTCGCCGTTGACCTCAACCCTCGCCACCACTTTCTCCCCCTCTCTCCTACTTCCCAGAACCTGAGCAAGAACCCTGCACTGAGCTAATCCCCGACTTCAAGAACCCCCAGCCACCTCGCCGTGAAACCTCGCCGGAAACCCACGACCCATCGTCGACATTCCCCTAGCCCCGCCTCTATCCCCGAGCACCAAACCCCAGACCACAACACCTTCATCTTCTTCTCTTTCTTCTTCTTCTTCTTCTTATTCTTCTCTTTTCTTCTTTCTTGGTTTCTGTTTTCCCGGTGATCGCCGGAGCCGTGCCGCTGCCGCCGATCCGGGCGACCCAGCAAACGTCCCCAGCCAGCGTGGTCACATTCTTGCTTTTCCTGGTTCTGTTCCGTACGCGTGTGTGTGCATCGCGACATTTACCGACATTGGACGCGGTGTACGCAACCCGTCTCGAGATCCGATCATGCAAGTTTATCTTGCTACATGCTATACTACTATATTTTGCATTCATGCGAATAATAGTATTACATATTGTTTAGTTATGCATCCCATGTTACCGTTTTACTGTTTTCGGATAGTCGCTCGTATCCGTACAGTTTATTACATATCTAGTCGCATGCAAGTTTATCTTGCTACATGCTATGATACTTATTTTGCATCCATATGAATAAAAATATCACATGTTTACTGCATTGTACATCCATGTTACTGTTTTACTATTTTCGGATAGCCGTTCGTATCCGTATCATTAATTACATATCTGGTTGCATGCAAGTTAGCTTGATACATGCTATATTATTATACTTGCATCTATATTAATAAAACATCACATGTTTACTGTATTATACATCCATGTTACTGTTTTACTGTTTTACAATATCCGTTCGCATCCGTATAATATATTATACATCTAGTTGTATGCTAGATCATATTATTTCATATTACTATTATATTAGCACCCCATGCTTGATACTGTGCATCTTATGTAATCATGGAGTTGTAGATGTAATCCCTGATAGATACTGTGCATCTGTGTTTCACTGTGCATCCATACTTTTATCATGATTCGATACTTGCTACATTTTACTGTTGGGCATTCATTTGATGCACTGTACACCACCTGATATGATCTGATACACCACTGCTTTACTTGATACCTAATCCTGTTACTAATGCCGACAATCCTGACTTGTTGTCCTGACGGACGTATCCTGTTGTCTGCATAGACAAATCTGTACCTGCTTGATCCTGTATTGGCATTAGCTCCAGATTTATCAATACCTGACTTGAACACATAACTTTGGGGGTAAGGGGAAATCATTGATGAAACCTGACTTGTAACCCAATAGTTCGACGCTTATACTGATCAGTTTTGGGGGCTAGGCCAGTCCCGGGATGCTGCTGCTGACATCATTCGTCTGTATATGTTTCCTGTTTTGTGCTTAGCGGCACGTCTCGGATTCAGCCCCGAGAGTCTGGACCGTGGTCCCGGGAATGCACGGGATACTATTGAGTTACATCGACGATTCATTAAATTGATTTCAAAGACTTAAGAGTAATTAACCCAGTAGCATAGATTACTCACCGCATGCACATACACTTCACTGTTCCATATTCGTGTTACTGTTATACACTCATTACTGTTCATACTCATGCCTGCATATCTTGTTACCTCCTGATTATATTTTATTGTTTGATATTATGACGCACTGACGTCTGGGTTTTGCATGGCCCAGGTCCTCTGTCTCTTTCACAGGTTGATCAGGAGTATTTCAGCCGACAGTCCGATCAATGAGGATCCTGTTAGTATCTAGTTTGGTTTAGTTTTATTTCCGTATTTTCATTTCCTGATGTGATCCCGTATTTAGGACGTACTTTCCAGATTGTTACTGTTTATTGGATTTATTGCTTCCGCACATTTATATTTCTTGACTCGTTTATTCTGGCATATGGACATGTACTAGATAGTTCATTTTTATTTTCCTGTTCTTGATATCTTATAGGCAGCCGTAATATGACTGTGGAGGGATGTTTCCTAGCCACAGGTAGCATGGTTGGCTATGTCATGTACCGATCCTAGCACACTCTGGGAAGCGCGGCGTGACAGAGTTTGTTTGGTATCAGAGCCATAGGATTTAGGTTAATCGGGTTTGATTCTTTTGTAGTTGGGTATTGGACCCAATACACGAATCAGAAAACCCGTAATTAGGAACATGTCCTGCCACATTGTTATCGTGATTCTTGAATCATATCTTTCTCTTGACCCTTGTCTTGACGATATGCAAATGACCTTGCATCTCGGCTTGAAATCCTTTTGGTTCCCTATTGTTTCTCCCGTCATATTCTTTTGATTCTGATACTAGGATTTGGGCGACTAGAACAGAGTTATGTGATTGTAACTATGAACTGCAGTATGGTTATAATGCGGTACTCTATTTAAGTAACTTGGAGTCCTAGTCTTGATTCATTTCTTTGTTTTATGATCGTTATATTACCTTACTTCTCTCGGTTTCATTGCTTACCAGTTTATGTTTACCGCAAGCTTGAATCCTGTCTACCGTGCTTATCTTCTTCAGTATCTTGGCTTCAGATGAAGTCGTTTCAGCTATCCTATTTGTTCATGATTTTCCCGCATTAGCATTAATTGATTCTGGTGCATCCCATTGTTGTATGTCGTCCAAGTTTATTGCTGCACACTCAATTTCTTGCATACCCTGTCTTGTTGTTGGGACATACACACTGGGAACGGGAAGATCATATCTAGTAGTGAGTGTAAGGATTGTTCAGTTGTTATCTGCAGACGAGAGTTATTTGCAGATTTCTTGGTGATCGATACTGGCAGTTACGACGTCGTCTTGGGAATGGATTTTCTCGTCACTTTCCACGCTCACATCGATTGTAGGGAAAAGAAAGAGATTTTCAAGATTCCCGGACATCCGGAGTTTGTTTTTGCTGGAGGTAGCAGTTATGTCGGGCCAGTCGAGTTTTGGGCTAGGCCGACAAGCACCGTTCTTGTATCGATGGAAGTTAATAAAGAGGAAGTGCCAGCTGTAGTTCAAGAGTTCATGGACGTGTTCGAAGACATTTCGGGTTTACCGCCAAAATGAGATATGGAGTTCATGATTGACCTTGTTCCTGGAGCAGCGCCAATCTCAAAGGCGTATTATCCAATGGCACCAGTGGAGTTAGAAGAAGTCAAGAAGCATGTTACCGAATTTCTAGAGAAGGGTTGGATTCGCAGCAGCAATTCACCTTGGGGGAGCTCCAGTTCTTCTAGTCAAGAAGAAAGATGGTACAAGGAGGATGTGCATCAATTATCGAGAATTAAACCGGATGACTATTAAGAACAAGTATCCGATCCCTCGCATTGACGAATTATTCAAGCAACTTAGTGGCCTGAGGGTATTCTCGAAGCTATATTTGCAATCCGGATACCATCAAGTTCGAGTTAAATCAGAGGATATTTGCAAGACTGCGTTGTTCCCAACCGAAACACAGAGACGCGACCGCGCAGGTCCGTCTTGCCTGAATTTCGGGGCAGATGCTAATTGGTGCTATCCGTCCACCTCTCCGAAGATGCCAAGTTGATTTATGGCACCATGTATCGAAGGTTTAAACGGATGCGGCCGATGAAGAAGATTTCGTCAGATTCCCCCTCGTTGATGAGAGGTTTTTGATTGTGGGGACGCTCTTCCCTGTAGGCGCAAGCCCCTGTAGTTAATTACGCTACCGCATCGCGATAACAACTTTCTCCTTCTCCAAATGGTCACTTCGTGTCGTGGGTGTTTGTTTTGTTTTTGGTTGCCCGTGGATTGTATACGGAAACTAATTTATGTTGTCGCCCGTAGGGCGTGGACTAGTCCAAATCCGTGTCTTCTTAGATTTGGGTTTGGGGGTTGGGTTTAAGGATACGTTAGCCTCATTTGAGACTAAGATCAACTTAAACGTTTGTTAAGGATACGTTAGTCTCATTTTAGACTAAGATCAACTTAACGGGGTCGTTTAGATCCAAAAAAAGAGAAATTTGACTCTATTGTTTAGTTTATGGATATTGCGGTCGATTAGTTTAAGGACATTATGATCCGTTATTAGTTTAAAGACATATCGGTCCATTGTTAGTTTAAGGACATTACATTCCATTGTTAGTTTAAGGACATCTCGGTCCACTGTTAGTTTAAGGACATCTCGGTCCACTGTTAGTTTAAAGACATCACGGTCGAGATTAAGGACATCATAGTCCGTGAGTTTAAAGACCTCACAGTCAAGTTTAAGGACATCATAGTTCATGAAATGTGTGGTTGTCGAGACCCGTCACCTCTCTGAAGATGTTGAAGGATTACAACGACAAATATCAAAGGAGTGAAGAGATGTACCCTTGAACCAAAGTTGATTGGGGATCTGTAGTCCAATTTGGAACTAAGATCAATTAATTAGATTATGAGCACATTGGCTCAGTTAAATCTGAATTGAGAACTTATGGCCAACTTGGGCTAAGTCCCATTAAGTTTGAAATATTGGCCCTTTATTGGACCATTAGACATTTGTCTGGGTTCAGCCCCCCATCATTTAGCAATACTAAACAAGAGTTTGAGGTCTCTGATAACATTTTTGTCTTTGACTGAGCATTAAACATTGTAGTTCTGAGTTTTACTCAACTTTGAGGTTTAGTTAAAGGAGAGGTTTTTGCCTCTGGAAACTTAGCCAATTTGGCTAAGATTGGCTTAAAAATAGTGTTAAACACTAGAAGACAACAGTGTTAAACACTGTAAATGAAATGCTCAAAGTAGTGTTAAACACTAGAGGACAACAGTGTTAAACACTGGAAATAAAACGCTTAAATTAGTGTTAAACACTAGAGAGGAAGGGGTCACGTGGGGACACGTGAGGGCACCCAAAGGTGGGGCCAGATCTCCTTTACTTTGTTCTGCAAATAAGTGTTTAAACACTTTTAATCTTCTGGCCATCACGTGTTGGCACGTGATGGATATTTGTGCATTGATTATTAAAGCATTTATTAAGGGTCACGTGGTAACACGTGAGAGCGCCCAAAGCCAATACTGCATTTGCTTTTATTCCCTATATTATGAGGGTCACGTGGGGGCACGTGAGACAATGCCTCAAAGCTTTTTCCTTCTCATTTTTGGGGGATCTGTTTAGGGGTCACGTGACCTAGCTTTATTCTTTCTTTCCGATCACTGCGGATTGGGGTCGCGTGTCATCACGTGACCAATGTTCTTTACGTGCATGGAGATCTTTCAAGTCTCTTTATTTTAAGAATTAAATTCTCTGTAGGGTTAAATCCTAATTATGTTTTAGAGGAATTAAATTCCTATGCATGTGGAAGAATTAAATTCTTATGTAGGGTGAAACCCTAATTTCATTTAGGAGGAATTAAATTCCTGTGAATTTGAGAGAATTAAATTCTCAAGTAGGGTTAAACCCTAGTTTTGTCTATCTTGAAGGAATTAAATTCCTATAAATTTAGGAGAATTGAATTCTCATATAGGGTTAAACCCTGGTTTTATCTTGGTGGAATTAAATTCCTGTGAATTGGGAGAATTAAATTCTCTAAACTCAATTCTCCCTCTAAGTTTTGGATCTGCATGGCAGAATCTCCCCGATGAGAATTAAATTCTCAACCTGTGGAGAGATTTGCTTCTGCAGATCTTCAACCAGAGAAAGAACTAAGTTCTTTTGCAGAAGAGTTAAACTCTTAGATTGAGAATTAAATTCTCTTTTTTTGCTTTATGAAGTTTTGATCCCTTTTCCCCTTTCTCACCTAGGATTTCTTTTCTTGAAAATTAAATTCTCCTTTCTTTTCTCTCTGCTATTTGCCTTCTGAAAATTTCAAGATCCAAAATTCTACCCCTTTCCCCTTCTTGGCTCCTATTTATAGGAGAAAGAAAAGAATCAATTTGTTTAATAAATCTTTCATTGAAAAATTTTGGTTGTTTTTGTAACTAACACGATCTTTTAGATCACTTAGTGAATTTTATTCACCATTGGATTTTTAATCCAGAAGATATTCTGTTTGTTATTTTTGGTGACATTTAGGGAGATCTTTCCTTGTATACAATCTTGCCATAAACTGGTGATTTATAATCACCATTGGATTTTTAATCCAACGGTGCTCCACTTTACAGAGCATAATTCTTTTTGTTTGGAAAGATTTAAATAAATACTTTTCCAGTTAGGGTCTTTGATTTCCCTAAATTAGAATTTAATTCTATTAACTCATAAGGCTTTTAAAGCCCATCACGTATTGGCACGTGATCCCAACGTTTGACCATTGAAATAGAATTTAATTCTATCAATTATAGAGCTGAGGGACCTGTCACGTGTTGGCACGTGACCCTCTTTCATTCAGAATTTAACTCTGCCTTTCAACAGAGCTAAAGGACCATCACATGGCAGCACGTGACCCTTGGTCACGTGTGAGCTCGTGATGCCCCATTGGGGCCTTTCCTTAGTCGTTTTGTTTACACTTTTGTTTGATTTAGAATTTAATTCTATAAAGTGGAGATCACCGGAAACTATCACGTGTCAACACGTGACCTCTGGTCACGTGTGAGCACGTGATACCTCATTGAAGTTTTTCCTGAGCTGTTTTGTTACATTTTTGTTTGATTTAGGATTTTAATTCTATAAAGTGGAGGTCATAGGAAACTATCACGTGTCAACACATAACCCTTGGTCAAGTGTGAGCACGTGATACCTCATTGAGCTATTTCCTGATTTTTATTAGGGAACAAATGCCCCCTGTTCCCCTCCGAAAGACGGCGATGACGTGAAGACGTCTTGCCTGAGATTCGGGGCAGATGCTATTTGGTTTTATCCGTCCACCTCTCCGAAGATTCCAAGTTGATTTATGGCACCGTGTATCGGAGGTTTGGACGGATGCGGCCGATGTAGCAGACTTCATCAGATTCCCCCTCGCTTGAGGGGTTTTTGATTGTGGGGACGCTCTTCCCTGCAGGCGCAATCCCCTACAGTTAATTACGCTACCGCATCACGGTAACAACTTTCTCCTTCTCCAGAATTTCACTTCGTGTCGTGGGTGTTTGTTTTGTTTGTGGTTGCCCATGGATTGTATACGGAGACTAATTTATGTCGTCGCCCGTAGGACGTAGATTAGTCCAAATCCGTATTTTCTTAGATTTGGGTTTGGGGGTTTTGGTTTAAGGATGCGTTAGCCATATTTGAGGCTAAGATCAACTTAAACGCTTGTTAAGGATACGTTAGTCCTGTTTGAGACTAAGATCAACTTAACGGAAAGAGCATTTTAGGGGCTCTATTGTTCCAGTTTAGGGACGTAGTGGTCTGTTTAATATATGGCCGTCGGGACCCGTCACCTCTCTGATGATGTTGAAAGATTAAAACGACAGGTGTCAGAGGAGTTAAGAGATGTACCCTTGAACCAAAGTTGATTAGGGAATATGTAGTCCGATTGAATGTTTAAGGATACGTTAGCCAGATTTGAGGCTAAGATCAACTTAAACGGGATCGTTTAGATCCGACAAAAGAGCGTTTGGGGCTCTAATGTTCCAGTTTAGGGACGTAGTGGTCCATAGGTAGTTTAAGGACATGGTGGTCCATTGCCGGTTTAGGGACATGGTGGTCCATGTTCCAGTTTAGGGACGTGGTGGTCCACTGCCAGTTTAGGGACGTGGTGGTCCATTGCCAGTTTAGGGACATGGTGGTCCATTGGTAGTTTAAGGACGGATAAGTCCACGAGTTTAAGGACCCCGCAGTCCATATGGGTGTGTGGTCGTCGGGACCCGTCACCTCTCTGACGTCGTTGAGGGATTACAACGATAGGGGTCAGAGGAGTTCGGAGATGTACCCTCGAACCGGACGTAAATTGATTTAGGAGAGCAGCCGTGCTCAGTCAATTTAATTTGAGGACTTACGGCCATGATTGGGCTAAGTCCAGCTAAAAAAATGTTCAACATTTTTATTTGTCTTTGGCCTATCAGGCCTGTGCTAGGGCTTTGCCCCTTTTTAATAATGCACTGCATTTTTTGTTTTGTTTGGGCTCTGCCCTTTTATAAATGATGCAGAGCATCTATTTTGTTTGGGCTCTGCCCTTTTAATGCATTGCATTTTGTTTTGTCCTGCTAGGCCTTTTTGATTTGGGCTTGGCCCTTCAGTAAACAATGAAGTGCATTTGTCAGGCGCTTTGCGCCAATCATTGAGCGCAAGCGCTTGTGGTGGTGACACGTGTCACGCAAGCACAGTGCGCTGCTGATACGTGTCGGGCTCTGATGAGCGCAAGCGCAGCAGCGCAGTGCACTGTGTCAGTGCGCCGCGCTGTTGCGCTG
Source organism: Agapanthus africanus (assembly GCA_030015575.1). Taxonomy (NCBI): domain Eukaryota; kingdom Viridiplantae; phylum Streptophyta; class Magnoliopsida; order Asparagales; family Amaryllidaceae; genus Agapanthus; species Agapanthus africanus. The sequence continues at coordinate 900,914,534 of CM057337.1, forward strand.
CTGACACGTGGCGCTCTCTGGTGGCTTGCGCCAACGCAAGAGCGCAACGGTGCAGTTTTTGCAAGTGCAGGGCACTGTTTTATCTTTGGATCAATTTTAGATCAAAGAAAATAAGTTTTTCTTGTTTTCAAAGAACCAGTGGTTCATAAAAAAGTGCAAGGCACCGTTCTTATTTCTTTGTCTTTTTTATTGAAGATCATTGATCTTGTTCTTAGATCAATGATCTGTTCATAAGAGAATCTTCTCTTTTTCTGAAGGTTTTTACCCTTTCTTTTTGTTTTTGAAGAGTTTCTCTCAAATTCTTCAGAGTTCTTTTCTTCTCGATCTTGATGATGATGATCTTTTGAGTTATGGTCTAGGGGTCTTTATATAGTGCCCATAGATTTGTTAAATTTGTTAAAGAGATCTTTCTCTGAGTGATTTGGGGAATTTTCCCCACCGTTGGATTTTTGATCCAAGGGCTTCTGTTTTACAGAAGGCAATCTTCTTGTTTTAACAAGAACAGAAAGATCTTACTGAATTTTAATTCTGTTTGGCGCAGATGCACCAGCGCTTGACACGTGTCAAGCAGCACACAGCGCAGCAAGTGCTGCGGTCGTGCAGCTGCGCTGACACGTATCGCGCAGCGCACAGCGCAGCGCGTGCTGCGCTGACACGTGTCGCGCAGCGCAGCGCTTGCGCAACTGAAGCGTTGCTTCCTTTAATTTTTGTTTTAAATAGAGCCTTGCTCTGATTGGGTGCACTGCTTTGGGCGCTGCGCTGACCTATCAGTTTCTGACACATGGCGCATTGTGCGCAGCGCATGAAATTTGAAGCGTTGCTTCATTTATTAGAATTTAAATTTTCAAAGTAGAGCTTTGCTCTGATTGGGGAATTCAGAAGCGTTGCTTCATTTTCCGTCTTGGAATCTGAACAGAGTCTTACTCTGATTGGGGTAAACAAATGCCCCCCACTGTTGCGCTTACGTGGCCCCAGAACGTGAGCGCAACGGTGACAGAACTCCAACCGTCACGGCAACTTTCGGAAGTTGAAAGGGCACTTGGTGCCTGTAAATAGGACATTTGGTCCTCAACAGATGATTATCATCTCCTCATAAGCATTTTGCCCAGAGCCCTGCTCTTGCTTAAGAACTTTTAAGAACTAAAACTCTATAAAATTTTAGGTAAAAATTAATTCGGATTAAATTAAATTAATTTTAAGAGCCTTGCTCTCCATAGATCCCTGATCTAAAGGAGATCCATTTAGGGTTTCACTTGGCAGAGCTTTGCTCTATAGGTCTGAAAGGATCTAAAGAGAACTAAAGGGAACCTATTAATTTTCTATTAGTGGAGCTTTGCTCTCTAGAAGATTTTCCTTGTATTTTCTTAATTTCTTTTAATGGAACTTTGCTCCTTCCAAATCGTATAGAAGAACTCTTAGGAATTCTTCATGGATATTGGAAACCAAAGATGGCATTTTTACATTATTATTATTATTATTATTATTATTATTATTATTATTATTATTATTATCTTCTCAGAGCAAAGCTCTTAATGTTCTTAGGGGATTTTCTTCAAATTCTCCTCATTACTGAATTTGATAGACGTCACCCCTATTCGCAGAGCATTGCTCTCGAGGAGTTTAACTTTCTGTGCTCGTTTTTACCAAGAATTCGCTTAATCAGTCTGTCCGCTAATTCTGCTAATCTTCTTTTACAGGAGCAATGGACGCCCATATGTACGATCTCGACGAGATCATCTCTTACGGGGACATCCGCCGACTCGGCCGCTCTCAAAATCGAGAATTCACGAATGCGGAGTGTGCCGAGATCATGAGCCGCTACGACGCATATAACGGTCAACTGCTTCCCCGACGTTCCTCTCTCCTGAAGCTTATCGTGGGAGCCATTTGGGAAGCACTTCCCCTATTCTGCTCCGGCGTGCCGCTTGGGGCATTGGATGCTGCTGAGGATAAGGTGCACTCGGTATATCTGATGCACCTCATCTCAAAGAGACGGCGATACAATCTTATCGATCTCCTGCACCAGGCTTTCCAACAGTCCGCCATACTCGCTGCTTATTGGAGGGTGGAAGACATCAGGGGGGACCCTGACGCTTGTGCTCGCGAAAGAAAGCACACCAGGATGGTCCGCAAGGCTTGGAAAGTCATAGATAGGGTCACTTTCGAGTTCCTCAATCCATGTCCTGGGTTCGAGGTTATACCTTTGTAAACATTTTAATAATGTTATTATTTATTTCTCTATGATTGTAAGAACCCCTTTTATGATATGAATAGAAAAATTCCATTTCAGCTTGTCTTATTCCTTGTTCTGAATCTTTTGCACATGCATGGATGAGTGTGTCCCGAATGCTTGATCCAACGCCAATCAGATGTTCTTTCTGTCGCTCTCTTCTTTGCTTTTATTATCAGCATGTTGTCTTGATGAACATATTTGACAGATAATAGAGTAAGCATCTTAACTCCTTCACGAGATAACGATGGCTTAGGCCGCAGGTTCATATCTGCTGCCTAAGACTTTTCAACTCTATGAGCCGTGAGGGTCTCATAGAGACTTTTCTCCCTACGGATCGAGAGGATCTCGTAGGTGGATTTTCTCCTTAGGAATCGTGAGGATTCCTAAGTGTGTTTTCCCTTATAAGTCGTAGGGATCCTATAAGAGAATTTTCCCTCTTACGAGTCGAGAGGACTCATGAGCGGTTGTTTCCCTCCCTGTCGAGATTCGACTTTGGAGAGTGAGACCCGTGAATAGTATACAAGAGACCGTTTTAGGATGACTTGCAGGGTCCCAGTGCTTAGGACACAAGCTTTTTAATTCTTGCTGCCTAAGGCTTTATCTTGCAAGCTGAGACGAATCGGGAATTTCCCGCGGAGACATTAATTTCTCTGCGAGCCGACGCGAGTCAGGAGGCTCTCATCAAGGACGCTAGATTCCCTGAGTTGAGGAGTTTGCCAAGGACACTTGTTTCCCTGGTGTTGAAACGAATCGATGTGTTCCTGCAAAGACGCTAGTTTCTCTGCGGGTTGACGCGAATCAGGATGTTCTCGTCAAGGACACTGGTTTCCCTGAGTCAAAGGATTTTGCCGAAGACACTGGTTTCTTCGGGGTTGAAAAATTTGCCAAGGACACTGGTTTCCCTGGGGTTGAAACGAATCGATGTGTTCCTGCAAAGACGCTAGTTTCTCTGCGGGTCGACGCGAATCAGGATGTTCTCGTCAAGGACACTGGTTTCCCTGAGTCGAAGGATTTTGCCGAAGACACTGGTTTCTTCGGGGTTGAAAAATTTGCCAAGGACACTGGTTTCCCTACGGTTGAAACGAATCGATGTGTTCCTACAAAGACGCTAGTTTCTCTGCGGGTCGACACGAATCGAGGTGTTCTCGTCAAGGACACTGGTTTCCCTGAGTCGAAGTATTTTGCCGAAGACACTAGTTTCTTCGGGGTTGAAACGAATCGGAGTATTCCTGCGGAGACACTGGTTTCTCTGCGGGCCGACGCGAATCAGGAGGCTCTCATCAGGGACGCTAGTTTCCCTGAATTGAGTATTTGCCAAGGACACTGGTTTCCCTGGGGTTGAAACGAATCGATGTGTTCCTGCAAAGACGCTAGTTTCTCTGCGGGTCGACACGAATCAGGAGGCTCTCATCAGGGATGCTAGTTTCCCTGAATCAAAGTATTTTTCCGAAAACACTGGTTTCTTCGGGGTTGAAACGAATCGGAGTATTCCTGCAGAGACACTGGTTTCTTTGCGGGCCGACGTGAATCAGGAGGCTCTCATCAAGGACACTGGTTTCCCTGAGTCGAAGGATTTTGCCGAAGACACTGGTTTCTTCGGGGTTGAAACGAATCGATGTGTTCCTGTAAAGACGCTAGTTTCTCCACGGGTCGACGCGAATCAGGATGTTCTCGTCAAGGACACTGGTTTCCCTGAGTCGAAGGAGTTTTCCGAGGACGCTAGTTTCCTCGAAGTTGAAACGAATCAGAGTATTCCTGCGGAGACACTGGTTTCTCTGCGGGCCGACGCGAATCAGGAGTCTCTCATCAAGGACGTTAGTTTCCCTGAATTGAGTTTGCCAGGGACACTGGTTTCCCTGGGGTTGAAACGAATCGATGTGTTCCTGCAAAGACGCTAGTTTCTCTGCGGGTCGACGCGAATCAGGATGTTCTCGTCAAGGACACTGGTTTCCCTGAGTCGAAGGAGTTTGCCGAGGATGCTAGTTTTCTCGAAGTTGAAACGAATCGGAGTATTCCTGCGGAGGCACTGGTTTCTCTGCGGGCCGACGCGAATCAGGAGTCTCTCATCAAGGACGCTAGTTTCTCTGAATTGAGTTTGCCAGGGACACTGGTTTCCCTGGGGTTGAAACGAATCGATGTGTTCCTGTAAAGACGCTAGTTTCTCTGCGGGTCGACACGAATTAGGATGTTCTCGTCAAGGACACTGGTTTCCCTGAGTCGAAGGAGTTTGCCGAGGATGCTAGTTTCCTCGAAATTGAAACGAATCGGAGTATTCCTGTGGAGACACTGGTTTCTCTGCGGGCCGACGCGAATCAGGAGTCTCTCATCAAGGACGCTAGTTTCCCTGAATTGAGGAATTTGCCAGGGACACTGGTTTCCCTGGGGTTGAGATGATCTCTGGTTATCTTTCGGGCTTTACATGAGTTGCCGTCAAGACTGTGAAGCTAGGAGTCTGATCTTCGCTTCGTTTGTTGGCACTGCGTCTGTTGTATCGAGACGAATGTCACAGTTGTCTCTAGGCTGTTGGTGAACCGTCGAGATTTGGCTTTGCTTTCTGGCGGAGCCGGCTGGGAAGATCTAGTCCCGTCTTTGTTTGTGCCCTTGTATTGTATACAGGGATCGATGTGATCTCAACTGTAGGGCAAAAGTTTCATATATATTTTTTGTTTTATTTTCGCGATACTCTATCAGTTCAGCTTTTATATCGCGAAGGTTGCGATTGCCCAATCATTTCGGCTATTTTTCGCGGTGCCTAATCATTTTGGCTGTTTATTTTATTTTTACTCGCTGCTTTTTATTGCGAGTTGCCCAATCATTTTGGTTGTTTTGTGTATATATGTTTTTACTTGCTGCTTTTTATTGCAAGTTGCCCCATCATTTCGGCTATTTCGTATGCATGTGCGGCCTACTGGGCTTTCGCCGTAAACCTGAAATTAGACACCGATTTCGGCATCAGCACTGCTACAACTGGGATATTTCAAGGAGCGAATCATCATGTGCCTCTGTCGATATCGAACGAAGGTGGCTTAGCGAACAGGGTTAAGGTCCTGTCGACTAAGGCTTTTGACTTCATGAGCCATAAGGGTCTCACAAAGGTATGTCTCCCTACAAGTCGTGAGGATCTTGTAGGTGTATTTCTCCTTAGGAATCGTGAGGATTCCTAAGTGTATGTTCCTCTGTAAGTCGTAAGGATCCTACAAGAGGGTTTTCTCCTTGTAAGTCGAGAGGACTTACAAGGGTTGTTCATCATGCGAACATATCCCCAGTCACGGATGGGACTTGGTTAGGGAAATGTTTATTCGCGCCCGTGGATTGTATACAAGGGTTAGTATTGAGCCACTTTTAGGGCAATCTCCAAGGTTGTAGGGGGTTTGCTTAAGCACAGGTTTAGGTCTCTATAACTTAAGACTTTCAAATCTTATGAGCCGTGAGGGTCCCATAAGAGAATTCTCCTTACGAGTTGTGAGGATCTCGCAAGTGTATTTTCTCCTTAGGAATCGTGAGGATCCCTAAGTGTATTGCTCCCTTGTGAGTCGTAAGGATCTCACGCGGGTGGTTTCTCCTTACAAGGTCGAGAGGACCCTGCAAGTGTCTTTTAATGAGGTTGCGCCCTTTCGGGTTTTCACAAACACTCGCCGGTAGCCCTGCTGTTTTTATTCATGGAGCCCTTTCGGGTTTTCATCCGTGTCCATTTTGCTTATGGACATACCGTTTTTTTTTCTCTTTTTTATATATATATTTTTTTATTCTTTTTTTTTCTAACGAGGTCGTGCCCTTTCGGGTTTTCACGAACACTCGCTGGTAGCCCTGCTGTTTTTACTCACGGCGTCCTTTCAGGTTTTCATCCGTGCCCATTTTGCTTATGGATATACCGTTTTTTTATTTATATTTATTTTTTTATATTATTTTTTTTTGTCAGCCCGAGGCTGCTGCGGTAGTAGTTTAAAGACGTTTCGGTCATTAACTAGTTTTAGGACGTAGTGGTCCGTCGCTAGTTTAAGGACGTTTCGGTCCGTCGTAGTTTAAAGATGTTTCGGTCCGTTGTTAGTTTAAAGACGTTTCGGTCTGTCAGGAGAAGGCCGGCTACTGCTTATAGAGTTTGAGTTTAGGAAGATAGCGAGCGGACATAGTCGTCGTCATCTATCATTGACCTAGGCCGCGGCTCATTAAGCGTAGTATTTCTTTAGGAAGCGACCATTTATTGGCCTGAATGGTCTTTCACCATGCATATCCATGAGTAGATAGGCTCCACCTTGGTAGACCTTGTCTATGATGTACGGGCCTTCATAGTTTAGTTCGAATTTCCCCCGCTTGGCGCGATTGGGGATCATAGGCCTTTTGACCACCAGCATGAGTTCGCCTTGGCGGAATGTCCTCGGCCGGGTCAATCTTTCATATGAGCGCGTCATCTTTGCTTTATAAGCCTCCAGATTTTGTTGCGCTATGAGCTGGGTTTCATCAAGGGCATCAAGCTCCTCAAGCCGAAGGTGAGCATTTTCTTCGTCCGTCAGCTCGTAGTGGACTGCCACTCGTAGAGAGGGTAACTCTATCTCGAGGGGGAGTACTGCTTCTATACCGAAAACCAACGCGTACGGTGTTGTGTTCGTGGCCGTTTTGAACGTGGTTCGATATGCCCAAAGAGATTCCTGCAGTCTCTCGTGCCAGTCCTTCTTATTTCGGGACACAGTCTTCTTCAGGATCTTTGTCAAGGTCTTATTGAAGGCCTCAGCTAGACCGTTAGCTCGCGGATTATAAACTGAGGAATATCTCCATTCTATATTATGTTGTTGCGCGAAGCGGCTGATCTTGTGGCTTCTATAGGCAGGCCCGTTATCGGAGATGATCCTTCGCGGAGTTCTAAACCGATATATGACGTGCGTCTTGAAGAAATGGAGGATATTCTCCGTCTTCACTTCCCTCAGCGGTATCGCTTCCGCCCATTTGGAGAAGTAATCAGTCGTCGCCAGGATGAAACGATGTCCTTTGGACGATGCTGGTTCGATGGGGCCGACTATGTCAGTTCCCCACATTTCGAATGGCCAGCTAGCCACCATTGGATGTAGTGGGTTTGGATGCTGGTGGATGAAGTCACCGTGGATTTGGCACGAGTGGCATTGCTTCGCATATTCGAGGCAGTCCTGAATCATCGTGGGCCAATAGTAGCCCATCCGTTTTAATTTCAACTTCATCTTCGGGCCCGCTTGGTGAGAACCGCAGAGTCCATCGTGAACTTCCTGAACGACTCTTTTCGCTTCGTCAGGTCCTAGAAACCTTAACCACAGAGAATCAAACGATCTCTTGTACAGAGTGTCATTAACGAAGGAGAAAGACAGAGCTCGTTTCATAAGCTGATGTCTCGAGGACGCATCTTCGGGCATTCGATGTGACTTAAAGTAGTCTATGAAAACTTCCCTCCAATCCTCAGCCTTTTCTCGTTCTTTTATTTGCAAGGTCGTCTATTCAGTCGCTCCCTTTTCTTCGGATGATTCCGGAGATATTTCCGCTGGGGCAAGCACTCGACGGCTTTGTACTACAATTCTGACATCATCGAGATTCTTGTCAGCCAGTTCTTTAGCAAGCTTGGCTAATGCGTCCGCTTTGCTGTTTTCCGCACGCGGTATGCTTTCCAAAGTGTAGGAAGGGATTTGGGTCAACAATTGTTGCACCTTTTCGCCATACTTCACCAACTCTGGTTTGCATGTTTGGTAATCGTCGTTTACTTGACTGATGACCAGTTGGGAGTCTCCATATATGAGGAGGTTTTCAATTCCCGTGTCGATGGCGATCTCGAGGCCTGCTATCAAAGCTTCGTATTCGGCTTCATTATTCGTCCTCGGCTCTGTTAGGGAGAAAGCAAAGCGCATTATCCCTCCTTATGGAGTCACGAAGATAAGGCCTACCCCTGATTTGATTATAGGGGTACTTTGTTTGCGCTTCTTCATGGAAAATGCACCATCAAAATAAAGCTCCCATCGGGTATCGCCCCCATCGATCGCGTCAAACGCATGTTCGTCTGGCAGCTCGCAATTTAAAGGGGAATCGGCAGGTATTGGATGCTCAGGGAGGAAGTCGGAGATGGCATGGCCTTTCACTGCCTTGAGAGGCTGATACGTTATCGAGAACTCCATCAAGAGCATGACCCATTTAGCGAGTCGCCCCGTCAATATGGCTTTCGACATCAGATATTTAAGGGGGTCCACTTTCGAGATGAGACGGACTTCGTGCGTCAATGCATAGTGTCTGAGCTTTGTTATCGCGAAGATCAACGCCAGGCAGTGTTTTTCGATGGGAGAGTAGTTGCTTTCTGCCCCCGGAAGGACTCGACTTAAGTAGTAGAGTGCTCTTTCTTTCCCCTGATCATTCTCTTGCGCCCATAATGCGCCTAAAGAACCTTCGAGGGCGGTCGTATAGAGAATGATGGGCTTTCCCTTAACCGGAGCAGCCAACACTGGCGGATTTTGCAAATACTGCTTGATTTCGTCTAGCGCACCTTGGCATTTTTGATCCCAGACAAACGGGGTTCCCTTCTTCATCAGGTGGCTGTAAGGACGGCACTTGCCTGAAAGGTTGGCTATAAATCACCGTATATACGTGAGCTTCCCTTGGAGAGATCGCAGCTGTTTGAGAGTTCTTGGCGGAGGCATTTCCATGATCGCCTTAATCGTCGACGGATCTATCTCAATTCCTCGGTGTCGGACGACGAATCCCAGGAATTTGCCCGAGGAAACTCCGAATGCGCACTTGAGCGGATTCATCTTCAAGTTATATTGTCGAAGGCGTTGAAATACGGTCTTCAGATGCTCAAGATGTTCCTCATATGATTTGCTTTTAACCACGAGATCGTCGATATAGCACTCGACGATTTCGTGTATAAGGTCATCAAAGATTTTTGTCATGGCCCTCTGATAGGTAGCACCAGCGTTTTTTAGACCGAAGGGCATCACTTTATAACAGAATATTCCCAGAGGAGTCCGAAAAGCAGTGTGCTTCTGGTCTTCGGGATGCATCTTGATCTGATTATATCCTGATGAGCCGTCCATGAAGGAGAAAACCTCGTGAGTGGACATGTTATCTATCATCAGCTCGGTGACCGGTACTGGGAAATCATCCTTCGGGCAGGCTTTATTGAGATCCCGGAAGTCCACACATATGCGCACTGTCCTATTTTTCTTCATCACCGGGACGATGTTGGCGATCCACTCGGGATATTGAACCTCCTGAATAAAGCCAGAGTCGATTAACTTCTTGACCTCGGCGTTGTTGCTCATTTCAAGCTCAAGCCGCATTCTCCTCGGCGCCTGTTTGACTGGCTTGACGTCCGGGGATATCGCCAACTTATGCACAGCAATTTCTGGATCTAGTCCCGGCATTTCGGAATAGTTCCATGCGAAGCAATCTCTATGCTGTACAAGGACGTCTTTTAACGCAGCCACCCTTTCTTCAGATAGCAGCTCGCTGACAAATGTCGGTCGCGGGTCGTTCGTCGTCCCCAACTCAATTTTCTTGAGGTTATCCGCAGTGGTGTGTATTCCATCCTCCAGTTCTTTCGGTGCTGGTGGAAATTTTGAGATCACCTCATCATTGTTGTTTTCGAAGCACCAAGGAAGGTTATCCACGTTCTCGGGCTCTTCTTTTGATATTGTTATCATGTGACAAGTGCGAATCCGCTTCCAATCCCAATATGGAGTTGGTCCTGTTCTCGTGGTTTTGGGTTCGTGCTTCTGTGGCGGCGTTACCCTCCAGTTGTCAGATAGAGCGAACTTGCCGAGCTGATATTGGTCTTCGACCCAATTCTTGAAGGTGAAGCAGTCCTCGAGAGGGTGCCCTATCACTCGGTGATAAGGGCAATAGTCCGGGTGAGAGACTTCGCCTGCTTGTTCGGGGTTTTTGGACTCCGGCAGCGTAAGCATCTGATGTTTCAGAGCGAGGTCAAGTATTCTCTTCGTCTTGTCCCGAGGAAAAGAGTACGCTCGACTCATTTTCTTTACAAGAGATTGGTCGGAACCGCTCGTTTCCCATTTGCGTGGCTTCTTGGTCCTGCTTTATTGCTGTTGAGCACCTTCTTTGCCTTTCGACTTATTTCTGCCTCTGCGTTGAGCCTTTTTTATAACAGGTTGACAGGGAGCGGCATTTTCATCTTTCACAGCCTGTTGGAGGAGGCGTTGCGTTTTGGCTTTCTCATAGATTTCCATTTCGCGGTTGTGGTCGTCTCGGACTTTTTGACTGGCTTCCCTTATTAGCTTGTCCATTTGCTCTTCGACCGACGGACTGGGCACCTTTGGATCAGGAGCTTTTACTGGTCCAGGATTAGCATCCTCCCATTGAGCATCCCCTTCTTCATTGAAGTCATGCACAATGTAGCAATCGCGGAGTAGCTCTCGTTTCTTGGATCGAATGTATCCAAGCCCGATTGTCTCCATCCTCCCACTAGGCAACTTGTGCTGAGTTCCGGGGACGTTCCAGACCCTGTCATAGAATTTGTCTTTTCAAGCGGTTTGTTTAAAGGATATCCCTTGTCGCTTCAGCAACCTCTTCAAGCCTTCTGTATAATATCTAGGCAAACGAATGGGCTGAAGTCTGTCAAGCGTAGGATCCGCACCGTACCAGATTTCTTTCTCCACTTTGGTTTCTTTAGAGCGGTAGAATAGAATTGCCTTTTCACCTCTTTGCCTGGGAGGGACATAAAGCGTCCGCAGCTCCTCTACCGTGTAGGTATCGAGCGCATCCAGTTTTTTATGGTGTTTAAGCGGCACCATGGCGACTTGCAGACTTTGCTCTTCGTCAGCGGACATTTGTATTGAAGGTCAAGCAAAGAATACGGCATGGACCTCGTCTTCCGAGTCGCTACCAAAGATCAACATGGGAGCGGGCTGTCCCGGCTTGTTGCGTTGGGGCAGACCCGAATAAATCATCTCCTCTTCCTCCTCGGTATCACTGCCGAAGACAGGGACGGTGTTCTCCAGTTTGTGACACCTCTCCGTGTCTTCGAAATCCGGTAAAAAGTATTTGGCATCTTCATATTTGCGGACCTCGTTCACAGAGAATGGGCTTAGTTCTCCCGTCACGGTATACTCGAGACCATCCTTAAAATACTTCATACACTGATGTTGTGTAGAAGGAATGATATTGTACTCGTGTAACCATGGTCGGCCATGCAGAGCATTATAGCACGTCTTAGCGTCTATGACGTGGAACTTAATGTCCGTGATGAGTAGCTCAAAGCGTAGCGTCAGTATCACAGACCCAAGAGTTCTTGATGATTGGGAGTCAAACCCGGAGATGGTGATCTTGTCCCGAGCAAGGTGCTGGACGCTCATGCAGATTTCTTTTAACACCCGCACATTGAGGAGATTAACGGAGGATCCATTGTCGACCAGGATTTTACGTATCTTTATATCGTGGCAGTATCTTAAGACATAAAGGGGGCGATTATGTTCGCATGTCCCAAGGAGAAGGTCTTCGTCGCCAAAAATGACATCGGCCGTGTGCACTTCCTCCAGTTCATCCTTCATCTTTTCTTCGGCCAGGAAAGCTTGGAATTGCTCGGGGTCCTGTAGTGCCTTGATTAACGAATCTCTCGCCTCTTTTGATAGTAAAAGGGCGTTAAGAATGCTGAGCTACGAGGGTAGCTTCCTCAGATGCGCTAGAACGTTGTAATCCACCTTATTTTTCTTCGGCGGGTCCTTGGCAGTTAGCTCTTCTATAACTTGGTCATCCAGGGTGATGTCCTCAGAGACCTTTTCTTTCCCTTTATCTTTTTTGTTTGGGGGTCTGAAATTCTTTTCGGGCAGCGTCCGATTACGCAGCCGGATATTTTCGCAAACCTTCGGCTCTTCTTCTTTTCCCGGGGTGGACTCTTTAAAGAGGGGGCTAAGAGCCATCTCTTCGTCGGAATCGCTCCCGAATGTCAGCACTTGGGATCCCCCGGCGTTAACCATGCGACAATCGCCGGTAGTTCTGTTAAGCTTCTTGGTCGTACCTTTTTGCTCCCGACGAGTTTTGCGCTTTTCCCGCTTAAAATGCTGTCGGTGAGCAACATATCCTTGCCACCATCTATCGAAAGCTTTGCACTCTTCAGTGGGGTGCGAAATCTCCCGATGATACAAGCAGTAGGAGGGGTGCATTTCCGCTTCACCAGTAATGCTTCCTTCAGAGGATGGTAGCTTCATGCCCATTGACAAGGCCTTAGCAAACCTTTTCCTCGTCTTGAATTTGCTTTTGTCCATGGTGGATGTATTTTGCTCCAGCGGAAGTATTCCAACTGTTTTGTCAAGTCGCTGGCATTTGGCCCTTTCGAATATGACCGCCTCGCGTTCCCGATCAGCTTTACTTTTTAAGAGAGCTTCATTGAGGAATGCGTCAATTACTTCATCCGATGGCCCCAAAATTTTTGGTTCAGGATCTGCCCCCAGCTTTTCAGTGCAAGGAGTCTCCTCATCGTCCGTGAATGAATGGGAGATCATATGACAGCTCGCCACGTATTCTTCGGATTCATCCGACGAACTTTCTCCCTCATCTTCCTCTTGAAATACGTGGTTGAGGAACTCTTGGAGTGTAATGGGAGTCCGTGCCTTCTGGTTGTATTCCTCCAGCCCGTCAATTTGTTTTTGTAAGTCCGTGCGCTTGTCGCCAGGCTTCATGGGCTTCTTGGATTTCTTCTTCTTCTTCTTCAAAGATTTTGATGGCTGGCTGTGAGCGCTTGGGCCACCACCATCGGTCTTTAGAATTGGACGCGGCTTCAACATCCCCTCAATGGTCTGAAGTTCCAACGGGTTCTTCCACCTAATCGCTGGGCATGTTTGAAGATCATTTAGCATCCTCTTTGTCTTGGCTGACAGTACAACCTCCCAAGGAGCTTCTTCGACGAGAGAGCATGTTGCCCCCGGCGTATTCATCCTCTTAGAGGCGTGGGGCTGCGGCGGATTCATCTTCCATCTGTCAGACAATGTGAACTTGCCCTGTTGGTACTGGTCTTCAATCCAATTTTTGAAGACGTAACAATCCTCGATCGGATGACCCAGTACCCGGTGATAGGGACAGTAGTTGGGCTCATTGACATCATTTGGTTGCGACGGAGGTTTTGGATTCGGCAGATTTATGAGTCGGTTGCGCAACGCCAGCTCGAATAATCTTCTCGTTTTATCTCGGGAAAACGAGTGAGGACGTCCTAGCCTCTCCTCAAAGGGTACGTGCGGACGCATATTATTTTTACGGACAACCGACTTCGAGTTGCTCGGCTGTTGTTGAGCATTAGCGACAACGATCGCTTTCCCCTTCCCCTTTTCATTTTGGGAGTCCGGCTTTGGAAGAGGAGGTCTATGGCCCATCTGATCCATTTGCGCTAGCTTGTCGATCAGGGCCTGGAAGGTAGTCGGCTTGAAGAACATCATAAATTGCGAGATGGTTGCTTGCAGATCAAGGGTTCCCACAAACATACCCACTGCAGGAGCTTCTTCAATGCGTTGCTCGCATTTTGACCATAAGTTCCGCCACCGTATAGCATATTGGACCCATGTCTCGCCTGGCTTCACCCTGGCATTAATCAATGCCATCATTGGGGTGCGTTCGCTGGCGCTTGCAAAACGCTGGGTAAACAGCAGCTCCATCTCCGCGAAGGTCTTGATAGAGTCATTTGGGAGCTCAGAATACCACTCGAATGCTGTATCTAACAAGCTACCAATGAACTGGCGAAGCAACAGTTTGTCATCACCGCTGGTGTTGCCGCAGAGCGCCCTGAACTGGGCAACATGCTGGTGGGGATTGCCCGTCCCCTTATAGACGTGGAATTTGGGTATTGTATAGCCCGGCGGGTACTTTATCTGATTATACCAGCTCGGATATGGTCGTCCTGTTTTTACGACCTGACCGGCTGCCTCAGTCGCATGATGAACCCGTATTTGTTGGGCTATATACTCGTCCAAGTCAGTTTTGGAGATTGTATCCTCCTTGGCTGTTGACAGAGCCGGTAGAGGATTTGACGTTTCTCCCCTGTCGTCTTCAAGGACGATTGGGGGATCTTCAGCTGGAGTATCTTGTTGGATCATCATCCCCACCATGTCTTAGAACAGGAGGGCCATACGCTTTATGTTGGCTGCTTGTTCAGCAGCCTCTTTATCCTTCTTCTCCAATATCCGACGAAGGAATTCAGCGTCAGTTTCTTGCTCCTGGCGTTCATCCGAGGACGCTTCGGGGCTTTCTTTTGGCCCAGTGAGTGCGGCCATTGCGTTCATCATCTCCTGGAGCTTTTGCTGTTGCTCCTGAGCTTTGGTCACTGACCGTGTAAGCGGTCGATGACCTGTAGATGCACGGCTGTCCTCTTTACCAGACGCCATGTACACGGTATGAACCACCATTCCCCCAGACCTAGGGCGTTTGGGCTTGCTGTCCTTGGCATTTGCCGCGGGCGTGGGAATTTTCTCTGGCCTCCTTCTCTTATGGGCCGTTGAAGTTGAGGGGGCCGTTGCAGTGGGCACCCTGGCGGCAGTTGTCCTTTGCTGTTTAATAGGACGGTCCTTTTCTTCTTGCACCTTCGCCTTTTTCTGCTGACGAGAATGATCTGGGTCAATTACAGAGTCTTGAACCCTTCGCTAAACCTTGAATATTTTTTAGGACAGCCGTTGAGGGGGCTGCTCCCACTTCGTCTCCGGAACCCTCTCCGCAGGTGGAGGAGATCTTTTCAGTGTAGCAGTTGGAGAGTTCTTTCGTACCCTTCTAAGTGGTTCAAAGCTATTCCCAGTTGGAACAGCAGCATTAACTTCCACCACTGGAGCAGGTGGAGTTAGCCCTGAAGGGGAGTTGCCCCCTGTCTTCCTTACTCATTGCCAATGACGACGTCGAGCATGACGAGCCGTTGGGATCGGCTTGGCGATAGAGACAGCTTCTTGTTGCCCCCTGTCTGGATGAGACACTGCTGGTGTTAGCCTCTTGAAGACTGAGGTTGTCCTTTGAGGGGTGGTATTCAATCTGTCAAAGACAGATCCTCGAGCGGGGGTAGGAGCCGGAATATTCAGCCTTGAAAAGACTGACTCTTTGATAGGAGAAGCCGCCTTGGCGACTTCGGGAGCAGCCATCTTCTTTGGGATGGCCTTCTCAGGTATCATGGGCTTTTCGGCGGGCCCTTTGGAGTTCAGACTCAGTCTGGTAAAGACTGAGGAGTTGGACGACCCGTTGAGAGGGGCCGTGGGAGCAGCAAGTCAATCGAAGACCGACTTCTTTGAAGCTTCCGGTACGGGTATTGGCAGGGTGAAGCTTGCAGGAGGGATCATGGTCCCGAAAAACAGGCCGGTGGTGGCTTGGGTCACCTTCTCCTCAGGCATAGTAAGGACGGAGGCCGCTTGAGGCCCATATGCTACACCTTCAGGTGAGGTGGAGCGTCGGTTGCATTGGCACTTCGAGCAGTTCGAGCAGTTAGAGGCCATCGATGCTTGATTTCTGCGCCAGGCAAAAGGCCAAATCTTAGTAACTTGAAACCCAAAGGCAACCATTAACAAACCACGATTCATTCGCGAAGACGACACACGAAGTGTGGAGTGGAAAAAGGAAAAGGTCCCACCGGGCGTGCCAGAATCTGTTCCCCTCCGAAAGACGGTGGCGACGTGAAGACGTCTTGCCTGAGATTCGGGGCAGATGCTAATTGGTTTTATCCGTCCACCTCTCCGAAGATGTCAAGTTGATTTATGGCACCGTGTATCGGAGGTTTGGACGGATGCGGCTGATGTAGCAGACTTTGTCAAATTCCCCCTCGCTTGAAAGGTTTTTGATTGTGGGGACGCTCTTCCCTGCAGGCGCAAGCCCCTGCAGTTAATTACGCTACCGCATCGCGGTAACAACTTTCTCCTTCTCCAGAATTTCACTTCGTGTCGTGGGTGTTTGTTTTGTTTGTGGTTGCCCATGGATTGTATACGGAGACTAATTTATATCGTCACCCGTAGGACGTGGATTAGTCCAAATCCGTATTTTCTTAGATTTGGGTTTGGGGGTTTTGGTTTAAGGATGCGTTAGCCATATTTGAGGCTAAGATCAACTTAAACGCTTGTTAAGGATACGTTAGTCCTGTTTGAGACTAAGATCAATTTAACAGAAAGAGCATTTTAGGGGCTCTATTGTTCCAGTTTAGGGACGTAGTGGTCCGTTTAATATATGGCCGTCGGGACCCGTCACCTCTCTGACGACGTTGAAAGATTACAACGACAGGTGTCAAAGGAGTTAAGAGATGTACCCTTGAACCAAAGTTGATTAGGGAATATGTAGTCCGATTGAATGTTTAAGGATACGTTAGCCAGATTTGAGGCTAAGATCAACTTAAACGGGATCGTTTAGATCCGACAAAAGAGCGTTTGGGGGCTCTAATGTTCCAGTTTAGGGACGTAGTGGTCCATAAGTAGTTTAAGGACATTACGGTCCACTGCCAGTTTAGGGACATGGTGGTCCATTGCCGGTTTAGAGACATGGTGGTCCATGTTCCAGTTTAGGGACATGGTGGTCCACTGCCAGTTTAGAGACGTGGTGGTCCATGTTCCAGTTTAGGGACGTGGTGGTCCATTGCCAGTTTAGGGACATGGTGGTCCATTGGTAGTTAAGGACGCATAAGTCCATGAGTTTAAGGACCTCGCAGTCCATATGGGTGTGTGGTCGTCGGGACCCGTCACCTCTCTGACGTCGTTGAGGGATTACAACGATAGGGGTCAGAGGAGTTCGGAGATGTACCCTCGAACCGGACGTAAATTGATTTAGGAGAGCAGCCGTGCTCAGTCAATTTAATTTGAGGACTTACGGCCATGATTGGGCTAAGTCCAGTTAAAAAAATGTTCAACATTTTTATTTGTCTTTGGCCTATCAAGCTTATGCTAGGGCTTTGCCCCTTTTTAATAATGCACTGCATTTTTTGTTTTGTTTGGGCTCTGCCTTTTTATAAATGATGCAGAGCATCTATTTTGTTTGGGCTCTTCTCTTTTAATGCATTGCATTTTGTTTTGGCCTGCTAGGCCTTTTTGATTTGGGCTTGGCCCTTCAGTAAACAATGCAGTGCATTTGTCAGGCGCTTTGCGCCAATCATTGAGCGCAAGCGCTTGTGGTGGTGACACGTGTCACGCAAGCACAGTGCGCTGCGCCAATGCGCTGCGCTTGCGCTGCTGACACGTGTCGCGCTCTGATGAGCGCAAGCGCAACAGCGCAGTGCACTGTGTCAGTGCGCCGCGCTGTTGTGCTGCTGACACGTGGCGCTCTCTG
This sequence comes from Agapanthus africanus, assembly GCA_030015575.1. Lineage (NCBI taxonomy): Eukaryota > Viridiplantae > Streptophyta > Magnoliopsida > Asparagales > Amaryllidaceae > Agapanthus > Agapanthus africanus. The sequence goes on from CM057337.1 coordinate 900,931,995, forward strand.
GTGGCTTGCGCCAACGCAGGAGCTCAACAGTGCAGTTTTTGCAAGTGCAGGGCACTGTTTTATCTTTGGATCAATTTTAGATCAAAGAAAACAAGTTTTTCTTGTTTTCAAAGAACCAGTGGTTCATAAAAAAGTGCAAGGCACTGTTCTTATTTCTTTGTCTTTTTTATTGAAGATCATTGATCTTGTTCTTAGATCATTGATCTTGTTCTTATATCAATGATCTGTTCATAAGAGAATCTTCTCTTTTTCTGAAGGTTTTTACCTTTTCTTTTTGTTTTTGAAGAGTTTCTTTCAAATTCTTCAGAGTTCTTTTCTTCTCGATCTTGATGATGATGATCTTTTGAGTTGGGGTCTAGGGGTCTTTATATAGTGCCCATACATTTGTTAAATTTGTTAAAGAGATCTTTCTCTGAGTGATTTGGAGAATTTTCCCCACCGTTGGATCTTTGATCCAAGGGCTTTTGTTTTACAGAAGGCAATCTTCTTGTTTTAACAAGAACAGAAAAATCTTACTGAATTTTAATTCTGTTTGGCGCAGATGCACCAGCGCTTGACACGTGTCAAGTAGCGCACAGCGCAGCGCAGCTGTGCTTGCGCAACTGTGCTGACACGTGTCGCGCAGCGCAGCGCTTGCGCATCTGCGCTGACACGTGTCACGCAGCGCAGCGCTTGCGCAACTGAAGCGTTGCTTTCTTTAATTTTTGTTTTAAATAGAGCCTTGTTCTGATTGGGCGCACTGCCTTGGGCGCTGCGCTGGCGTATCAGCTTCTGACACGTGGCGCGTTGCGCTCAGCGTATGGAATTTGAAGCGTTTCTTCATTTATTAGAATTTAAATTTTCAAAGTAGAGTTTTGCTCTGATTGGGGGAATAAGAAGCGTTGCTTCATTTCCCGTCTTGGAATATGAACAGAGTCTTGCTCTGATTGGGGTAAACACCCCCACAGCGTTGTTCTCATGTGTCTGCACGTGAGTGCAACGCTGTCACCTTTATGACCATTGGATCTGTCTAGGGAATAGGGGAGATGAAGCGTTTCCCATCACATCCTATAAATGCCAGCGTCCCTTCAGAAGCGCCTCCACTTTGCTCATCTTCTTCCTTACATGTTTTTCCTTTGAGAATTTAATTCTCTTTCCCAGAGCTTAGTTCTCTGTCATGTATGTGCAATGCCGCTTTATCTTCCAATCAAGGCTTGTGCTCACGTGTTGCGCATGCGGGGCTCTGCTGGATGGGGACGTTTCATTTCCCTGACCTGATTCCAATGCGTCATTGGATTTCATTTCCAACGCTCTTCCCTTTTTTCCGGGCTTTGAGAATAGTCCCACCATGCACAACATTTTTGGTGCATATCATTAAATACTCCCTTTTATAACCTGAAACCATGCATTTCTTCCTTTCCTCACAGAGAAACCCATTTATACCTTAAGGTGATCATCTTTGAGAAACCGATCAATCGCTATGGCTTGCAATCGTCCTCATGCACGTCGGCAACCATGGGAGGTACCCGTTGAGGAGATGATTCCTCGTTTTGCTGCGCGACTGGTGGATCCCTTTCTCACCGATGCCGAATGTGACGCGGTGACGTATGAACTCCTGATCCGTAGGGGATCCCCTCTTCCAATGGGATCCATTTGGCTCCGGATGATTCTTCTTGCCGTGCTCGCTGACATCCCTCCTCACCCAGCAGAGATGACCCTGGCGGTCCTTGATGCAGCCGAAGACAAGATCGAGTGTTTTTATGAGGCGTGCCTGATTACTCAGGCTCTGAAAGACTGCTCGGTCCATCTGTTGGGCCAGATAAGTGCCCGGCGGGCTATTATGTCTGCCTTTGCGGATGGACATGGCGCTAATCGGTGGGGAGCCACTCCTCATGAAAATCGTCGTTTCGATGTGCTTGAGAAGGCAGAGAGGGAGTTAGAAAATTTTGCATTTTGTTTTGTTAACCTTTGTGCCACCGATCCTTTGTTTGGTGACCTTTTCCCGGTAGCGTAGTATGTTTAAATCAATGTACTCTTTTTATCATTGGCTGTTGCATGCTTTCTGTTGAATTTTCATGTTTGTCGGATACTCGTACGTGCGTCTTGCTCGCGTAAATGAGCTTCATATTTTTCCTATGGGAATTTTCTTTAATTGCGAGCACCATCATTATGTTGCATGCACATCAGTGCTTTGGGTATCATTTCCTTTTAAACATTCGTATAGTTGCAAATGATTGCTTGATATGATATCGATCAGAGACTTTCCTTGTTACTTCCCATATCGGGTAGTTTGTGCTTGTTTTGGATCGAGCATTGTCGTTGAAGGGAGGCTTGTTTATATATTCTTGAGTGTACGCGCCTTCCTTCAGAGGTTGTGGCTGCAAAGGCGAGCTTACAGGGGGGCTGATTGAGTGGTGCGCTGCGAACATGATATCATGCGAGAATAGGCTCAGTCGCAAGTTTTCGGAGAGGGAGCTGGCTTCCAAAGTGCTGAGGGAGCTTCAAGCCAACCTTACGGCCAAGACCACTAGGGCATATGAGCTTTGGCGGGTGCTTCAAAACACTATCAAGGAGGTGGTAGCCATTGGTAAGGTCGCCGTTTTTACTCGTGAAATGGTCGAAGCCTATAAGGTTACTGAAAAAGAGCATGAAGGCCGGCTTGCCTCATACCAGGCCCAACAGGCTCAAGCGGAGGTCCTTCTTTTGATGATACTGAATCATGAAGGCGAGGCTCAGCGAAAAGGGGATGAACTGGCAAATCTACTAAATCGCCCGCCGACTTGAAGAATTGCATATACACATTTTTTATTCTTCTTTTGTACATACTCCTGAATGAGAGTATATTTTTTTTCTTTCATGAATTGTACTTTGTATTCATTTTGATTCATGAATAAAAGATATATTTTTTCCCTTCATGATGGTGTGTCCCTTTTAGCAAGTGTATTATGCAGATAGTCTATTTCGATTTCTTTGCAGGACAATGATGGCTTAGGATTCAGGGTTACGATCTGCCTCCTAAGACTTTTCAATTTTATGAGCCGCGAGGGTCTCATAAAGAATTTTCTTCCTACAGGTCGAGAGGATCCCGTAGGTGTAATTTCTCCTTAAGAATCGTGAGGATTCCTAAGTACGTTTTCTCTTGAAAGTCGTAAGGATCTGACAAGAGAGTTTGCTCCCTTAAGAGTCGTGAGGACCCGTAAGTGATGGGTGGGGTTACCATTATCCGCATTTCGCGGAGTCAGGGGTTGCTCTGGATGCTTCCCACGGGGTCATAGCCGTGTTCTGCGAGGACCAGGCTTTGCTCTGGACATTTCCCACGGGGTCAGGATTGACATAAGCCGCGTTCCACGTGACCATGAATTTTGCTCTGGACGCTTCCCACGGGGTCATAGCCGTGTTCTGCGAGGACCAGGCTCCGCTCTGGATGCTTCACACGGGGTCATTGTCGTGCTCTGCGAGGACCAGGATCCGCTCTGGACGTTTCCCACGGGGTCAGGATTGACATAAGCCGCGTTCCATGTAACCAGGAATTTTTCTCTGGATGCTTCCCACGGGGTCGTTGCCATGTTCTGCGAGGACCAGGCTCCGCTCTGGATGTTTTCTATAGGGTCAAGATTGACATAAGCCGCGTTCCACGTAACCAGGAATTTTGCTCTGGATGCTTCCCACGTGGTCATTGCCGTGTTCTGCGAGGACCAGACTTCGCTCTGGATGCTTCACACGGGGTTATTGCCGTGCTCTGCGAGGACCAGGATCCGCTCTGGACGTTTCCTACGGGGTCAGGATTGACATAAGCCGCGTTCCACGTGACCAGGAATTTTGCTCTGGATGCTTCCCACGGGGTCATTGCCGTATTCTGCGAGGACCAGGCTCCGCTCTGGATGCTTCACACGGGGTCATTGCCGTGCTCTGCGAGGACCAGGATCCGCTCTGGACGTTTTCCACGGGGTCAGGATTGACATAAGCCGCGTTCCATATAACCAGGAATTTGCTCTGGATGCTTCCCACGAAGTCATTGCCGTGTTCTGCGAGGACCAGGCTTTGCTCTGGATGCTTCACACGGGGTCATTGCCGTGCTCTGCGAGGACCTGGATCCGCTCTGGACATTTCCCACGGGGTCAGGATTGACATAAGCTGCGTTCCACGTAACCAGGAATTTGCTCTGGATGCTTCCCACGGGGTCATTGCTGTGTTCTGCGAGGACCAGGCTCCGCTCTGGATGCTTCACATGGGGTCATTGCCGTGCTCTGCGAGGACCAGGATCCGCACTGGACGTTTCCCACGGGGTCAGGATTGACATAAGCCGCGTTCCACGTAAGCAGGAATTTTCTCTGGATGCTTCCCACGGGGTCATTGCAGTGTTCTGCGAGGACCAGGCTCCGCTCTGGACGTTTCCCACGGGGTCAGGATTGACATAAGCCGCGTTCCACGTAATCAGGAATTTGCTATGGATGCTTCCCACGGGGTCATTGCCGTGTTCTGCGAAGACCAGGCTCCGCTCTGGATGCTTCACACGGGGTCATTGCCGTGCTCTGCGAGGACCAGGATTCGCTCTGGACATTTCCCACGGGGTCTGGATTGACATAAGCCGCGTTCCACGTAACCAGGAATTTGCTCTGGATGCTTCCTACGGGGTCATTGCCGTGTTCTGCGAGGACCAGGCTCCGCTCTGGATGCTTCACACGGAGTCATTGCCGTGCTCTGTGAGGACCAGGATCCGCTCTGGACATTTCCCACGGGGTCAAGATTGACATAAGCCGCGTTTCACGTAACCAGAAATTTGCTCTGGATGCTTCCCACGGGGTCATTGCCGTGTTCTGCAAGGTTTAGGCTCCGCTCTGGATGCTTCACACGGGGTTATTGCCGTGCTCTACGAGGACCAGGATCCGCTCTGGACGTTTTCCACGGGGTCAGGATTGACATAAGCCGCGTTCCATGTAACCAGGAATTTGCTCTGGATGCTTCCCACGAGGTCATTGCCGTGTTCTGCGAGGACCAGGCTCCGCTGTGGGTGCTTCACACGGGGTCATTGCCGTGCTCTGCGAGGACCAGGATCCACTCTGGACATTTCCCACGGGGTCAGGATTGACATAAACCGCGTTCCACGTAACCAGGAATTTGCTCTGGATGCTTCCCACGGGGTCATTGTCGTGTTCTGCGAGGACTAGGCTCCGCTCTGGATGCTTCACACGGGGTCATTGCCGTGCTCTGCTAGGACCAGGATCCGCTCTGGACATTTCCCACGGGGTCAGGATTGACATAAGCCGCGTTCCACGTAACCAGGAATTTGCTCTGGATGCTTCCCACGGGGTCATTGCCGTGTTCTGGGAGGACCAGGCTCCGCTCTGGATGTTTCCCACGGGGTCAGGATTGACATAAGCCGCGTTCCACGTAACCAGGAATTTGCTCTGGATGCTTCCCACGGGGTCATTGCCGTGTTCTGCGAGGACCAGGCTCCACTCTGGATGCTTCACACGGGGTCATTACCGTGCTCTGCGAGGACCAGGATCCGCTCTGGACGTTTCCCACGGGGTCAGGATTGACATATTCCGCGTTCCACGTAACAAGGAATTTACTCTGGATGTTTCCCACGAGGTCATTGCCGTGTTTTACGAGGACCAGGATCCACTCTGGATGCTTCACACGGGGTTATTGTCGTGCTCTGCGAGGACCAGGATCCGCTCTGGATGCTTCACATGGGGTCATTGCTGTGTTCCACGTGACCCGGAATTTTTTTGACTCTCGGTTGTTTGTGCATCGTCGAGTCATGGAACTGGGAATTTTTTGCTGCAGCTCCGCTTTGTTGATGTCATGTCTGTTAAATGAGACGAATGTTGAGATGATCTCCAGGCTATCTGTGAACCGTTGAGATTTGTCTTCTTCTTCTGATGAAGCCTGGGAAGAAAAGGTGTGATTCCCTCTTTGTTTGCGCCCCTGGATTGTATATAGGGATTGATGTGATATCACCTGTAGGGCAAAAATTTCATTTCATTTATTTTATTTCTTTCCGTGATGCTCTATCATTTTAGCTTTTATATCGCGAAGGTCGCGATCGCCCAATCATTTCGGCTATTTTTCGCAGTGCCCAATCATTTCGGCTATTTGTTTTATTCTTACTCGCTGGTTTTTATTGCGAGTTGCCCAATCATTTCGGCTATTTTGCATGCATATATTTTTACTTGCTGACTTTGTTGCAAGTTTCCCCATCATTTCGGCTATTTCGTATGCATGTGTGGCTTGCTAGCATTTTTGCTGAAAGCTTGGAATTAGACACTGATTTCGGCGTCAGCACCGCTACAACTGGAATATTGCCAGGAGCAAATCATTATTTGCCTATGTCGATGTCGAACAAAGGTGGCTTAGCAAACAGGGTTAAGATCCTGTCGACTAAGGATTTTGACTTCATGAGCCGTAAGGGTCTCATAAAGGTATTTCTCCCTACAAGTTGTGAGGATCTCGTAGGTGCATTTTCTCCCTAGGAATCGTGAGGATTCCTAAGTGTATGGTTTCTCGTAAGTCGTAAGGATCTTATAAGAGTATTTTCTCCTTCTAAGTCGAGAGGACTTACAAGGGTTGCTCACCGTGTAGACATATCCCTAGTCACGGATGGGACTTTGTTAGAGAAATGTTTATTCGCGCCCGTGGATTGTATACAAGGGTCAGCATTGAGCCGCTCGTAGGGCAAAATTGGAGATTGTGGTGGCCGCTTAAGAACAGGTTCAGATCCCTGTAGCTAAAGACTTTTGAATCTTATGGGCCGTGAGGGTCCCACCAGAGGGTTCTCCTTACGAGTCGTGAGGATCTCGCAAGTGTAATTTCTCCTTAGGAATCGTGGGAATCCCTAAGTGTGTTGCTCCCTTGTGAGTCATAAGGATCTCACGCAGGTGGATTCTCCTCACAAGATCGAGAGGACTTTGCAAGTGTCTTTTAACGAGATTGCGCCCTTTCGGGTTTTCACAAAACTCGCCGGTAGCCATGCTGTTTTTACTCATGGAGCCCTTTTGGGTTTTCATCCGTGCCCATTTCGCTTATGGACATACCATTTTTCTTTCTTTTTCTTTCTTTTTTTATTCTTTTATTCTTTTATTCTTCTTTTTTTGTGTCAGCCTTGGGGTGCTGCAATCCACAGTAGTTTATCGACGTCTCGATCAACGGCTAGTTTTAGGACATAATGGTCCGTTGTTAGTTTAAGGACGTTTCGGTCCATCGTTAGTTTAAGGACGTTTCGGTCCTTGATTAGTTTAAGGACGTTTCGGTCCATGCTCAGTTACAACTTATAGAGTTTGGGCTTAGGAAGATAGCGAGCGGACATAGACGTCGTCATCTATCGTTGACCTAGGCCGTGACTCGTCAGGCGTAGTATTTCTTTAGGAATCGACCGTTTATTGGCCGGAAAGGTCTTTCACTATGCATGTCCATGAGTAGATAGGCTCCACCCTAGTAGACTTTGTCTATGATATACGGGCCTTCATAATTTGGCTCGAATTTTCCTCGCTTGGCACGGTTGGGGATCATAGGTCTTTTGACCACTAGCACGAGTTCGCCTTGGCGGAATGTCCTCGGTCTAGTCAATCTTTCATATGAGTGCGTCATCTTTGCTTTATAAACCTCCAGATTTTGTTGCGCCATGAGCCGGGTTTCATCGAGGGCGTCGAGCTCCTCAAGCCGAAGGTGAGTATTCTCTTCGTCCATTAGCTCGTAATGAACTGCCACTCGTAGAGAGGGTAACTCTATCTCGAGGGGGAGTACCGCTTCTGTACCGAATACCAATGCGTACGGCGTTGTGTTCGTGGCCGTTTTGAACGTAGTTCGATACGCCCAGCGAGCTTCATGTAGTCTCTCGTGCCAGTCCTTTTTATTTCGTGACACCGTCTTTTTTACGATCTTCGTCAAGGTCTTGTTAAAAGCCTCAGCTAGACCACTAGCTCGGGGATTATAGACTGATGAATATCTCCAGTCTATGTTATGTTGTTGTGCGAAGCGGCTGATCTTGTGGCTTCTGTAGGCTGGCCCGTTATTGGAGATGATCCGTCTCGGAGTTCCAAACCGATAAATGACGTGTGTCTTGAAGAAATGGAGGATATTCTCCGTCTTCACTTCCCTCAGCGGTACTGCTTCTGCCCATTTGGAGAAGTAATCAGTTGTCGCCAAAATGAATCGATGTCCTCTGGACGATGCTGGCTCAATGGGGCCGATTATATCAGTTCCACACATTTCAAACGGCCAGCTAGCCACTGTTGGATGTAGTGGATTTGGATGCTGATGAATAAAGTCCCCGTGAGTCTGGCACGAGTGGCATTGCTTCGCATACTCGAGGCAATCCTGGATCATCGTGGGCCAATAGTAGCCCATCCTTTTGATTTTCAGCTTCATCTTCGGGCCGGCTTGGTGAGAACCGCAGAGTCCGTCGTGAGTCTCTTGGACGACTCTCTTTGCCTCTTCAGGTCCCAGGCATCTTAGCCATAGAGAATCAAATGATCTCTTATACAGAGTATTATTAACAAAGGCGAAGGATAGAGCTCGTTTTATGAGCTGATGCCTTGAGGATGCATCTTCGGGTGTTCGACGGGATTTGAAGTAGTCTATAAAGACTTCCCTCCAATCCTTAGCCTTTTCCTAGTTTTTTTATTTATAGGGCTGTCTGCTCGCTCGCTCCCCTTTCCTCGGACGACTCCGGAGATATTTCTGCTGGTGCAAGAACCCGACGGCTTTGCACAATGATCCTCACGTCATCGAGGTTCTCGTCAGCCAGTTCTTTAGTGAGCTTGGCTAATGCATTCGCCTTGCTATTTTCCGCACGTGGTATAATTTTCAAGGTGTAGGAAGGAATTTGAATTAGCAGTCGCTGTACTCTCTCGCCGTACTTCACCAACTCTGGTTTGCACGTTTGGTAGTCGCCATTTACTTGACTAACGACCAGTTGGGAGTCTCCGTATATAAGGAGGTTTTCAATTCCCATGTCGATGGCGATCTCGAGACCAGCTATCAAAGCTTCATATTCGGCTTCATTGTTCGTCTTCGGCTCTGTTAAGGAGAAGGCAAAGCGCATTATCCCTCCTTGTGGAGTCACGAAGATGAGGCCTACCCCTGATTTGATTATAGGGTTGCTTTGTTTACGCTTCTTCATGGAAGAGGCTCCATCAAAATAGAGTTCCTATCGGGTATCATTCCCGTTGATTGTGTCAAACGCATGTTCGTCTGGCAATTCGCAGTTCAAAGGAGAATCGGCGGGTATCGGGTGCTCGACGAGGAAGTCGGCGATAGCCTGGCCTTTCACTGCATTAAGAGGCCTATAAGTTATCGAGAATTCCATCAAGAGTAGCGCCCATTTAGCGAGATGCCCCGTTAATATGTCTTTTGACATTAAGTACTTGAGAGGATCCACCTTCAATATGAGACTGACTTCATGCGCCAACGCATAGTGCCTGAGCTTTGTTATTGCGAAGATCAATGCCAGGTAGTGTTTTTCGATGGGAGAATAATTGCTTTCTGCCCCCAGTAGAACTCGACTCAGATAGTAGAGGGCTCTCTCCTTCCCTTGGTCGTTCTCTTGTGCCCATAATGTGCCTAAGGAACCTTCAAGGGCAGTTGTATACAGAATAAGAGGTTTTCCTTTAACCGGAGCGGATAGCACTGGAGGATTCTATAGGTATTGTTTGATTTCGCCCAGTGCGCTTTGGCATTTGTGATCCCAGACGAATGGGGTTCCCTTTTTCATCAAGTGACTGTAGGGGCGACACTTGCCTGAGAGATTGGTTATAAATCGCCGGATATACGCGAGCTTCCCTTGGAGAAATCGCAATTGCTTGAGAGTCCTTGGAGGGGGTATTTCCATAATCGCCTTGATCTTTGACGGATCTATCTCGATGCCTCGGTGTCGGACAATGAATCCTAGGAATTTGCCTGAGAAAACTCCGAACGCACATTTGAGAGGGTTCATCTTCAAGTTGTATTGTCGAATGCGTTGAAATACGATCTTCAGATGCTCTAAATGTTCCTCGTATGATTTGCTTTTAACTACGAGGTCTTCGATATAACATTCAATGATTTCATGTATGAGGTCATCGAAAATCTTCGTCATGGCCCTCTGATAGGTGGCACCGGCGTTCTTTAGACCGAAGGGCATCACCTTGTAGCAGAATTTGCCCAAAGGGGTCCGAAAAGCAGTATGCTTCTGGTCCTCGGGATGCATTTTTATCTGATTATATCCTGACGATTCGTCCATGAAGGAGAAGACTTTGTGAGTGGAAGTGTTATCTATCATTAGCTCAGTGACTGGTACTGGTGATCCCGAAAGTCCACGCATATGCGCACTGTCCCATTTTTCTTCATCACCGGGATGATGTTGGCGATCCAGTCAGGATACTGAACCTCTTGGATGAAGCCAGAGTCGATTAGCTTCTTGACCTCGGCGTTGATGCTCATCTCAAGCTCGAACCGCATTCTTCTCGGTGCCTGTTTGATCGGCTTGACTTCTGGGGATATCGCTAATTTGTGCACAGCAATCTCTGGATCTAGTCCTGGCATCTCGGAATAGTTCCATGCAAAGCAATCTTTATGCTGCATAAGCACGTCCTTCAGCGTAGCCACCCTTTCTTCAGACAACAGCTCACTGACGAACGTCGGTCGCGGGTTACTTGCAGTCCCCAAATCAATTTTCCTGAAGTTATCTGCAGTAGTATGTATTCCATCTTCCAGCTCTTTCGGCGCCGGTGGAAACTCTGAGATCACCTCGTCATCATTGTTTTCGAAGCACCAGGGGAGGTCATCCATATTCTTGGACTCTCCTTTTGACTGCGTTATCGCGTGACAGGTACGAGATCATTTCCAAGATCGATGTTGATCCGGTTCTACTCTCGCTAAACGCGTGGCTTTCGGTTCATGCTTCTGTGGTGGACTTACCTTCCAGCTGCTGGATAGAGCGCACCTGCCTTGTTGATATTGGTCTTCGACCCAGTTCTTGAAGGTGAAGCAGTCTTCGAGAGGATGTGCTATTGCTCGGTGATATGAGCAATAGTCTGGGTGGGAGATCTCGTTCGCTTGCTCGAGGTGCTTGGACTCTGGCAGTGTCATTATCTGATGCTTTATGGCAACATTAAGTATCTTCCGCGATTTGTTCTGGGGAAAAGAGTATGCTCGACCCATCTTCTTTATAAGAGACGAATCCGGATTGCTCAATTCCTGATCGCGTGGCTTCTTGGACCCGCTTTGTTGCTGTCGAACGCCTTTCCCGTTCTTTGGTTTATTTTTGCCTCTGCGTCGGGCTTTTTGTATGACGGGTTGATAATGAAGAGCATTGTCATTCTCCGTGGCCTGTTGAAGGAGGCGCTGCGTCCTGACTTTTTCGTAAATGGCCATCTCACGGTTATGGTCATCCCGGACCCTTCGACCCACATCCCTTACTAGCTTGTCTATCCGTTCTTCAAACGACGGACTCGGCGTTTTGATGATAGGACCTTGTTTTGGTTCAGGGTCAGCGCTTTCTAACAGAGCGTCTTCTTCTTCATCGAAGTCATGTATGACGTAGCTACCATGGACCCGCTCTCGTTTTTTGGATTGAACATATCCAAGCCCGATCGTCTCCATCCTCCCTTTGGGTAATTTGCGCTGAGTTCCGGGGACATCCCAAATCCTGTTGTAGAATCGAGCTTGTCAAGTAGTCTGTCTGAAAGGTACCCCTTGACGCTTCAATAGCCTTTTCAAGCCTTCCGTGTAATATCTAGGCAAACGAATGGGTTGGAGCCTGTCGAGTGTAGAATCGGCGTCATGCCAAATTTCTTTTTCCACTTTGGTTTCCTCGGATCGGTAGAATATGATCGCCTTTTCACCTTTTCGCCTAGGAGGGACGTAGAATGTCTGCAGTTCTTGCACACTATAAGTTTTAAGTGCATCGAGCTCTTTGTAATGCTCTTGTGGAACCATGGTAATTTGCAAACTCTGATTATCACCAGCGAAGGCTTGTATTGATGGCCGAGCGGAAAATATAGCGTTAACCTCGTCTTCTGAGTCGCTGCCGAAGATCAACATAGGGACGGACGGTCCCGGGTTGTTGCGTTGGGGCGGCCCTGAATAAACTATCTCTTCTTCCCCCTCGGTATCACTCCCGAAGACCGGAATCGTGGTGATAGCTTTGTTCTTCGGTTTGTGACATCTTTCCGTGTCCTCAAAATCTGGTAAGAAGTATTTTGCATCTTCGTCGGACTTCGTTCACGGAGAATGGGTTCAACTCCCCCGTCACAGTATACTCGAGACCATCCTTGAAATACTTCATACACTGATGTTGTGTAGAAGGGATAATGTTGTACTCGTGTAACCAAGGCCTGCCGAGCAAAGCATTGTAGCATTTCTTGGCATCAATGACGTGAAATTTAATATCCGTGACAAGTAGCCCGAAGCGCAGCGTCAGTATCACAGACTCGAGAGTTCGTGATGACCGGGAGTCGAAACCGGAGATGGTGATTTTATCATGAGCGAGGTGTTGAACGCTCATGCAGATTTCCTTCAACACTCGCACGTTGAGGAGATTGACAGAAGACCCATTGTCAATCAGGATTTTGCCTATCTTGATATCGTGACAGTATCCGGCGATATAAATGGGACGGTTGTGTTCGCACGTCCCAAGGAGGAGATCTTTATCGCCGAAGGTGATATCGGCTGTGTGTACTTCTTCCAGCTCGTTTTTCATCCTTTCTTCGGCGAGGAAAGCTTGGAATTGCTCTGGATCTTGTAGTGCCTTGATCAATGAATCTCTCGCTTCTTTGGATAGCATAAGGGTGTCGAGAATGCTGAGCTGCGAGGGTAGCTTTCTCAAGTGTGCCAGAACGTTGTAGTCCATCTTACTTTTCTTTGGCGGGTCCTTGGCGGTCAGCTCTTTGATGACTTGGTCATCTAGGGCGATATCCTCAGAGACTTTTTCTTTTCCCTTATCTTTTCTATTCGTGGGTCTGAGATTCTTTTCGGGCAGCGTACGATTGCGCAGCTGAATATTTTCACAGGTGAGAACTTGTGATCCTCCGGCGTTAACCATGCGACAGTTGCCGGTAGTTCTTCTAAGCTCCTCGGTCGTACTTCTTTGCTCCCGACGAGTTTTGCGTTTCATCCGCTTAAAACATTGCCGGTGAGCAACATATCCCTGCCACCATCTTTTAAAAGCGTTGCACTCTTCGGTAGGGTGTGCAATCGTTCGATGATATGAGCAGTAGCTAGGATGTGTTTCCACTTCACCAAGAATATTTCCTTCGGAGGGTGGCAGCTTCATTCTCATTGATATGGCTTTAGCTAACCTTTTCCTCGTCTTGAACCTGCTTTTATTCACGGCGGATGTACTTTGATTTGGCGGGAGCGTTTCAACCCTTTCGTCCAGTCGCCGGCGCTTGGCTTTTTCAAATATGGCCATCTCAAGCTCTCGAGCAGTTTTTCTTTTAAGAAGCGCTTCATTCAGGAACGCATCAATCATTTCGTCTGATGGCCCTAGAAGTTCCGGCTTAGGACCTGCCCCCAGTTTCTCTATGTAAGGAACTTCTTCATCGTTTATCGATGAGTGAGAGATCATATGGCAACTTGCTATGTAATCCTCAGATTCATCCGACGAGTCTTCTCCATCATCTCCGTCTTCAAGGACGTGACTGAGGAATTCTTGGAGTGTGATTGGAGTCCGCGCCTTCTGGTTATACTCTTCCAGCGTATCAATCTGCTTTTGCAGGTCCGTGCGCTTGTCACCACGCTTCACGGGCTTTTTGGTCTTCTTTTTCTTCCTTGAAGACTTTGACGGCTGGGTATAAGTGTTTTGAATATCGCCACCAATTTTTGGAGTTGGGCGCGGTTTCAGCATTCCCTTGATAATCTCGGGTTCCAGCGGATTCTTCCACCTGATCGCCGGGCATGTCTGGAGATCGTTCAACATTCTTTTAGTTTTGGCTGAAAGAGCGACCTCCCAGGAGCCTCTTCAACAAAAAGAGCACGATGCCCCCGGTGTGTCTGTCTTCTTAGGAGTGTGCGGTTGTGGTGGACTTACTTTCCATTTCTCAGACAGCGCAAACTTGCCTTGTTGGTATTGGTCCTCGATCCATCCCTTAAAGACGAAGCAATCTTCAATTGGATGGCTTACCATTTGGTGGTAAGGGCAATAATTGGGACTATTAGTCTCGCCGGGTTGCAACGATCGTTTCAGATTCGGCAGATTGATGAGCCTGTTACGCACCGCCGGTTCGAACAGTCTATTCGTTTTGTCCCGAGGGAATGAATAAGGAAGCTTTATTTTCTCATTGTAGTATCGACGTCTCTCTTCCAGTTGATCCGTTAGTTTTGGGGCACTGGGTTGCTGTTGAGTATTCGCAACGAATGTCGCCTTCCCTTTACCCTTTTCGTTCCGCGGCTCCGGCTTCGGAGGAGACGGTCTATGACCCATCTGGTCCATCTGGGCCAGCTTGTCGATCAAGGCTTAGAATGTGGTCGGCTTGAAGAACATCATGAATTGGGAAATGGTTGCATGAGGGTCCAGAGTGCCCACGAATATGCCCACCGCCGGCGCTTCTTCGATGTTCTGTTCGCATTTCGACCACAGATTCCGATGTAGGGTGTTTTCGTCACCCCATTGAGATGGGAATACGCGCGCGCTTGCCAGGCGTACTACAGATTCTCCCTGCCTAGGGTAGGCGGGGGTTTATTGATTGTGGGGATCCGAATCTCCGGCAGCCGCGGACTAAGCTGCCGTTAATTATCCCTCGCCTTTGGGGCTAGGGAACCTCTGATTAACGGGTTAAACTGGTCATGCAAACTCAATGTGCAGTGTACGTGTGTTTTGTTTTGGAGGGGGGTTTGGATACTATTCTCTTCCCCCCTAATCCTGAACTTCAACGCTTAACAGTGGAAACACGGTTTCACTTAAGTTTGGGGGGGACCCATTTTGTGTATATATATATTTTTTTATATAATTTGTTTTAGGGAGAGCGCCGACAATTTTGACCCTCTTGGTGTAGCCTGACAGTGAGGGCCCTGTCCAGTTTAAGTTTGGGGGTACGCTCGTTACGCATTTCTAACCTTCGCATTCATATGTATATTTTGCATCTGCATACTAAAATCCATAAAATCCATAAAAATCAGAAAATTTTCTAAAAACATAAAAACTTTTTTGTCAAGTTAGCTAATGGGAGAACTCAGATTCAACATTTCGACGGTTTTGTCTGATAAGATAAGAATAACTAAATCTTATTTTTAGATTTTGAAAACCTGAAAGATAACTCTCCTTTGAAGTTAACTATAGCTGATATACATCTTTACATCACACTACACGTGTCGTGAGTTTTAGAAATTAGATGACAAGTCTTTTATGTCTAAAAACTTTTAAATGGATAAATGATTTTCTGAGGATCAAATAGGTTTGTTCTGAAATAAGTAATATCAAGAATAGTTTATGAAGTGAAGTGAATATGAAGGAATGTTATTGATGCTTTAATTGGAACTAAGTCTGAAAAATAACCCATCTGGAACTTGATTGGAATGATTACACACCGAACCCACTAAACACGTCTTTTATCCAAAAAAATAACTGAACTGCCGGTTATATCTCCGTTCGCATTGAATCATCATGATTTTCACGCTAAATTGTCTTTTGTTTTTGGGCTTAGGTAACTTGAGTAATTAAGTCCGCTGGGGTGTCTCTACACCTAATGCCCTAAAGCCAACTGGTTTGGGTGCATTGGCCCAAAGCTCGTTAAGAAGCCTAGAAAGTCCAGATTAAAACAAAGTCAAGCAAGTGTTCTCTCCGAGTTAAAATTCCTAACGGTTCTTTGTGTGAGAATAATCTTGACAAAAGACAGGTTTTTATAAAAAATATTTCTAGCGGAGATATGAAGGTTTTATTCTATGATAAAGACTATTGCACGTTCACAGAGATGTGTATGAAATGAAAACAAGAAAAAGGCGGAGTGAAAAATAAGACCTAGTTTCCTGTTAGGGAAGATAGAAATTCTGAAGTTGAAACTTTACTGGGAAACGAAGCTTGAAAAATGCTTAACTCTTTATAAAACTTATGTGATCCTTTTAAAATTTTTATCTGGGCTTTATTGTGTGACATGATGACTTTAATCGATCCTTTTGGAACTTAACGACACTATTTGCACTGCACGTAAAGACATATAAAATCTTATGTTAAATAAGAAGCGAGGTGTGAAAAATAAGGGTTCGATAGTCTAGACTTAGGATCATAGAATTGTTATTTTCTGAAACAAAACTTTAGGGTTTGAATCATACTTATTTCGCAAAACTAGCTTGACCGGATTTTATGGGTAGCATCCGCTGAAAACCCTCAGGAGACAACACTCCTACTACTAGGGACACCTAGAGGTTTAACGGCTTGTTGCACATGCTCAGTGTGATCGCGTTCCCTGCGAAAGTGAGGTTAGGATTCTTTTTTGTGAATGATTGGTTTTGCTCGGGACGAGCAAAAGTTAAGTTTGGGGGTATTTGTTCATACCAGAATATTGTATTTTATACCGCCCATTCTTACGCTCGTTTGTTTATCGGTAGGTACTCTTGAGCCGTGTTTGCTAGTTAATTGCAGGATACTGGTTCTCAGCTCTAAACAGTGAAATTCATGGAAAAGTACGACAAATTCCGGATTACTGCCAACAACAGATAAAACACGGGTCTCCGCTCTCTATCCGTGTGTTGCCACACACCAGTTTAAGGGACAAAATGGCAAATCGATGTCATTTTCATGCACAAAGCTCAATGTCAACACAAGATCCAACATATCTACGCGGAGCTCGAGGAAATCATGGCAAAAGATCCACATCACATCACCTTTTGATCTACTAAAATTCTGGAAGAATTGTGAAGAGATTCTGAGAAAAGTACTATACCACACTGAAGAGGACCACAAACCAGGGGATACGACAAAAGATGAAGGCACAAGCCTTCTAAAGGGCCGCGGAACCGCGGCATAAGTATGCTTAGGCCGCGGATCCGCGGCCATGTGGGCCCCGCAATTGATTATTTTTCAGGGGTAGTTTGGGAACTTCATCTTGGGTCATAATTTGGCCCTAGGGTTTCAGAACGCTGCCTATAAATATCCCAGAACTTGCCAAGACAAAGGGTGTTCTTTTTCATGCCCACTTTTTGTTAGTTTTTAGTTTATCTTCTTCTTCTTCTTCATCTTTCCTCCATTAAATTGTTGTGAGAGCTTTTGAGTGGATGTTAAATGAAGATGGGGGTTATTTTGTATCATTCTTTTGCTTAGTTTTCCCCTTGAGCTCTCTACCTTAACTTGATCTTGCAACCTCTTAAGTGAGCTTGCAAGTTTAAGTTTTGGTCATTGATCTCACGGGGTTGTATCATTTTGGAATCAATAATGTTCTCTCTTTTGTGCTTCATTCTCCATGAGTTCTTTGCCTTTTCTTGATCTTGCAACCTCTTAATTGAGCTTGCAAGTTTAAGATTTGGTTATTGAACCCATGTCTTGTTTTGGGTTCTATGGTTCCTAGTTTCATTTCTTGCTCATTTACTTTCTTGCACTTTAATATTTGCTTTACTTTCGAGCACTTAAATTCCATGCACTTTTAATTACTTGCTTGTAATATTTTCTTTTCTTTGTTTATCTTTTCTTTTGCTCTTTTTGGTTCGTTTTGTGAATGGTTGTAATATGTTTTTATTAAGAATAAATACAATATTGTAAGTTAAGGTTTCATTCCTCATTTCCTTTTCCCGTTATTTTCCTTTGAACTCCGCCCAAACGTTACGCAAGCGCTCCGTTAGGCATCCTATCCTACCAAGGTAACGGTGATTCCTAACTGCGACCGGTTGCATTCGGTTTGGCCGGAGGCGAAAGCAAGAGACAAGAACGGACGGACAAGGGTCGATAAGCCAGATTCCACGAATACCGTGCTTAAGTACCCTAATCCACGTTGTTGCCGATTGCTCTAGCTTCAATTGGTCAAGACTCGGCTCAAAGGTTTTGAGTGCGGATTTCTTTAGCTTACACTTTCGTATCTTTTTCTTAACAACTTTATACTTGCATATAAAACACATAGGTTAGATTTGAACAAACATATACTCATTCTTTATTGACTCTTCTAAGACAAGAACGGACATACAACCATCTCCCTGTGGATCGACCCGTGCTCAACCGGCTAGCTGCATAGCGACACCGTCCTGATCGCGGTTATAACTTTAGAACTTTGAACATCCGACACGCCAAAAGCGTGCGATCAGTAAGCGCGCCACGTGTCGGCACGTGGGCGCTTAAGCGCAGGGCGCTTGAGCGCAAGCGCGCCACGTGTCGGCACGTGGGCGCTTTGCGCTTGAGCGCAAGCGCGCCACGTGTCGGCATGTGGGCGCTTTGCGCTTGCGCTGGGCGCTTGAGCGCAAGCGCACCATGTGTCGGCACATGGGCGCTTTGCGCTTGAGCATAGGGTGCTGGAGCGCAAGCGCGCCACGTGTCGGTATGTGGGTGCTTGAGCGCAAGCACACCACGTGTTGGCACGTGGGAGCTTTGCGCTCGAGCGCTAGCGCGCCACGCGTCGGCACGTGAGCGCTTGGGCGCCGGCGAGAAAAAGAAGCTTTTAGCCACAGAAATTCTTGAAAGAGAAATCAGAGTGGAGTTAAACTCCTAAGATATTTTGGGGTTGATGAATGGGATTCTTCTGCTTTCTCCTCTGGCTGCTGGATCTTGAAGATCATGAGATATGAGATTTTAAAAATCTCTTCTTTTTGAGATCTAATGGAAGATCTGTGTGCCCCTTTATGGGTTTTGTGGTGAAAAACTATTTAGTTTTATAAAATGAAGAGTAAAACTCTTGATTTAATTCAAAAGAAAAAAGAAGGTTTTGGAACCTTGAGAAAGGAGAAAAGATCTCAGATCTAAATTTTTTTTTTGGAGAGAGAAAAAAGTTGTTGAGATATTTCATTATCTTTGCCTTTATAGGCTATACACTTTACACATAGCCCCTTGGGCTTCACAAAATGGCATTTTGCCTATCCCATGGCTCATGTGCCATTTCTTTTTGCACATAAGCCATGGGCTTTACAAAAATTTGTCTTTATTCCATTTTTCTTACATTTATCCATAAAATAAAATAAAAGAAATACAATAAAATTATTTATTACAAAAATTTTATCTTGGCATGGGGGGAGGCCGGCCGCTTCATGTTCGGGCTCGACCCGGGCATGGGCCTACTGGATCTGGGCTTGGGCCCACTTGGCTTGGGGTTGACTTTGATTTTGACTTGGTCAACCGGGGTGTGAATTTTTACCCCAACATCCTCCATCGTATTGCATATTGAACCCACGTCTCGCCTGGCTTTACCCCAGCGTTAATCAATGCTGTAATTGGGGTGCGCTCGATAACGCTTGCAAATCTTTGTGTGAATAATAGCTCCATTTCTGCGAAAGTCTTGACGGAGTCATTTGAAAGTTCAGAGTACCATTCAAACGCTGTTTCTGACAACCTGCCAACAAACTGACGGAGCAAAAGTTTATCATCACCCCCGGTGTTGCCGCAAAGAGCCCTGAACTGAGCGATATGTTGGTGGGGACTACCTGTCCCCTTGTACACATGGAATTTGGGGATCGTGTATCCCAGCGGGTACTTTATTTGGTCATACCAGCCTGGATACGGTCGCCGAGTTTTAACAACTTGGCCGGCTGCTTCATTCGCCTGGTGAGCTCGTATTTGCTGAGCAATATAGTCATCCAGAGCGGCCTTGAAGATGGTTTCCTCTTTGGCTGCTGAGAGAGCCGGAGGAGGGTTCGATGTCTCCCCTTTATCGTCTTCAATGATGATAGGAGGGTCTTCAGCTGGAGGTTCTAGTTGTAACATGATCCCAACCATGTCTTGGAAGAGAAGCGTCATTCGTTTTATATTAGCCGCTTGTTCTGCTACTTCTCTATCCTTCTTTTCGAGGACTCTGCGGAGGAAGTCAGCATCGGTTTCTTGTTCATGACGCTGCTCTGATGACGCCTCCGGGCTTTCTTTTGGCCCGGTGAGTGCGGCCATTTGCGTTAGCATTTCCTGAAGCTTCTGTTGCTGCTCCTGGGCTTTTGTCACGGATCGGGTGAGCGGTCGGTGACCCGTCGATGCGCGGCTTTCCTCTTTTCCGGAAGCCATGTAAACAGTATGTACCATTATGCTCCCAGACTTGGGGCGTTTGGGCTCAGCGTCTTTGTGGTCTGCCGTAGTCACAGGGGCTTTCCCTGGCCTCCTTCTCTTTTGAGCAGTTGACGTTGAGGGAGCCGTTGCAGCGGGCACCCAGGTAGTTGCCGTCCTTTGTGGCTTGACAGGACGGTTCTCTTCCTGTTGAACTTTCACTTTCTTTTGTCGGCGAGGGTAATCTTGATCGATTACTGAGTCCTGAACCCGTCGCCAGACTTTGTAGATTTTGGAGGATAGCCGCTGAGGGGGCTGTTCCGGCTTTGCCTTCGGTGCATTCTCCACGGGTGGAGGAGATCTTTTCAGTACGGCGGTAGGAGAGTTCCTGCGCACCTTGTTCAGCAATTCAAAGCTGTTCCCGGTTGGAACAGCAGCATTGACTTCCACCGTTGGGGCTGTTGGAGTTAGCCCAGAGGGGGAGTTGCCCCCAGCTTCCCTTACCCGGCGCCAGTGGCGACGTCGAGCGTGTCGAGCCGCTGGGATTGTTTCAGCTTGAGGGGTGACTTCGTCATGCCCCCTGTTCTGGTGAGGCGCTGCTGGTACCAGCCTTTTGAAGACCGACGTCCGTCGAGCAGCAGTGTCTAACCTGTCAAAGACAGACCTCTGGACGGGGGAAGTAGCTTAGAGGACTTTGACTAGAGCGGGAGCCGGAGCATCCAGTCTTGTGAAGACCGACCCTTTGGCAGGAGAAGCCGCCTTGACGACTTCGGGAGCAGGGATGGCTATCCTCTTCGGAATAACCTTTTTTGGAATTACAGGCTTCATCACGGGCCCACTGAGGCGCCGGAGCTGGACGACCCGTTGAGAGGGGTCGCAGTAGTGGTAAGTCGATCGAAGACCGACTTCTTTGGGGCCTCTTGCGGCAATATCGGGGCATTGAAGCTCATGGGTGGGATCATAGTCCCATAGAACAGCCCAGTGGTGGCCTGAGTTACTTGGTCCACCGGCATCATGAACAGGGAGGCCGCTTGAGGCCCGTAAGCTATGCCTCCAGATGAGGCGGAACGTGAGTTGCAGTTGCAGCTGGAACGCTTCGTGCAAGTGGACGCCATTGATTCTTCGCTTTCTGCACCAAGCAAGACGCCAAATCTTAGAACCTCGAACCCAAGGGCAACCATTAGCAAACCGCGATTCGTTCGCGAACACGACACACGAAGTGTGGAGTGGAAAGAGGAAAAGGTCCCACCGGGCGTGCCAGAATCTGTTCCCTGCCGAAACACAGAGACGCGACCGCGTAGGTCCGTCTTGCCTGAATTTCGGGGCAGATGCTAATTGGTGCTATCCGTCCACCTCTCCGAAGATGCCAAGTTGATTTATAGCACCATGTATCGAAGGTTTAAACGGATGTGGCCGATATAGCAAATTTCGTCAGATTCCCCCTCGTTGATGAAGGGTTTTTGATTGTGGGGACGCTCTTCCCTGCAGGTACAAGCCCCTGCAGTTAATTATGCTACCGCATCGCGGTAAAAACTTTCTCCTTCTCCAGATGGTCACTTTGTGTCTTGGGTGTTTGTTTTGTTTTTGGTTGCCTGTGTATTGTATACGGAGACTAATTTATGTTGTCGCCCGTAGGACGTGGACTAGTCCAAATCCGTATCTTCTTAGATTTAGGTTTGGGGGTTGGGTTTAAGGATAAGTTAGCCTCATTTGAGACTAAGATCAACTTAAACGTTTGTTAAGGATACGCAGTCTCATTTGAGACTAAGATCAACTTAACGGGGTTGTTTAGATCCAACAAAAGAGAAATTGGACTCTATTGTTTAGTTTAGGGACATTGCGGTCGATTAGTTTAAGGACATTACGGTCCGTTATTAGTTTAAGGACATTACGGTCCATTGTTAGTTTAAGGACATCTCGGTCCACTGTTAGTTTAAAGATATCACGGTTGTGGTTAAGGACATCATAGTCCGTGAGTTTAAAGACCTCACAGTCAAGTTTAAGGACATCATAGTTCGTGAAATGTGTGGTTGTCGGGACCCGTCACCTCTCTGAAGACATTGAAGGATTACAACGACAAATATCAAAGGAGTGAAGAGATGTACCCTTGAACCAAAGTTGATTAGGGATCTGTAGTCCAATTTGGAACTAAGATCAATTAATTAGATTATGAGCACATTGGCTCAGTTAAATCTGAATTGAGGACTTATGGTCAACTTGGGCTAAGTCCCATTAAATTTGAAATATTGGCCCTTTATTAGACCATTTGACATTTGTCTGGGGTCAGCCCCCCATCATTTAGCAATGCTAAACAAGAGTTTGAGGTCTCTGATAACATTTTTGTTTTTGACTGAGCATTAAACATTGTAGTTCTGAGTTTTACTCAACTTTGAGGTTTAGTTAAAGGAGAGGTTTTTGCCTCTGGAAACTTAGCCAATTTGGCTAAGATTGGCTTAAAAATAGTGTTAAACACTAGAGGACAACAGTGTTAAACACTGGAAATGAAATGCTCAAAGTAGTGTTAAACACTAGAGGACAATAGTGTTAAACACTGGAAATAAAACGCTCAAATTAGTGTTAAACACTGGAGAGGAAGGAGTCACGTGGGGACACGTGAGGGCACCCAAAGGTGGGGCCAGATCTCCTTTACTTTGTTCTGCAAATAAGTGTTTAAACACTTTTAATCTTCTGGCTGTCACATGTTGGCACGTGATGGATATTTGTGCATTGATTATTAAAGCATTTATTAGGGGTCACGTGGTAACACGTGAGAGCGCCCAAAGCCAATACTGCATTTGCTTTTATTCCCTATATTATGAGGGTCACGTAGGGGCACGTGTGGCATTGCCTCAAAGCTTTTTCCTTCTCATTTTTGGGGGATCTGTTTAGGGGTCACGTGCTTAGCTTTATTCTTTCTTTCCGATCACTGCGGATTGGGGTCACGTGTCATCACGTGACCAATGTTCTTTACGTGCATGAAGATCTTTCAAGTCTCTTTATTTTAAGAATTAAATTCTTTGTAGGGTTAAACCCTAATTATGTTTTAGAGGAATTAAATTCCTATGCATGTGGAAGAATTAAATTCTTATATAGGGTGAAACCCTAATTTCATTTAGGAGGAATTAAATTCCTGTGAATTTGAGAGAATTAAATTCTCAAGTAGGGTTAAACCCTAGTTTTGTCTATCTTGAAGGAATTAAATTCCTATAAATTTAGGAGAATTGAATTCTCATATAGGGTTAAACCATGGTTTTATCTTGGAGGAATTAAATTCCTGTGAATTGGGAGAATTAAATTCTCTAAACTCAATTCTCCCTCTAAGTTTTGGATCTGCATGGCAGAATCTCCTCGATGAGAATTAAATTCAACCTGTGGGGAGATTTGCTTCTGCAGATCTTCAACCAGAGGAAGAATTAAGTTCTTTTGCAGAAGAGTTAAACTCTTAGATTGAGAATTAAATTCTCTTTTTTGCTTTATGAAGTTTTGATCCCTTTTCCCCTTTCTCACCTAGGGTTTCTTTTCTTGAGAATTAAATTCTCATTTCTTTTCTCTCTGCTATTTGTCTTCTGAAAATTTCAAGATCCAAAATTATATCCCTTTCCTCTTCTTGGCTCCTATTTATAGGAGAAAGAAAAGAATCAATTTGTTTAGTAAATCTTTCATTGAAAGATTTTGGTTGTTTTTGTAACTAACATGATCTTTTAGATCACTTAGTGAATTTTATTCACCATTGGATTTTTAATCCAGAAGATATTCTGTTTGTTATTTTTGGTGACATTTAAGGAGATCTTTCCTTGTATACAATCTTTCCATAAACTGGTGATTTTTAATCACCATTGGATTTTTAATCCAACGGTGCTCCACTTTACAGACCATAATCCTTTTTGTTTGGAAATATTTAAAGAAATACTTTCCCAGTTAGGGTCTTTGATTTCCCTAAATTAAAATTTAATTCTATTAACTCATAAGGCTTTTAAAGCCCATCACGTGTTGGCACGTGATCTCAACGTTTGACCATTGAAATAGAATTTAATTATATCAATTAAAGAGCTGAGGGACCTGTCACGTGTTGGCACGTGACCCTCTTTCATTCAGAATTTAACTCTGCCTTTTAACAGAGCTAAAAGACCATCACGTGTCAGCACGTGGCCCTTGGCACGTGTGAGCACGTGATGCCCCATTGGGGTCTTTCCTTAGCCGTTTTGTTTACACTTTTGTTTGATTTAGAATTTAATTATATAAAGTGGAAATCACAGGAAACTATCACGTGTCAACACGTGACCCCTGGTCACATGTGAGCACGTGATACCTCATTGAGGTTTTTCCTGAGCTGTTTTGTTACATTTTTGTTTGATTTAGGATTTTAATTCTATAAAGTGGAGATCATAGGAAACTATCATATGTCAACACGTGACCCTTGGTCATGTGTGAGCACGTGATACCTCATTGAGGTATTTCCTGATTTTTATCAGGGAACATGCGTTCCAAACTCGATATGGACATTACGAGTATTTAGTGATGCCATTGGGAGTCACGAATGCACCGACGATATTTATGGACTTGATGAACCGAATCTTTTCACCGTTGTTGGACCGGTTTATAGTGGTGTTCATCGATGATATTCTGGTCTACTCGAGGAGTCTAGAAGAGCATGCAGAACACTTGAAGATCGCACTACAGATGTTGAGGCAAGAAAGATTATATGCGAAGATGAGCAAATGCGAGTTTTGGCTTGAAGAAGTGAAGTTTTTGGGGCATGTCGTATCCGGAGATAGAATCGCCGTTGATCCTGAGAAGATTGCAGTAGTTCAAGATTGGCCGATTCCGAAGAACGTAGCAGAGATCAGAAGATTTCTTGTACTTGTCGAATATTACAGAAGGTTCGTGGAGAATTTTGCTCGCTTAGCTGAGCCTTTGACCAAACTTACGCGAAAGGAGGTACCGTTCGTATGGACTGATAGTTGTGCGTCAGCTTTTGAGGCGTTGAAGCAAAGATTGACAACCGCTCCTATTTTGACCGTACCAGACAGTTCCGGAGGATTGGTGATTCACAGCGACGCATCTGGGAAAGGTTTGGGGTGTGTTTTGATGCAGCATTGGAAGGTTATAGCCTACGCATCGAGACAGTTGAAGACCCATGAGAAGAATTACCCAACTCATGATTTGGAGCTTGCAGTAGTGATTTTCGCTTTGAAGATTTGGAGAAACTACTTATTGGGCGAAAGGGTCGAAATGTTCACCGATCACAAAAGCCTAAAGTACGTGTTCATACAGAAAGAGCTCAACATGAAGGCAGCACAGGATCCGCAGAAGAGTTGTGCCGATACATCGAGAAGACCTCTAGAGTTCGCTGTTGGTGATCTTGTATTCTTGAAAATATCACCGACTAGAGGAGTGATTCGTTTTGGGAGTCGAGGCAAGCTTAGTCCTCGATTCGTGCGGCCTTTCGAGATTATGGAGCGTGTTGGAGAAGTGGCTTATTGATTGGCGTTACCATCGGCTTTGGTGAGTGTTCATGACGTGTTTCATGTATCTCAACTCCGTAAGTATGTTCGAGATAAAACGCACGTGCTAGATCATTCGGAGCTGACTGTAAGGGAGGATTTGACCTATGAAGAACGACCGATATCGATTGTTGATCGAAGAGAAAAGGTCCTTAAGAACAAGGTTATCCCTCTTATACTTGTTTCATGGGGGAATCGCTCGCACGGAGAATCGACTTGGGAACGAGAAGACGAGATTCGACAGAAGTTTCCACACCTCTTTTCCTAGGTTCATGCTTGTTTTTCTTTTCTTGTTCCTGGAATTTCGGTGACGAAATTCTTTTTTAGTTGGGTATAATGTAACACCCAAGTTCATTTATACCAGTTCTTTTGGGTATTTCTTTATTTATGGTTATTTCTTGATTTATTGTTGTTGGGTGTGAATAGTGTAATTGATATCTGTGTTTGCATTCGACCCGACCCGCATGCAGGAAACCCGTCTAGATTCCTGTTTATAATTTATCCCGGCTAGTTGTGAGAATCCGTGCACTTTCATATTGTTTATACTGCATACTTGCATTATATCTGGCATCTGCATTTTTTATAAAACAAATAAAGTCAAATAAAATATTTTAAAAAAATATCTAGCATGGCCTGTACCATACTCCTAACCCTGTTGTAGCATTCGTATATCGTGTTCTCATCCCGTTCTGTGAAACGGACCCGTTTAGATAGTTATGTGCACGCTACGTGCATTCATTCTTGGGGGTATGCATTTTCGTTACCCGGATGTCGTATTTTGGTTTTGGTTGACACGTATATTATCCGTATTTTCAAACCGTAATTTTAGACCCGACCCGGTGATGTTTTGGACTATTTTTGTATTATCCAGAAAACTCAATTTTACCTAATATTATATTCTTTATATATATTCGGTTTATTATATACGGATATAAAAGTTCTTTTAACTAAAAATATTTTATCTTAACTAACCCCCAGATCAGTCTCTCTCTCTTACTATATTCTTTTATTAATTAATTATATTCTTAATTTTTATAAACCCATACCTCACACGTCTTCTCTCTCCTTCCTCGTTCTCGTTTTCCCGCCGCTCGCGAACCCTAACCCTAGCCTTCACCCTCGAACTCGCCTCGCGGTCGCCGCTCCACACCCGACCTCGCCTCCACCTTCTCCATCTTCTCTCCTTCCTCCTATCTCTTCTTTTCCCTCTCCCCTTCTTTCCCCTGACGAACCCCGAGCCTGCAACCTCATGCCAACCTCGCTGCGACCCGACCCTGCACACCCTCCTCACCGGAGCTCGTCTCGCCGTCGACCTCAACCCTCGCCACCACTTTCTCCCCCTCTCTCATCTCTCCTACTTCCCAGAACCTGAGCAAGAACCCTGCACTGAGCCAATCCCCGACTTCAAGAACCCGCAGCCACCTCGCCGTGAAACCTCGCCGGAAACCCACGACCCATCGTCGACATTCCCCTAGCCTCGCCTCTGTCCCCGAGCACCAAACCCCAGACCACAACACCTTCATCTTCTTCTCTTTCTTCTTCTTCTTCTTCTTCTTCTCTTTTCTTCTTTCTTTATTTCTGTTTTCCCGGTGATCGCCGGAGCCATGCCATCGCCGCTGATCCGGACGACCCAGCAGACGTCCCCAGCCAGCATGGTCACGTTCTTGCTTTGCCTGGTTCTGTTCCGTACGCACGCGTGTGCATCGCGACATTTACCGACATTGGACGCGGTGTACGCACCCCGTCTTGAGATCCGATCAGGCAAGTTTACCTTGCTACATGCTATACTACTATATTTTGCATTCATGCGAATAATAGTATTACATATTGTTTAGTTATGCATCCCATGTTACCGTTTTAGTATTTTCGGATAGTCGCTCGTATCCATACAGTTTATTACATATCTAGTCGAATGCAAGTTTATCTTGCTACATGCTATGATACTTATTTTGCATCCATATGAATAAAAATATCGAATGTTTACTGCATTGTACATCCATATTACTGTTTTACTATTTTCGGATAGTCGTTCGTATCCGTATCATTAATTACATATCTGGTTGCATGCAAGTTAGCTTGAAACATGCTATATTATTAAACTTGCATCTATATTAATAAAACATCACATGTTTACTGTATTATACATCCATGTTACTGTTTTACTGTTTTACAATATCCGTTCGCATCCGTACAATATATTATACATCTAGTTGTATGCTAGATCATATTATTTCATATTACTGTTATATTAGCACCCCATGCTTGATACTGTGCATCTTATGTAATCATGGAGTTGTAGATGTAATCCCTGATAGATACTGTGCATCTGTGTTTCACTGTGCATCCATACTTTTATCATGATTCGATACTTGCTACATTTTACTGTTGGGCATTCATTTGATGCACTGTACATCACCTGATATGACCTGATACACCACTGCTTGACTTGATACCTGATCCTGTTACTAATGCCGGCAATCCTGACGGATGTATCCTGTTGTCTGCATAGACAAACATGTACCTGCTTGATCCTGTGTTGGCATTTGCTCCAGATTTATCAATACTTGACTTGAACACATGACCTTGGGGGTAAGGGGAAATCAATGATGAAACCTGACTTATAACTCAACAGTTCGACGCTTATACTGATCAGTTTTGGGGGCTAGGCTAGTCCCGGGATGCTGCTGCTGACATCATTCGTCTGTACATGTTTCCTGTTTTGTGCTTAGCGGTACGTCTCGGATTCAGCCCCGAGAGTCTGGACCGTAGTCCCGGGCATGCACGGGATACTATTGAGTTGCATCGACGATTCATTAAATTGATTTCAAAGACTTGAGAGTAATTAACCCAGTAGCATAGATTACTCACCGCATGCACATACATTTCACTGTTCCATATTCGTGTTACTGTTATACACTCATTACTGTTCATACTCATGTCTGCATATCTTGTTACCTCCTGATTATATTTTATTGTTTGATATTATAACGCACTGACGTTTGGGTTTTGCATGGCCCAGATCCTCTGTCTCTTTCGCAGGCTGATCAGGAGTATTTCAGCCGACAGTCCGAGCAGTGAGGATCATGTTAGTATCTAGTTTGGTTTAGTTTTATTTCCGTATTTTCATTTCCTGATGTGAGCCCGTATTTGGGACGTATTTTCCAGATTGTTACTGTTTATTGGATTTATTGCTTCCGCACATTTATATTTCTTGACTCGTTTATTCTGGCATATGGACATGTACTAGATAGTTCATTTTTATTTTCCTGTTCTTGATATCTTATAGACGGCCGTAATGTGACTGTGGAGGGATGTTTTCTAGCCACAGGTTGCATGGTTGGCTCTGTCACGTGCCGATCTTACCGCACTCTGGGAAGCGGGGCATGACACTTCTCATCTCAAACCAATCTCTAAAACGATGTCGACAAATAGTGGAGTTAACTCCGATAATATTTATTTTCAATATTTTAATTTACTTTTTAAGTCACGCCAATACCTAATATAACTTTAAAATATTATTCTCTTTGTTTACTTTTTTATGCAATTAAAATTTCATGTGAAATGATCATATAACAAACATTTCACATAAATACCATGAACTTAACTATAACCCTTTATCGATAATTAGTCATACATATTTCTAGAACATTCACAGGGTAACGACTTACCCCATACGCACACTTTTGATTTATAGCAAGATATTTTGGTTAGAATTTTTCATCCAAATGAAACAAGTTTCAATAAAATACCATCGCTTTATAAAAGTATGTTTTTAATCGTTATTTTTATATTCTTTTGCAATTGCGGCTTTACAACCCTTTTAGGGGAATTCATCTACAAATGGTGTGGATTATCGCCCATCCTTAGGATAGTAGAGTGAGATACAGAACTCCTCACGGAGTATTCGGTCTCGAAAGGAATAAAAAATACGATCCAAAAAAATACGACTTTTCTTAAATAAAATTTAAAACTTTGGAAAATTATATAAAATTATGAAACCGTATTTTTAATAAAAAAACAAACTGTGAAAATTATCTTTTAAAATAAAAGATTGGAATTTTAATAAAATACCACCAATTTTCAAAATAGGGAGTTTTCATAAAAATACCATAAACTTTTAAAAACTAGGTTTTATCACTAAAATACCACTAAAATTAAAATATATGTTCATAAAAACTCTAAATAATATAATTACCTTCAAGAATTATTTTTAAACAATATTAAAGAATTTTTTATTAAAAAAAACCTCGAGAAATGCAAATAATATAAATATAATATAAATAACAATATTAAATATTAAGGACTATAGATAATTAATATAAGTTTAAGCGGTATCATTTCTCTTGAGTCTCAGGGAGCCTGAGAAAGTGAGTGCTTGCCTAATCAGGTTAGACAAATTAACAGAGTTATCAAATGACAATTGTCTTGGAAAAAAACACAAATCTTGCCGTCCATATGTAGCAGTTGTCCGATTACTCCCAAACTTAAGAATTCAAGTGCTAAATCCTTTCATAAGATACTGACTCCAATCTGAATCCAAACTCAAACCAGAATCCAAAATTAAACACAAACTTGAATACTTGTTCATGAACCTGAACACTCGAATTCAAATATCAAACTTGAATTTGAACACTTGATTCGACTTGACCGAACCATGGATATAACTTGACATGAATACCTGAATACATGATTACATATTGAACATGGATCTGTATATTTTTATATTCATAGATTCGGCCAAGACCTCTTAACTTGAACTATACACCACAATACGTGGGGATAAAGGGGTAGGTTAGTACGGAATGTATATCGTGGCACGAGAGGTCACTTAAAAGACACCTATATGAATTTACGTTCCGTTGTCCCGTGGGTTATGACGGGGCCTTGTGCTACATGTTACCATAGTCCACGAGGTAAAATGGACTCCTCTCGTATACATGAATAGCTTCTTTATCAAATTACAAATAACCACGTTAGAATGACTATCTTATACCGGTAAATAAACCTACTTAGATATTTTCTTATATAATCTTGCATGTTCACTTTTACTTGGTTTTTCTTCACTTTATATACTATCTTCTTTAACTTCTTTGAGGAGTTACCGAGCGCTAGTTTGCTGACGACATTCCTCTATATTTGTTGGTTTGGAATGTACGTCAGGAGGACCGGATTCTGAGGAGATAGAGCCGAGCCCGGATGACTCGGACAGTTTGCTTCTCAGCCTGTGTCACGCTCCTCTTCCTAAGTTACCTAACTACGACACGTGACAGAGCCAACCATACTACATGTGGTTAGGAATTATCCCTCCATAGTCACATTACAGCTGTCTATCGGATATCAAGAACAATAAAATATATAATCTAGCTAACACATGTCTATCTACCACAATAAATAGAATCAAGAAAATGCATAAAACGGAAATGAATTAAGATCCAATAAAACAATAACATCTGAATCACGTCCCAATATGGGCTCACATAAATATAAATAAAGCTGCTGAAATAAATAAACTAAGAATTTCTAAACTAAATAGCTAGCTCCTCATTGCTCGGCTTGATTGCTGAAGTACTCTTGATCAGCCTGCGATAAAGGTAGAGAAACCGGGCCATGCAAAACCCAGACGTCAGTGCATCATAATATCAAAAAATAATAATAACCAGGACAGGATGATATGATTAAACATGTATGTAAATAAATAACACAGGTATAAACAATGAGGTACATGTATGTGAAGTGTATCCTAGAGTCTATGATAAAGGCTATCTATTATACAAGTCTTTGAAATCAATTAAATGGAATTGTCGATATAACTCAATAGTATCCTGTGCGTACCCGAGACCACGGTCAAGACTCTCGGGCTGAATCGGAGACGTGCCGCTAAGCAGTAAACATGTATCATGTACAGACGAATGATGTCAGCAGCATCATTCCGGAGCCGGCCGAGCTCGTAAAGACTGATCAGTATAAGTATCGAACTGTTGAGTTACAAGTAAGGTTTCATTATTGATTTCCCCTTACTCCCAAGGTTTTGTGTTCAAGTCAGGTATTGATGATGTAAATCTAATGCCAACACAGGATCAAGCAGATACAGATTTTGTCTATGCAGACAACAAGTCACGTCCGTCAGGATGACAATCAGGATTGTTGGCATTAGTAACAAGATCCAAGTAACAAGTCTGGTAATGTGTTGTGAACATGTCATGTAATTTATATTACCCAAAATAGATGCCAATGTGAAACTATAATCAATATCGAAATACTATTAATGCCAGGATGTATATATATCTATCTGTAATAACCATTACACGTCTATTACCATATATATTGCAAACTAGACGATATATATCAGAAGTGTGAAGAGATGTTCCCTTAAACCAAATCCCGTATTTGAGGGAAAGGGGATGATGGACCTAAGAATCGTTAGTCAAATCTGAGACTAAGATTATCTTAGGAGATATGAGATGAATATCATTTTGGATATCATCAATGAGAGATCATTAGTCATGTTTGAGACTAAAATCAGTTTGGATATCAGTTTGGATATCATGAATATAAGCTTAGCCAATTTGGGCTAAAATTGGGTTTCTGCAACACCCAGCAGTGCTAAGCACTCAGCTGCATATAGCGCTCGCGTGTATATCACGTGAGGCGCTCCAATAGTGCTAAGCATTAACTTTTGTGGCGCTCACGTGTTTTTCACGAGAGGCGCTCCAATAGTACTAAGCACTGATTTTTCCTGGCACTCACGTGTGTTTCACGTGAAGCACTATATAATTTGGCCTTGAGCGCTCACGTGCTTTTCACGTGAGGCACTGAGTTTTTTTGGAGATTTAATCTCTGTTGATATTTTTAGAGAACTTAAATCTCTGTTAATGGTATTTTGACCATTAACGATCAGCAAGATCATTATTTTGAGGATTTGGGATCATATTCTTTAAGAACTAAGTTCTTGATTTGAAGGAACTAAGTTCCTGGAGTATTATGAACTCCATATTTTCCATGTTCATATTTTCAGAGAGGTTAAATCTCTTTTAATGGTGTCTTGACCATTAAGGATCACCAAGATCACTATTTTGAGGATTTTGGATCGGGTTTCTTAAAGAAATAAGTTCTTGATTTGGAGGAACTAAGTTCCTGATGTATTATGGACTCCATTTTCTCCACGTTTTTGTATCCATGTTCCCTTCTGAATCTTTGATTCTCAAGAACAAGATCTTCCTGATAAGAATTAAATTCTCAACTTGTGGAAAACTTATCTTGTGAATCTCAGATCTAGAGAAAGAACTAGGTTCTTTTAAAAGGGTAAAACCCTTAGATATGGTATGTTAGGTAAAGGAGATATTTGATCTCTTCTTTTTTCTTTATCTAGGAATTTTAGGAGGGAGATCTTCTTCTTTAAGAGAATTAAACTCTGTAACAATTCCAATTTTGTATACCAAAATTGCTTTAAATATGATGTATATGTGGAGTATTGATGTTGCTGGAAACAATTTAAGTATCTATTTCCTTACAATAATTACAAGAAAGAGCATGCAGCTCATTGGTAATACCTTGCATTGCTAAACCAAGTCAGCAGAGTTCAAATCCTATGCCCCACATAATTTTTATATCATTTTGTTTTAATTTTTTTGGGAAGTCAAACGGTCAAACAGCCATAACTCACAATTTATTACAATATATAAAAAATAAACTATACCAAAATTCCCCCCAGGCAAAACCACACCCAACGAGACCCGACTCGGCCCCGACTCGGCCAAGTCGGCCGGCGACTCGACCGAATCGACCGGCGCCGCCAGCCGGACTCGGCCGGTCGGCCGAGTCGTCAACACGAAAAATCTTCGTGTTGACTTGGTCAATCCCCCTGCATGGTCCATTTTCCCAGTACTGTTACCAATTTTTCATTAAATCTCTTGTAAGCCCAAATTTAATGAAATTTTAATGAATTTTATATTTTTTTAAATATTTTTTTATCCTAACCCTAACCCTAGCCTAGCCCTATATAAAGACCCCTACCCTCTACTATTTCACCTCACCACTCTAAGTCCACTCTCCCAAATTCTCGAGAACTCGGTACAAAGAGCGAGAAGCGAAGCGCTGCCGAAACCGACGACGGATTCCGACGATCGGACTAGAACCTTCACGACGTTTTCGACGCATCGACAACCACCACTTCCCTTAGCCTCCTTAGCTTGTCCAAATCCGTAAGTCCCATCTCTTCTATCTCTATTTTCTTTAATATAAAAATACGATTTTTTGGAACCCGACGGAAATCGGAACAAAACGATTTCCGATTCGGTTTTTCTATAAATTTCCACTTGTCACCTAATACATAATACCTAAACTTATGTATGATGACTATTAATCACCTAGAAACCAATTTAAATAAAGTTTCTCACATTAAATGATAGCTTCTTTACAATATCGTATTCTTTTCATAAAAATACCATGAAGTTTATTTTTCTTTGTTTAATCAATTCCCTCACTCCTAAATATGTTTATCTTGATCACTAAACTTGTAAAAATCAATTTGAATGAAATTTCACACATGAAATGATAACGTTTTCAAATACCGTATTCTTGCGCTTTAATACCCTCAAGTTTAATACATCATATTTAACCTCTAAAATTTATCTAAACCTTAAAATAAGTCACGAGGTAATGACCTACCTCTACACACACACAAATATAACCTTAATTAATAAACGTCAAAACATAGAATACGAAAATACAAGACTTTTCACTAAAATACCCTTTTCTTTATAAACCTTTTCTAAAAGTTCTAAGCGGTTTACAATTTTAAAACAATATCTTTTAATAGGAAAATACGATATGTCATGGACATCGATCGTTTATCTAAACTGACTTTGTGGTGTCTAGGCTAGGCAAGTGAGCTTGAGTAACTTTAAAAGGCCCGTCTCACGATTCGTGAGCGGATCCCTCCCTCCTCACTTGTACTTACCTGGCCACAATTGGCAGTGAAAAGGCGATTTGAGGCTTCTAATGACTTGTTGTTTAGACCTTTAGAAATAGGCTAGTTGGCTTAGGAAACCCTAGAAACTAAAATACAGAAAACTATACTCTTTTACAAATAAATACCTTTTATTTATAAAACCGTTTTTCTAAATGAATAGTATTTGTTAAATCTAAGCAAAGTGCCACTACAACCCACTTTTAGGGAACCCGTTAGGGATAGTACGGTTCATCATGCACCCGCGGGCTAGTAGTGCGAGATTCAGACCTCCGCAAAGAGCATTCGGTCTCGAAAGGTTTAAAATACGACATTTAAGAAAATGAGATTTTTGAAAATAAAACATTTATTTAAAATTATTCATGTGGTAATGTATATATAATTATCATTTAAACACCTATTTTATCATAAGATAAAGTTTCCACTTTTTCTAAAATTAAAAGATTGAAAGTTACATTAAAATACCATGAATTTCAGATAAATCAATTAATACTTTTATTAGGATATATTCGCTAGAATAACACAAATAAAATTGACACTCATTATAACAATAAAGACGATTATTAAATACTTAAGGTGTATTTTGAAAACTATACAAAAGTACTTTCTACATAAAACCCCCTCAAGTTTCACAAATTACAATAAGGCCCCTAACTAATATTGAACTTCAAATTATCTTTCTTTTAGTCTGACTCGGGTTAGAGTCTGACTATTTCTGACTTGAATATGATTCAAGTCAATCTATATTCTTTTATATTCCAATACAATTTGAATACATGAATCCCTGAATCCAGTTAACAATATATTCATTTGACTGAATCAAACCATGGATATTCATCCATTATCCTGATATTCCATTTACCTGATTATACAGTTACATCATGTTTACTGATATCATGGTTTTGGTCAGTCATCCATCTTACATATTCCAATACAACAATACTGTTAAAACATTATGGGGTTTAAGGGGTGGATTGGTACGGAAGGTGTTAAAGGTGGCACGAGGTGGTCAGATTAAGACACCTAACCTGAATCCTATTGCTGTTGTATCGTGGCATAACGGTTCCTTGTACTTTCCTTTTGCCCTGATCTCTAGCATATAGAGATCCCTCTCGTATACACTGGCATCCTTTTGTACCAAACTACAAACAACAGCGTTAACTCAATATTCCATAATATTCAACAATGTAATACTTTAGAAAATAATTTTATACTGTCTTCCTAATTCTTCTTTATCTTGGGACTTACCGAGCGATCTGTTCGCTGACGACATTCCATTTCTTTCTTCTTTGAATGTCGTCGGGTGCGTTGGACCAAGCTGAGATTGAGCCCACCGGTGAAGATTTGGAGCAGTTCCACGAAGATCCCGAGCTTTAGATATTGTACCTTGTTCTTTCCAGTATTTCCATTTATTGTTATGCCACTGTTTAGGCATTGCTTTTCATTTCAGATGTATTTTCTTTTTCATGCATTGTACAAAGAATGTTATTAATAAAAGTTGGTGTTATTTCTATATCATTCGTCTCTTGTGTTTTACTTTATATTGCTTAGCTACGCTTAGCGTGCGTACTTCTGAGTATATACGTAGCGGGCCTTGTCGCGTCCACTTCGCCGTATACTGGGAAGCGGGGCGTGATAGGTTTTGTTGGTGGCCCATGCAGGTATGAATCCCTGTCATACAGTTCTGGTCTGCGTGAACAACCTAAACAATATAACACAAGAACCAGTAACTAAAACATTCTTTACAATTCATGTTCTTTGAATCTTGCAAATCTCTATTCCTTGAATCTTATCATTTCATGTATTTGAATCTGTCCTAATTCAAATTTTTCTTCAGGGATATGGATTCCTCGAACAACACCAGCACTAACGTCAACAACACCCCTCCAGCACTACCTCTCACACCAGCTGTTTCTGCACCACCCACTAAGCAAACGATACTATTTGATGCGATCCGCAGTCTTCTCGAGGGACAGCAACAACTTTTGAGCCGTCCTGAGACAGATGCACCGGGAATAAAGCAAGTCAGAGCTTTGCACCCAAAGCAGTTCTCTGGTAAAGGAAGCCCTCTTGAAGCGGAAGAATGGGCACAAAGTATCGAGGACGATCTGGCATCAGCTCAAGTGCCAGACCACGCTTGGGTCCGTGTAGCGAAGCTACAGCTCACGGATAATGCTCGCAACTGGTGAAAGGCGGAAGAAACCCGTCTGGTACAGCCGATTGAATGGAAGACATTTCGCGAGAAGTTCGACACGAAATATTTCCCTGTGACTGCCAGGTTCGCTATGGAGCAGCAGTTTATTCATCCACAGCAAGGATCAATGTGGGACAAATCGGTAGATGAATACGATGCTGAGTTCACTATGTTGAGCCATTAAGATATGTCACAATAGTTCAATTTTAAAAAAAAAAATCACATACTACACAGCTAACACAATCTTTAAATAGATTCGCGGCACACCTGATACCGACGGACGAGATCAGAGCCCGTCGTTTTCAACAAGGATTGGACACAGAGATTAAAGCTGCTCTAGCCACAGGAAAGTTTTTGACTCATGAGGAAGCCCTAGAAGCTGCCCGCAGTTATGAGGCAGTGATTAAAGAGAGGGGCAGACCTCAGTCTGCAGGAGTCAAGCGACCTGCCAACCAGATGGCAGGTGGAGCCACGTCCAGACCACCCTTCGTGCCAAGGCGACCCGGAGTACCAACCCATCGTCCTAGCCCAGCCTTTTGCACCTACTGCAAGAGAACTGGACATATGATGAAGGACTGCCGTCGAGCCAACCGCCTTTGCTTAATCTGCGTTTCAGCCACTCACGGTATTGGATCTTGTCTCCAAAGACAGAACCCAGTTGCTGCACCCAGGCCAGCAAATAGCTATCAGCAGCGACCAGCTCTTCAGGCACCTCCTCCCAGACTTGCACTGCCTGCACCACCCAGGGGACCACAAGCTGCACCACCTCCTCGACAGTTCCATCAAGCTCAAAGGAACGTTCCGAGGAATGCTCCTCAGGCCAGGAGGAATGTGCCGAAGCGCCAGGCTTTCATGATGTCTGTTGAAGAAGCTGAGGCCACTGGCCAAGTCATTACTGGTAAATTCCTTCTCAAACTTATCTTTTAGTTTTGTTTACCTACACACTTTACTTATACCTAAAACCTATCCCATATAGCTTAGGTACAATCCTAGTCGCTTCACTACCTGCACTTGCACTGTTTGATACTGGAGCATCCCACTGCTTTATGTCGCAACGGTTTGACCGAACCCATGCGAT
Organism: Agapanthus africanus; assembly: GCA_030015575.1. Lineage (NCBI taxonomy): Eukaryota > Viridiplantae > Streptophyta > Magnoliopsida > Asparagales > Amaryllidaceae > Agapanthus > Agapanthus africanus. Next base: position 900,969,801 of record CM057337.1, read on the forward strand.
TCCAGTCTCACCGCTTGTATCCAGCTGGAACGTCAGTTCCGGAAATGGTGTTCTAAAGGTAACTATGGGATACAGCATGTGTCCAGTCGTCGTCTGCAGTCGAGAGTTTTATGCTGACTTCAAGGTACTGGATATACCAAACTTCGATGTGGTTCTAGGAATGGACTGGCTTGGAACCTTTTATGCTACCATCGACTGTCGTCAAAGGAGGGTAGTATTTGAGATTCCAGATTATCCGGTCTTCTATTTCAAGAGTGGAGATCATACACTGGAACCAAGTACCTACAAAGCGAAGCCAAGGGAAGCAGTAGTTGCAGCAGCTCAGGCAGAGGAACAATCAAGACCGGAGGTAGTTCGAGAGTTCGACGATGTATTCCCTGACGATATATCAGATTTGCCTCCCGATCGAGCTCTTGAATTCAGTATTGACTTAGTACTAGGAGCACAACCAGTGATCAAAGCACCGTATAGACTAAGTTCGGAAGGATTGATGGAAGTTCGAACACAGTTGGACGAATTACTGGCGAAAGGATGGATTCGTCCCAGCACTTCAAGTTGAGGAGCACCTGTACTATTGGTGAAGAAGAAGGAAGGTTCATACAGAATGTGCATCGATTATAGGGCCTTGAACGAAGTTACTATAAAGAACAAGTATCCACTCCCGCGCATCGATGATTTATTCGATCAGCTAAGTGGATCTTGCGTCTTCTCTAAACTAGATCTTCGTTCAGGTTATCATCAAGTGAAGGTCAAGGAAGCTGATATTCACAAAACAGCTTTCAGAACTCGCTATGGACATTACGAATTTCTAGTAATGCCATTTGGAGTGACCAATGCACCAGCAATCTTCATGAATCTTATGAACCAAGTCTTCCAGGAGTATTTAGACAGGTTCGTTGTCATCTTCATCGACGACATCCTGGTATATTCTAAGAATCGGAAAGAGCATGCGGAGCACTTACGAATTGTCCTGGAAACTCTTCGACAACATAAGCTTTATGCCAAATACAGCAAGTGCGAGTTTTGGCTAAAACAAGTTGGCTTTCTTGGACATATCGTATCAGGAGAAGGGATTTCTGTGGACCCAGCAAAAGTTTCAGCAGTCAGCGAATGGCCTACACCAAAATCAGTGAAGGATATTCGGAGTTTCTTGGGCTTAGCTGGATATTACAGAAGATTCATTGAAGGCTTTTCGAAGATAGCAACACCCCTGACCAAGCTCACACGAAAAGATGAAGAATTTGTGTGGTCAGAAGCATGCGAGCAAGTTTTCGTAGAACTCAAGTCAAGACTGACATCTGCACCTATTCTCGTCATACCGGATCAATCTGGAGGATTCGAAGTGCATTGTGATGCATCCGGTAAGGGATTAGGATGTGTTCTACATCAGCACGGTAAGGTTGTGACTTATGCTTCAAGACAACTGAAGACTCATGAGCGCAATTATCCGACGCATGATCTGGAGTTGGCAGCCGTCATTTTTGCTCTTAAGATTTGGCGCCACTACTTACTTGGTGAACGAGTGAACATCTACACAGATCATAAAAGTCTGAAGTATGTGTTTACTCAGAAGGAGTTGAATATGCGGCAGAGAAGATGGTTAGAACTCATGGCGGACTTTGACATCAATTTGCAATATCATCCAGGAAAGATGAACGTAGTACATGATGCTCTTAGTCGCCAACCATTATCAATGAATCTTACCGTCCAGTGGAAGCTTCAGCAAGACCTACATCGGATGGAGATCGAACTAGTCATGCCAGGTGATGTTTCAAATTTGATGAATCTGCAAGTTCAATCAACTATTGTCAATCAGATCAAAGCAGCTCAAGCCAGCGATGCTAAGTTGCAAAAGATCAGAGAACAAGTGGAGAATGGACTCAGAACATATTTCATCATCCATGAAGACGGATCTTTGAGATACGGCAGCAGATTGTGTGTACCAAAGGGTCCTGTTCGGGAAGAGTTAATGAAAGAAGCTCACAGCTCTCCCTATTCAGTACATCCTGGAGGTACCAAAATGTATAAGAATCTACGTCAGAATTATTGGTGGCATGGAATGAAGCGTGAAGTAGCCAGAAGTGTCACAAAATGTTTGGTGTGTCAGCAGGTAAAGGCTGAAAATCACAGAACAGCTGGACTACTTCAACCGTTACCAATCCCAGAATGGAAGTGGCAGCACATCACGATGGACTTTGTAACTGCTCTTCCTCACAGCACAAAGGGTAACGATGTGATATGGGTCATTGTGGATCGACTTACAAAGTCGGCTCACTTCATTCCATTTCGAGTTGGCCAATCAACTGAGACACTAGCGAAGAAGTACATGGAGGTAATAATCTAAATTAGATTTAAAAACTCTTCATAAAGTACTATCTCTAATACCCATGAACTCATACAGAAAATTGTGAGACTTCATGGAGTACCGGTCTACATTGTCTCCGATCGTGACACCAGGTTCCGATCGCAATTTTGGCAAAGTCTGCAAGCAAGCTTGGGAACAAGTCTGAACTTCAGCACTGCTTATCATCCACAAACAGATGGTAAGTCGGAACGAACTATTCAGATTTTGGAGGATATGCTCAGAGCATGTATGCTCGACTTCAAAGGATCCTGGGAAGATCACCTGCATCTTGTGGAGTTTGCGTACAACAACAGCTACCAAGCAAGCATAGGAATGGCACCTTTTGCAGCATTGTATGGAAGGAAGTGTCGATCGCCATTAAGTTGGGACGACATCGGAGATAGAGAACTCCTTAGACCAGAGATGATAGTAGCGACCGTTGATGTGGTTCGTACTATCAGGGAAAGAATGCGCATAGCCCAAGATAGACAGAACACTGGGCTGATGCGAAGAGACGACACTTGGAGTTCCAGCCAGGAGATCATGTATTCCTGAAAATCTCTCCGAACCGCGGAGTGATCAGATTTGGAAGACGGGGAAAGTTGAGTCCGAGATACATTGGACCGTTCGATATACTCGAACGAGTCGGTGAAGTGGCATACCGATTAGCGCTTCCACCCTCATTGGAAGGAGTGCATAACGTGTTCCACATATCTCAACTCAGAAGGTATGTGAGTGACCCCAGCCGCGTACTTGATCATTCCGAGCTCACGATACAGCCCGATTTGTCTTGTGAGCAACAACCTGTGGAGATCCTGGATAGGAAAGTGAAGACACTTCGGAACAAAGAAGTTAATTTGGTCCGGGTAATGTGGAGGAAAGACACTCCAGGAGGATCCACGTGGGAAAGGGAGGATGAGATGCGTGCAAGATATCCGCACCTTTTTGTAAACTAGTCCTTAAATAAAAGTTGTAAATTTCGAGGACGAAATTTTTGTAAGGAGGGTAGATTGTAACAACTCCAATTTTGTATACCAAAATTGCTTTAAATATGATGTATACGTGGAGTATTGATGTTGCTGGAAACAATTTAAGTATCTATTTCCTTACAATAATTACAAGAAAGAGCATGCAGCTCATTGGTAATACCTTGCATTGCTAAACCAAGTCAGCAGAGTTCAAATCCTATGCCCCACATAATTTTTATATCATTTTGTTTTAATTTTTTTGGGAAGTCAAACGGTCAAACAGGCATAACTCATAATTTATTACAATATATAAAAAATAAAGTATACCAAAATTCCCCCCAGGCAAAACCACACCCAACGAGACCCGACTCGGCCAAGTCGGCCGGCGCCGCCGGCCGGACTCGGCCGGTCGGCCGAGTCGTTAACACGAAAAATCTTCGTGTTGACTTGGTCAATCCCCCTGCATGGTCCATTTTCCCAGTACTGTTACCAATTTTTCATTAAACCTCTTTTAAGACAAAATTTAATGAAATTTTAATGAATTATATATTTTTTAAATATTTTTTTATCCTAACCCTAACCCTAACCTAGCCCTATATAAAGACCCCTACCCTCTACTATTTCACCTCACCACTCTAAGTCCACTCTCCCAAATTCTCGAGAACTCGGTACAAAGAGCGAGAAGCGAAGCGCTGCCGAAACCGACGACGGATTCCGGCGATCGGACAAGAACCTTCGCGACGTTTTTGACGCATCGACAACCACCACTTCCCTTAGCCTCCTTAGCTTGTCCAAACCCGTAAGTCGCATCTCTTCTATCTCTCTTTTCTTTAATATAAAAATACGACTTTTTGGAACCCGACGGAAATCGGAACAAAACGATTTCCGATTCGGTTTTTCTATAAATTTCCACTTGTCGCCTAATACATAATACCTAAACTTATGTATGATGACTATTAATCACCTAGAAACCAATTTAAATAAAGTTTCTCACATGAAATGATAGCTTCTTTACAATATCGTATTCTTTTCATAAAAATACCATGAAGTTTATTTTTTTTTGTTTAATCAATTCCCTCACTCCTAAATATGTTTATCTTGATCACTAAACTTGTAGAAATCAATTTGAATAAAATTTCACACATGAAATGATAACGTCTTCAAATACCGTATTCTTGTGCTTTAATACCTTCAAGTTTAATACATCATATTTAACCTCTAAAACTTATCTAAACCTTAAAATAAGTCACGAGGTAATGACCTACCTCTACACACACACAAATATAACCTTAATTAATAAACGTCAAAACATAGAATACGAAAATACAAGACTTTTCACTAAAATACCATTTTCTTTATAAACCTTTTCTAAAAGTTCTAAGCGGTTTACAATTTTAAAACAATATCTTTTAATAGGAAAATACGATATGTCATGGACATCGATCGTTTATCTAAACTGACTTTGTGGTGTCTAGGCTAGACAAGTGAGCTTGAGTAACTTTAAAAGGCCCGTCTCACGATTCGTGAGCGGATTCCTCCCTCCTCACTTGTACTTACCTGGCCACAATTGGCGGTGAAGAGGCGATTTGAGCCTTCTAATGACTTGTCGTTTAGACCCTTAGAAATAGGCTAGTTGGCTTAGGAAACCCTAGAAACTAAAATACAGAAAACTGTACTCTTTTATAAATAAATACCTTTTATTTATAAAACCGTTTTCCTAAATGAATAGTATTTGTTAAACCGAAGCAAAGTGCCACTACAACCCACTTTTGGGGAACCCGTTAGGGATAGTACGGTTCATCGTGCACCCGCGGGCTAGTAGTGCGAGATTCAGACCTCCGCAAGGAGCATTCGGTCTCGAAAGGTTTAAAATACGACATTTAAGAAAATGAGATTTTTGAAAATAAAACATTTATTTAAAATTATTCATGTGGTAATGTATATATAATTATCATTTAAACACCTATTTTATCATAAGATAAATTTTCCACTTTTTCTAAAATTAAAAGATTAAAAGTTACATTAAAATACCATGAATTTCAGATAAATCAATTAATACTTTTATTAGGATATATTCACTAGAATAACACAAATAAAATTGACACTCATTATAACAATAAAGACGATTATTAAATATTTGAGGTGTATTTTGAAAACTATACAAAAGTACTTTTTACATAAAACCCCCTCAAGTTTCACAAATTACAATAAGGCCCCTAACTAATATTGAACTTCAAATTATCTTTCTTTTAGTCTGACTCGGGTTAGAGTCTGATTATTTCTGATTTGAATATGATTCAAGTCAATCTATATTCTTTTATATTCCAATACAATTTGAATACATGAATCCCTGAATCCAGTTAACAATATATTCATTTTGACTGAATCAAACCATGGATATTCATCCATTATCCTGATATTCCATTTACCTGATTATACAGTTACATCATGTTTACTGATATCATGGTTTTGGTCAGTCATCCATCTTACATATTCCAATACAACAACACTGTTAAAATATTACGGGGTTTAAGGGGTGGATTGGTACGAAAGGTGTTAAAGGTGGCACGAGGTGGTCAGATTAAGACACCTAACCTGAATCCTATTGCTGTTGTACCGTGGCATAACGGTTTCTTGTACTTTCCTTTTGCCCTGATCTCTAGCATATAGAGATCCCCCTCGTATACACTGGCATCCTTCTGTACCAAGCTACAAACAACAGCGTTAACTCAATATTCCATAATATTCAACAATGCAATACTTTAGAAAATAATTTTACACTGTCTTCCTAATTCTTCTTTATCTTGAGACTTACCAAGCGATCTGTTCGCTGACGACATTCTATTTCTTTCTTCTTTGAATGTCGTCAGGTGCGTTGGACCAAGCTGAGATCGAGCCCACCGGTGAAGATTTGGAGCAGTTCCACGAAGATCCCGAGCTTTAGATATTGTACCTTGTTCTTCCCAGTATTTCCATTTATTGTTATGCCACTGTTTAGGCATTGCTTTTCATTTCAGATGTATTTTCTTTTTCATGCATTGTACAAAGAATGTTATTAATAAAAGTTGCTGTTATTTCTATATCATTTGTCTCTTGTGTTTTACTTTATATTGCTTAGCTACGCTTAGCGTATGTACTTCTGAGTATATACGTAGCGGGCCTTGTCGCGTCCACTTCGCCGTATACTGGGAAGTGGGGCGTGACAAACTCTCTATTGTTTTTTGAGCCTTCTGTATTTTTACAGAAGCTTATGAGGGGTCTCCTCTCCTTTTTTTCTCCCTTCTTTTCTCTTTCTTTCCCCCTTTTCTCTTCCACTCCCGTTTTGATTAATCTCTTTGCTCCTATTTATAGGAGAAGAGAAAAATCAATTTGTTGAGAAAATCTCTCATTTAGAGATCGTGATTGATTTAATAATCAACCAAATGATCTTTTAGATCAATCGGTGAATTTTATTCACCGTTAGATTTTTAATCCAAAAGCTCTCTGTTTAACAGAGACGATTTTTTGTTTATTTAACAAGATTAGGAAATATTTTCCTAAGATAGAATTTTATTCTATCATATGAATATCTTGCTAGTTTAACAAGATTAGAAATATATTTTCCTAACACGGAATTTTATTTTATCAGATGATCGATGGGTGATTTTATAATCACCGTTGAATTTTTTATCCAAGGTTTCTCTGTTTAACAGAGAACATTTTTCTAGTTTGCGAAAGATCGGGAAAATATTTTCCACATAGAATTTAATTTTATCAGATGGTTTAATTGATGATATTTTATCACCATTGTATTTTAAATCCAAGATTCTCTGTTGGAGAAAGATCTTTCCATATTAGAAAGATCAGGGAAAATATTTCTCAAATAGAATTTAATTCTATTATATAGAATTTAATTCTATCATATGGGAGCATTTTAAATTGGGGCGCTCACGTGTCTTGCATGTGAGCGCTACCAAAGAACGTGGCAAGAGAACTCACATATTTAACACGCGACCCCTAATGTGGATTTTAGCCTGTTTACTTTCAGCGCTCATATGCTTTACATATGAGCGCTCACGTGTTTAACACGTGAGGCATGTTTGGCCTTTGATTATTTATGTTCAGCGTTCATATGCTTTGTATATGAGCGCTCACATGTTTAACACGTGAGGTATGTTTGGCCTTTTTGTTATTTACTTTCAGCGCTCATAATTTTTGCATATGAGCGCTCACGTGTTTAACACGTGAGGCCAGTTTGACCCTTAGTTATTTGTTTTCAGTGCTTATATACTTTACATATAAGCGCTCACGTGTTTAACACGTGAGGCCAGTTTGGCCCTTAGTTATTTATTTTCAGTGCTTAAGCGCCCACGAGTTTAACACATGATGCCAAACTATGCGAATTCTTTTCCTCTTTCTTTTCTCTCCCCCTTTTTTATAAAGGAACAAATAGCTCTTAGCCAAAAATTTTGGCGGGAACACCAGGATATATATGTATCTATCTGTAATAACCATTACACGTCTATTACCATATATATTGCAAACTAGACGATATATTGAACTAATATTGTAGTATGTTAATATCGTGATATTCCAACAAGCAACTAGATAAATTATTATCAGTACGGATACGCACGGTACTGTAAAACTGTAAATCGGTAATATTTGTTGAATATTAAAACACTTGCACTATTATTGATTAAATAAATATTGATGTAATAACATAGCATGTTGCAAGTTTAGAACTTGGCTGATCGGATCTCACGTCAAAATACGGATGTCATATCCGATGTCAAAATAACGTCGCGATGCAAACTTACGTGAGCAAGACTGGACCTGGCTGAGTAGTGACGTGACGTAGTGACTGGGCTGGACGACGACGGTGGCTAGGTCGTCTGGATCGTCGGCGATGCGCGTAACTCCGGCGAGCCGATCGGAGAATCAAGAAAAGAAAAGAAGGAAAGAAAGAAGAAGAAGAGAGGTTGCTGGGGTGGCGAGGACAGAGGAATGGTGACGGGGGTTGACGACAACAAGGTGCTGAGTCGACGAGGTGGTTGTGAGTTTGGTGATCGGGTAATAAGGTGCAGGGGGTCATTGGGTTTTTGTTTTGAGTCGTCGGGGAGAGGAGAGGGAGGTGAAAAGGAGGAGATGGTGGGGGTGAAGGTGATGACGGGGGGCGAGGTCGACAGTGACGAGGGTTGCCGACGGGTTAGGGTGTTGGGTTTCTTAGTATTGGGGAAATGCAGGGTGGTGCTCGGGAAAATGGAGAAGAGGAGAGGAGGAGGTCTCGGAGGTGGTGGTGACGACGACGAGGGTGATGATGGTGAGGACGAGATCGGGAGTGAACGGCGGCGACGAGCGAGCGAGCGTGGGTTCTGCAGCGGGAGAAAGAAGAGAGGAGGAGAGAGAGAGAGGTTTATGTTTAATAAATAGCTTTTATAAATTATTATATAATATATATATATATATATATATATATAATTATTTAGAGAAAGAGACAGAGGGGAGAGAGAGACGTGAGAAAAAGTTAGAGTGAGAGAGAAAAGTTAGACAGGGAGAGAAAATTTTAGTTTTATATATATATATATATATATATATATATATATATATATATATATATATTAACAGTATTATATTATTATTTATATATTATTATTATTATTATTATTATTATTATTATATATATATATATATTATAGAATTTTACTGCTAATACCAGATTACTCCGAATATTATCCGTAACTATCCAAAAATCTAGTTATTAAATATGGAGAATATACATAAAAGTTTAAATCATAATGCATTGTCCAGTCAATAAAAATGTATACCCCTAAGTACGGATCTACGTAAATATACGTAGCGATCAATAATGAGTCTGTTTTAGCAATTGGGGTGTGAACATGATATGTGGGTGCAACCACATGATATGGGGTGTGATGACATGCAAGGCTAGATATGAAAATATGCCATTTGATTTTTATTTTGTATTATTAAACGATATGTGGAATATATTATATGTGTATCATATCTAGATTTGCATGGATACTCTATACTAGCAAATATTTGATATAATCTTGAACCATGATGGGTTTCAAACATGCGGGTCGGATCGGATAATAATCACAGCTGCTAAACACACTATCCGCAACCCAAAAACAATAATAATCAAGAATTTTGCCGCAAGATTTGAAATACCCCAAAATAACTATAGTATAAATGTACTAGGGTGTTACAGCCTGATTTTTAGATCCCGCTTGTATTTACTTCCAGTATGCCATTGTTTAGATATTTGCTTTATCGTCGTATCTTTTTATTACAAGTTATGTAAATTTGAATGTAAATAAAGTTATTGTTTCATTTTATTACTCTTGTTATTTTTGCACATTATTATATTGCTTAATTACACTTAACGTATTTTCATAGTAAATACATTGCGGGCTTGCCATGTCACCGTTTCCGTCTATTGGGAAGCGGGGTGTGACAGTCCAGCACCGACACATGTTCTAAAAGCGCAGTTTGTGAAATTTTCTATCGGTTTTCAGGGCTCGAGCTAAAGTAGGAAAATATAAGTATTTCGGTCTAGTTATCTAAACAACTTGAGTTTGCATGATTTGGATCTCTGCATCTCAAGTTTTAATTATTTTAATATAGGCGTTTGAAATCGTTTTTATTTTTCTGGACAGTAAGGATAGGGTAACTTGCGGAGCATATATCGTATTGATATACACATTTCCAAGTATCGGTTTATATAGAAAAGTTGTAGGGCTGTAAATTTGGCATCCATACATCTATGATATGTCGAAACCTGGGTTTTGTTGTTCGGGATATGACGGTTTTTAAAACATTGGACAGTTCGGGACAGAATCTGTCCATTCGAGTCGTGACTCAAACACAGCGGGAATGGTCACAGAATTTTATTTTGTATGCAAGACTCAGAGAACTTTCTAATGCAAAAGATGAATCAGTAAAATATTTAACGACGAATAAACTAAAAATCAAACATGGTTCAGCCAACAATTATTTTTTTCAGATACAAAAAATTCTACAGTAGCAATTGTTTTAATCGAAACGACCCGTTTTTAGTTTGTTTCATGAGACATTAAAAATCGAAAAGTGTAGAACTCTTTGTGCACGTATAATTAAAAAAATACAATATTTAAAGTTCTATGGGAGAAATGTGTCCATTTTACTACCGGTTGTCCAGAATTCCAACACTATATAATTTCTTTTTTAAAATGCCAGCTAACAAAGGGTTCATATTTGTATTCAAAGCGATTATTGTGTAAGCTTAAGGTATGCAATCATGCGAGTACATGATATCGACATTGTGGAATTTCTATCGAAATAGGAATATTATAGATTAGTTGATCTAACCATTGTGAAGGCAAAATGAACACAATATTATAAAAATATCATTTTAACATCGATTGTTAATGCCTACCCTAAAGGTTTTGATATAATATGAGATTCTTTGTTTAAAAACATTACAGGACTTATGTTAGCATGGCAATAGAAAGTTGATGGAGAGAGGAAGAAGGAACCACGGGACTTACTAGTTTTTGCAATACAATATAACAATCGTTTTGCCGATACGATAAAAGCCTTAATCGAAAGGCTCTTGATATGAGGACATTCGACAGTGTCGAGATTTCTAGAAGTTTTAGGAACAAGACGGCTAGAATTTGAGGAGGAAGAAGAAATGAAGAAGAGGATCATATAAAGAGTGGTTATGATCCTATTAAATCTTCATAACCATTCTAATTTAATGTGAGAAATTGAAAGGTCATTTTTGGGTTATGAAAGAGTTTTAAAAAATCGATAAAAAATAATTATAAGATACGGGGTTCAATCCAGCGACCTCTAAAAAGCACTTTAATGTCTTGACTAATAAGATACTTATGCAACTCATACAAGTTTGTAGAGACGATCAAACATAAATAGCTTAAAGGATAAACGAAATAAATCATTTCCTTAAACTAATATTTTTTTAAATAAAACAAATTATCTTTTCAATACAAAATCAAATAAATTATTTTTATTCAAAAACAAAATATAAATCTTTTAAAATGACCTTTCAATTCTTTTTTACAAAAAGATTTGTATTTATTTAAAAATCTGTATAGTAAAAACATGGCCGTTGCAGTTATGAGAGTGTTCAAAAAAATATTTGATAAAATTAAATGCACGATCCAAGGTTCAAACATATAGCCTATGAAACAACAGTACAGTGACTTAACCAATAGAATACAAGCTTGTTTTGCATATATTCAACATGAATTATATACACTGATGGGAATGGAAAACAATCTTTTATTAAAAAAGAAAATACAAAGGTATAGAGATTTTAGGGTTGTTATAGTTAAGGTTGTTATAGACGTCGTTGAAGGGTTAAGGTTATTATAATTGGATCGATCTGGTTTTTAACGGTAACAAAATAAGAAATGTTTTGTTGGTGTTGGTGTTTATTGAGGGTAGGCACTTAGAAGTTGGAGGGGTGTGAGAGCGGTAGAGTTGAGACGGCGGCGGCGGCGGCCGGCATGGGCATTTGACTGCCGGGTCGATGAACAAGTGTATGTCATGAAATGACTAGCTTCGTTTGTTATTTTGCTGATTTGTAGAGGGCTTAGTTCTTACGGAATTGGAAAAGGCAAGAACGCGCGGTGGTTGAGGAGATAAATTAAACTCATATATTAATACTAATTTTGACAAATGGTTTGTCACTTTCTGCTCAATCAAATTTTCATTTGTCTTCCCTTTTGCAAACGGCTAAAAGATAAAAATCTATTCTAACTTATTCTTCTTAATCTTGATAGAGTTGTGATATTATGTCTACTGTTATATTTTTCAGCAATTGTTCCTGATCAACTAAAACAATTGAATTTGGTTAATATTATGTATATCCATTGAAAACTCAAATATCACTTTGCTTGTTTGTTGTACATGATAATAATCACTAGTGGAGCGTTGCTCTTGGTTTAACGAACTGTTATATTATTAGGGATAAAGCTCACTGGGTATTTTTCTCTTCTTTTTGTTCGATCTCTTGTACTGCATTGACGGTGTGTGATGGAGGGAAGTCGGAATCTCCCTCAGTTGCCGTCCTTCGTTGATTTTGCTGCCAGCAGGGCTGAACGGTTAAGATTCGGTATGAGGATTGAGTGTGTGGGTCTCAATGGGTTGTTAGTTGTTGCCGACACCGAGCTACCTGTAAGGGAAGTCTCGGGATGAGAAACCAACGTAGTACCCTCCAACGATTAGGTAAGTACCGAGAAATATTTGGGCAGAGTAGCGGTGTCTTGGAAATGAGTTCCACGTACCCGAGCCGTCTGGAGAATGGGTTTATATAGGGGTTGCCTTGGAGCGAGCCGATGCAAGATTCTCGCCGTCTGTTACGCCCCTACATCACGTTCGCGTTGTGATGATGCTCAATAACGGTAATTCCTTAGATCATGGCACGTGGCGGATGATGGGTCATATGCGTATGCCAGTTAGGCTCCTGAGGGCCACGGAGGGAAAACCGGTGCGCTACAGTGGGGGCTTCTCTCGAACCTCGTCTCCGAGGTTGCACCCCACTCCTCGCCCCCGAGCACTTCAGCAGCCATGCCAATTGTCCCTTTGCTCTACTCCGAGCCTCCCTTCGGGCTGAGCTTCCTCACCCTCCCGGCTCGCCTCTGAGCCATCCTCCGGTCCGAGGAGTCTCCCGACCTTCGGTGGCCTTCCAGACCACCCACAGCTCACCTCCGGGCTGCCATAGAATTGGCCTCCTCGGCCCTCCCAGCTCGTCTCCGAGCTACCGTAGAACCGAGATACCTCAGCTATCCCGCTCATCCGCGAGCTCTCCCGCCAAGGTCATCTTCCTCGGTCTTATCGACCGATCAACAGCACCGCTCACAGGCGCAACCGCCATCCCGCGAATCTCGTCATGCGCGAGATATCCGCCGGCCACATCCCGCGTTCCACGCCATCACGATCCCCATTAACGAGCCTGTCTCGCCATTAATGGAAGATCCCGCCCATCACGCGGGCGTGACATCGGGAGCGTAACGGCCGGTGTGATTCTCGCGTCTACCCTGCCTGCTGCCACCGCTATATAAACCCCTTCTTCAGACGGTTCAAGTAAGCCATTTTTACTCCACTAAGCCATTACTCTGCTCAGATTTCCTCTCTAACTAGACCGTCGGAGGGTCCTCGGTGGTACAACCACCCCGGGACTTCCTTGCAAGTAGCTCGGCAACAACAACCTCAAACCCATTGAGATCCACACGCTTCAGGAGCCTACCTCCAGATCCAATCTCAGGCGTCCATCGCCGCCGTCAGCAGATCAACGGAAGGTAACATCTTGGCGTGATCCAGGTCACGTCAGCTGGCGCCGCCTGTGGGAACACCTTGATTCCACAAAAACAAAAGTTCATCTTCCGATCTCAACTCAATGGCGAGCGGTCACCACGACGATCCGACTACTAGCCGCCGCCTCCCCCACAATGGAGGCGCGGACGAATCTCCTCCCCCGAACGCCATCAACGCTCCCTCCGCTTTATAGCCTGCTGGCGCCCTTAAGAATCCAACAATCGCCCGTTTCACCCACAACTGTGCCGCCACGCGACAAACCTCGAGCCTTTCTTGGCGAAATCGAAACGACGCGGCTCCGACGCTTTACCTCCTCCACGCGTTCGATACACGTGTTGCCCATGACTGTCCCTATTCCCCATACTTACATCGGGAAGGTCGGACAGAACCTCGTGAGGAGGCAGCCGAGCAGCTACCCTGCTCGGTCATCCCTGGCTGGTAGCTCCTTACGCTCAACGCTAGGGATCAAAGCCCTCATCAAGAGGCGGCCGAGCGGCTACCCTGCTCGGTCATCCCTGGCTGGTAGCTCCTTACCCGCAACGCCAGGGATCAAAGCCCTCATCAAGAGGCAACCGAGCGGCTACCCTGCTCGGTCATCCCTGAATGGTAGCCCCTTACCTGCAATGCCAGAGATCAAAGCCTTCACCAAGAGACGGCCGATCGGCTACCCTGCTCGGCCATCCCTGGCGGGTAACTCCTTACCCTCAACGCCAAGGATCAAAGCCCTTGTCAAGAGGCGACCGAGCGGCTACCCTGCTCGGTCATCCCTAGTTGGTAACTCTATACCCGAAACGCCAGGGATCAAAGCCCTCATCAAGAGGCAACCGATCGGCTACCCTGCTCGGTCATCCCTGGCCGGTAACTCCTTACCCGCAACACCAGGGATCAAAGCCCTCATCAAGAGGCGGCCGAGCGGCTACCCGGCTCGGCCATCCCTGACTGGTAACTTCACCCGCAACGCCAGGGATCAAAGCCCTCATCAGGAGGCGGCAGAGAAGCTACCCTGCTCAGCCATCCCTGGCGGGTAACTCCTTACCCTCAACGCCAGGAATCAAAGCCCTCGTCAAGAGGCGACCGAGCGGCTACCCTGCTCGGTCATCCCTGGCTGGTAACTCCTTACCCGCAACTCCAGAGATCAAAGCCCTTATCAGGAGGTGGCCGAGCAGCTACCCTGCTCGGCTATCCCTGGCTGGTAACTCCTTACCCGCAGCGCCATGGATCAAAACCCTCACCAAGAGGTAGTCAAGCGGCTACCATGCTCGGCTATCCCTGGCTGGTAGTTCCTTACCCCACAGCTCCAGGGATCGAAGCCCTCATGAGGAGGCAGCCGAGCGGCTACCCTGCTCGGTCATCCCTGGCTGGTAACTCCTTATTCACAACGCCAGGGATCAAAGCCCTCATCAGGAGGTGGCCGAGCAGCTACCCTGCTTGGTCATCCTTGGCTGGTAGCTCCTTATCCTCAACGCCAGGGATCAAAGCCCTCATCAAGAGGCGACTGAGCGGCTACCATGCTCGGTTATCCCTGGCCGGTAGCTCCTTACCCGCAATGCCAGGGATCAAAGCCCTCATCAAGAGGCGACCGAGCGGCTACCCTGCTCGGTTATCCCTAGCTGGTAGCTCCTTACCCGCAGCGCCAGGGATCAAAGCCCTCATTAAGAGGCGGCTGAGCAGCTACCCTGCTCGGTCATCCCTGGCTGGTAGCTCCTTACCCTCAGCGTCAGGGATCAAATCCTTCATCAAGAGGCGACCGAGCGACTACCCTGCTCGGTCATCCCTAGCCAGTAGCTCCTTACCCGCAGCGCCAGGGATAGAAGCCCTAATCAAGAGGCAGCCGAGCGGCTACCCTGCTCGGCTATCCCTGGCAGGTAGTTCCCTACTCCACGATGCCAGGGATCAAAAGCCCTCGCCAAGAGGCACCGGGCAGTAACCCTGCTCGGCCCGTCCTTAAGGATTAAAGCCCTCGCCAAGAGGCACTGGGCAGTAACCCTGCTCGGCCCGTCCTCAGTAGGCCTCTTACGGCCCCTCCCGCGCTAAGGATCAAAAGCACTCGCAAGAGGCAACCGGGCCCGCCCTTGCTCGGTTATCCCTGGATGGTAGCTCCCTGCCCCCAAAACGCCAGGGATCAAAGCCCTCGCCAAGAGGCACCGGGCAGTAACCCTGCTCGGCCCGTCCTTAAGGATCAAATCCCTCGCCAAGAGGCAGTAGGCAGTAACCCTGCTCGGCCCGTCCTTAGTAGGCCTCTTACGGCCCCTCCCGCACTAAGGATCAAAAGCCCTAATCAAGAGGCAACCGGGCCCTCCCTTGCTCGGTTATCCCTGGCTGGTAGCACTCTACCCCACGACGCCTGGGATCGAAGCCATCACCGAGAGGCAGCCGAACGGCTACCCAGCTCGGCTATCCCTGGCCGGTAGTTCCCTACCCCACAAAGCCGGGATCAAAAGACCTCGCCAAGAGGAAGCCAGGCCCGCCCTTGCTCGGTTATCCCTAGCTGGTAGTTTCCTACCCCACAACGCCAGGGATCTAAGCGCTCGCCAAGAGGCAACTGAGCAGTTTCACTGCTCAGTTCATCCTTGGCATGCCTCTTACGGCCCCTCTAGCGCTAAGGATCGAAGCCCTCGCCAAGGGGCAATCGAGCAGCTACCCTGCTCGGTCATCCATGGCTGGTAGTTCACTGCCCACCAATGCCAAGGATCAAAGCCCTCGCCAAAAGGCCACTGAGCAGCTACCCTGCTCGGTGCATCCCCAGCGGGCAGCCTCCTGCCCATCAGACGCTGAGGATCCGAAGCCCTCTTCGCGAGGCCGCCGAGTTTCTTCCTGCTCGGCGCATCCCCAACGGGTAGCCTCCTGCCCATCAGATGCTGATAATCTGAAGCCCTTTTCGCGAGGCCACCGAGTTCCTTCCAGCTTGGCGCATCCCCAGCGGACAGCCTCTTGCCCATCAGACGCCGAGGATCCGAAGCCCTCTTTGCGAGGCCTACGAGTTTCTTCCTACTCGGCGGATCCCCAGCGGGCGGCCTCCTGCCCATCAGACGCTGAGGATCCGAAGCCCTCTTCATGAGGCCACCGAGTTTCTTCCTGCTCGGCGCATCCCCAACGGGCAGCCTCCTGCCCATCAGACGCTGAGGATCTGAAGCTCTCTTCGAGAGGCGGCCGGGTTCCTTCCTGCTCGGCGCATCCCCAGCGGGTAGCCTTCTGCCCATCAGACGCTGAGAATCTGAAGCCCTCTTCCCGAGGCCTCCGAATTCCTTCCTGCTCGGCGCATCCCCAGCGGGTAGCCTCCTGCCCATCAGATGCTGAGGATCTGAAGCCCTCTTCGTGAGGCCGCCAAGTTCCTTCCTGCTCGGCGCATCCCCACCGGGCAGCCTCCTGCCCATCAAACGCTGAGGATACGAAGCCCTCTTCATGAGCCCTCGAAGTTTCTTCCTGCACGGCGCATCCCCAGCGGGCAGCCTTCTGCCAATCAGACGCTGAGGATCCGAAGCCCTCTTCGTGAGGCCGCCGAGTTTCTTCCTGCTCAGCGCATCCCAGCGGGCAGCCTCCTGCCCATCAGACGCTGAGGATCTGAAGCCCTCTTCTCGAGGCCACCGAGTTCCTTCCTGCTCGGCACATCCCCAGTAGGTAGCTTCCAACCCTACAAAGACACGGATCTAAGACCCGCCAAATAAACTCACACTCAACGCGCGATCAGTGCCTCAACTCCGACAAAGGGAGGATACCGACCTTCCCACACTCGTCCTTCATTCGACTCATATTCGATGCGCGACAACAAGAACACTGTGTCATCCCTGAACAATCCACCACGAGGAATTACCAGTGCCAAGCCGCACAGAAAGAACTAAGGAGTCCACTCTCGACCCGACCCACAAATAGATCGGGACGAGAGTGGGGGCTAATGATGATGCTCAATAACGGTAATTCCTTAGATCATGATACGTGGCGGATGACATGTCACATCCGTATGCCGGTTAGGCCCCTGAGGGCCACGGAGGGGGAACTAGTGTGCTACAGTGGGGGCTTTCCTCGAACCTCGTCTCCGAGGTTGCACCCCACTCCTCGCCCCCTAGCACTTCAGCAGCCACGCCAACTGTCCCTTTGCTCTACTCTGAGCCTCCCTTTGGGCTGAGCTTCATCGCCCTCCCGGCTCGCCTTCGAGCCATTGTCCGGCCCGAGGAGTCTCCCGACCTTCGGTGGCCTTCCAGACCATCCACAGCTCACCTCCGGGCTGCCACAGAATTGGCCTTCCCGGCCCTCCCAGCTCGTCTCCGGGCTACTGCAGAACCGAGATACCTCGGCTCTCCCGCTCGTCCGTGAGCTCTCCCACCGAGGTCATCTTCCTCGGTTTTATCGACTGATCAACAACACCGCTCACAGGCGCAACCGCCATCCCGCGAATCTCGCCATGCGCGAGATATCCGCAAGCCACATCCCACGTTCCACGCCATCACGATCCCCATTAACGAGCCTGTCTCGCCATTAATGGGAGATCCTCTCATCACGCGGGTGTGATGTCGGAAGCATAACGGCCGACGTGATTCTCACGCCTGCCCTGCCTGCTGCCACCGCTATATAAACCCCTTCGTAAGATGGTTCAAGTAAGCCATTTTTACTCCACTAAACCGTTACTCTGCTCGGATTTCCTCTCTAACTTGACTGTCGGAGGGTCCTTGGTGGTACAACAACCCCGGGACTTCCTTGCAGGTAGCTCGGCAACAATAACCTCAAACCCATTAAGATCCACACGCTTCAGGAGCCTGCCTTCAGATCCAATCTCAGCCGTCCATCGCCGCCGTCAGCAGATCAACGGAAGGTAACATCTTGGCGTGATCCAGGTCGCGTCCGTTGATAACGAGATACGTCCATTAATGGCAAGATAAGCTAGCGTGGGATGCGGAACGTGGAGCAGCGGAGATCTCGTCGTGGTGAGATACACGGAGCTGTTACGGGGGCGATTGGGCTTCGTGCTCTCGGCTAGACAGGGAAGCAGAGGAAGCTCGACTCAGCGGATAGCTCAGTGACGAGCGAGGGGCTAAGGAAACTCAGCTTTGCAATAGCTCGGTGACGAGTAAGGAGGCCGGGGTAGCTCGTAGGCGAGCTGCAGGCTGGTTGCTAGGCGAATAGGGAAGCTACTTCGGGGAGGTCTCCAAAAGGTCGGATGCATCCTCGAGAAGAGGCATCGAGAAATGTCCCCAATGCATTGTACTTGCTCCATCTGCACAGCCCCAGAAATCTGGTGGGCTTACGTGGATGACACGTCACCTGCTGTTTGTCGTAATCTGGGGAATTCCTATTTACGATCATCCTTGGTGTGATTTAAATATATCGATTGGTTGTGATTGTATGGGAAAAAATTTTGATGCTCGATTTTGTTGCCTACTTGATTTTACGTGAATCTTAAGGCTGGTGTTATGGAATGCTTTAGTTTGCTTTGCCACTGGCTTGTGATGGAGTACCAGTTGCTTGATCAATCTCATTCGTACGTCATTTCGAAGCGTAGCTTGTTTTTCTTAATTTGAGGATGATGTGCATCATTTTGAAAAAATGTAGAGAGTTTTTGTGAGTCTTTAGTGAAGTTTATGCAGGAGTGCCTTGAAATTCATGGTAGCTTAATGGAATCACCCAATAATTTTAACATATAGTTTAAATTTTTTTACAAGAAAGAAAATAATGTGCACTTGATAAATGGTTGATCCGATTTTGTTAATTAATTTTTAGGGTTGTAAGTTACTGATGGAGGTCCTTATCAGGTCTCCGTCAGATGTTGTCTTCCGTTGATCTCCCGGTGGATATTGGTGGTGATCTTCTGTTGGTGTGTGGGCCTCAGTGGGTTTTGGTGAGATTGGTGATTTGAAGAGTTTAGCGCCGAGTACCAGCAAAGAAGTCCCAGGGTGGTTTGGTACCACTGAGGACCCTCTGACGATCAAGTTAGTACTAGATCCGAGCAGAGTAACGGCTAAGTGGAGTAAAAAATGGCTTACTTGACCCCTCTGTGATGGGGGTTTATATAGCGGTGATGGCACGCAGCAGCAGGTGCGAGAATCTCGCCAGCAGTTACGCTCCCGACGTCACGCCCGCATAGAGAGCGGATCGCCCATTAATGGGGATCGCGGAGGCGTGGAACGTGGGATGTTGCTGGCAGAAAATCCGCGCATCGCGAGATTCGCGGAGCGGTGGTTATGCCTGTGAACGGTGGAGCTGGTCGGAGAGGCCGAAAAAGACGGCCTCGGCTGGTGAGCTCAGGACCGAGCAAGAGGGTTGAGGAATCTTGGTCCTGTGGCAGCCCGGGCGAGCTGAGGGGCCGAGGAGGTAAATTTGCGGGGGCCCCGAGGAAAGCCAACTTGTGCTTGCAGGTCGGGTTAAGGGTAGCCTGGTCAGCTTCTGTGGGCCCTTCTTTCTTGGGTAATGGGACATGTCATCCGCCACGTGTCCTGATCTCGTATCGTCAATTATTGAGCATCATCATTAGCCCCCCACTCTTGTCCCAACCAGCTAGCGGGTCGGGTCAGGAGTGGACTGTCGGTCCGCCCGGGGTAAGCTCCCTCCTAAGGTTTCGTTGGGACGCGTCCCCGGGCTGTCAGATGTCTTCTCTGCTAGCGAATTAGGGCGATATCTCCGCATTTAAGGTAGGTGCGCCGGTTCATGCATCCTGCCACTGAAGCGATGGTCCACGTGTCAAGCGTCGGTTGGCCGACGCGATGTATGCAGACCTGTGGCGTTTGATGGGGCGCGGTCCAGTGTGAGAACGACAAGTGGAGCAATCGGTCATCGAATTGACTTCGATCACCTGCCAAGTGTGCCAAGCGCTGCTGAGAAGGAGGCATCTCCATGGCCCCGAAGTCGAGGGGGGATTATTCAGACTTGGATAGACCTGATGTCTTTTGTTGGGGCTTCGGGTCCGCTGCATGTGATGGGTTTAGTGGCCTCGTTATGAGGGCTACAAACCTCCAGCGTCTGTTGGGCAGGAGTATGCCTGCTGGGGATGACCGAGCAGGGAAACTGCTCGATTGATCTTGGCGAGGGCCTTGATCCCTGGCGTTGCGAGTAGGGAAGCTACCGGTCAGGGATAGCCTAGCAAGGAAGCCGCTCGGCTGCCTCTGGGAGGACTTTGATCCTTAGCGTTGGAGGGGTTGTAAGAAGCCTGCTAAGGATAACCGGGCAGTGAAGCTGTGCGGTTGCCTCTTGGCGAGGGCTTTGATCTCTGGCGTCGTGGGTAGGCAACCGCCAACCTGGGATGACCGAGCGGGGTAGCCGCTCAGATGCCTCTTGTGAGGGGTTTGATCCCTGGCCTTGCGGGTAGGGAAGCTACCGGCCAGGGATAGCCGAACAGGGAAGCCGCTCGGCTGCCTCTAAAGAGGACTTTGATCCTTGTCTTTGTTGGGTAGGAAGCTACCCGCTGGGATGCGCCAAGCAGAAAGGGGTTCGGCGGCCTCGCGAAGAGGGCTTCAGATCCTCAGCGTCTGATGGGCAGGAGGATGCCCGCTAGGGATGCGCCGAGCAAGAAGGATCTCGGCAGCCTCGCGATGAAGGCTTTAGACCCTCAGCATCTGATGGGCAGGTGGATGCTCGCTGAGGATGCGCCGAGCAGAAAGAACTCGGCGGCCTCACGATGAGGGCTTGAGATCCTCAGCGTTTGATAGGCAGGAGGACGCCTGCCGGGGATGCGCCGAGCAGAAGGAACTCAGCGGCCTCGTGGTGAGGGCTTGAGATCCTCGGCGTCTGATGGGCAGGAGGACGCCCGCCGGGGATGCGCCGAGAAGAAAGAACTCGGCGGTCTCGCGGTGAGGGCTTGAGATCCTCAGTGTTTGATAGGCAGGAGGACGCCCGCCGGGGATGCACCGAGCAGAAGGAACTCGGCGGCCTCACGGTGAAGGCTTGAATCCATGGCGTCGTGGGTAGGGACCTACCAGCCGGGGATGACCGAGCAGGGTAGCTGCTCGGTGCCTCATGGTGAGGGCTTTGATCCTTAGCGTTGGAGGGGCTATAAGAAGCCCACTAGGGATGACCGGGCAGTGAAGCTGCGCGGTTGCCTCTTGACGAGGGCTTTGATCTCTGGCATCGTGGATAGACAACTACCGGCCTGGGATGACCGAGCGGGGTAGCCGCCCGGATGCCTCTTGCAAGGGCTTCGATCCCTAGCGTCATGGGTAGGGAGCTACCAGCCAGGGATAGCCGAGCAGGGAAGCCGCTCGGCTGCCTCTAAGGAGAACTTTGATCCTTGTCTTTGTTGGGTAGGAAGCTACCCGCTGGGATGCGACGAGCAGAAAGGTGCTCGGCGGCCTCGCGAAGAGGGCTTCAGATCCTCAGCGTCTGATGGGCAGGAGGATGCCCGCTGGGGATGCGCCGAGCAAGAAGGATCCCGGCGGCCTCGCGATGAGGGCTTCAGACCCTTGTTTCCCCCAATCAGAGCAAAGCTCTGTTTTGAAATTCAAAATTCAAAAGTTGAAGTAACGCTTCAGATGCAGCGCTAGGTGCGCTGCGCGCCACGTGTCAAACACGGATACACTAGCGCCAGGTGCGCTGCGCCCTAGGCAGCGCACCCCCTAATCAGAGCAAAGCTCTGTTTTAAAATTCAAAATTCAAAAAAATTGAAGTAACGCTTCAGATCCAGCGCTCTGCGCTGCGCACCACGTGTCAAACATAGGTGCGCTAGCGCAGGCTGCGTTGCGCGCCACGTGTCAAACGTAGGTGCGTTGCGCTGTGCGCTGCGCGCCACGTGTCAAACGTAGGTGCGCTAGCGCAAGGTGCGCTAGCGCTGGAATTAAGAATTCTCTACCGTTAGATCAAAAGATCTAATAATGATAAATCATTAATCAGAATTAAAATTCTGTTATGGAAAGATCTTTTCAATCTTGTTAAAAACAAGAAGATTACCTTCTGTAAAACAGAATCCCTAAGATCAAAGATCCAATGGTGGGGAAATATCCCCAAATCAATCAGAGAAGGATCTCTTTAACTGATTTAACAAATCAATTTGCCCTATATAAAGGCTCCAAGACCTAAAGTCTAAAAACAAAACCTCCCTACAAACTTTGAGAAAACTCAAAGAAAGAAAAGTAAGCTTTTAGCAAAAGAAGATCACTTCTTCAAGGTAAAGAACATGATTCTTGAACACAGAGATGAAATCATCTCATGAAAAGAAGAACTATCTTCTAAAAAAGATCATAGATCTACAAAAGACCAAGGTCTTTAATAGAAAAGAGATCAAAAGATCTCATCATAAAAACAAAAGAAGTATTTACTTCATTCATAGATCATTGATCTACGAAGGCAGCACCCTTTTATAAATAAGAACTTTTGTTCTTGAATCTTGAGGCGAAGCCTCCTTTAAAAAAGAACACAAATTTGTTCACGGATCATAAATTTGATTAAATGCGCTTTGCGCTATTGAAAAGTGCCTTGCACTCATGAACTGCGCTTTTGCGCTCCTTAGACCGGCACTCAGCGCCAAAACATGCCACGTGTCAACCACAGACACAACTTGCGTTTTGCGCTTCTGAAATAGTACACTGCGCTCATGGGCTGGCACTCAGCGCCAAGCGCGCCACGTGTCATTCATTGGTGCGCCACTAAACTAGCACAACGCGCTCATAAACTGGCGCTTAGCGCTAAGCGCGACACGTGTCCTTTTCGTATGTGCTACTTGGCAGAAGCGCAATGCGCTCTTTAATTGGCGCAAAGCGTCTGGCGCGCCATATAGCGCACTGTCAGAACACACATTGTTCTAATGAATGCTATGCATTCAATACAAGACAAAGAATGTCAGGACCTAATGCTCAGCATTATTAAAAGGGGGCCAAGCCCAAGTGAAGGCTCAACAACCCAAAACAATAAAATGTTAAACATTTTAATCTTATTGGACTTAGCCCAATTCTGGCCATAAGTCCTCAACTTATATTTAATTGAGCCCATCTGCTCACGAGTATTCAACAGATCTAAGTCCCAAACTGGACTACAGATCCTTCAACCAACTCACACGGGTTCGAGGGTACATCTCTTTACTCCTCTGATATCTGTCGTTGTAATCCTTCAACGTCTTCAGAGAGGTGACGGGTCCCGACAACCACACATTTTACGAACTGTGGGGTCCTTAAACTCATGGACTGCGATGTCCTTAAACTTCATAGACTACGATGTCTTTAAACTACGGACTGTAGGGTCCTTAAACTCATGGACTACGATGTCCTTAAACCTCATAGACTATGATGTCTTTAAACTACGGACTGTGGGGTCCTTAAACTCATGGACTGCGATGTCCTTAAACCTCATAGACTACGATGTCTTTAAACTATGAACTGTGGGGTCCTTAAACTCACGGACTACGATGTCCTTAACCTGGACCGAGATGTCCTTAAACTAACATTGGACCGAGATGTTCTTAAACTAAAATTGGACCGTAATGTCCTTAAACTAACATTCGACCGCAATGTCCCTAAACTAAACATTAGAGTCCAATTGCTCTTTTGTTGGATTTAAACGATCCCGTTAAGTTGATCTTAGTCTAAAAATTAGACTAACGTATCCTTAACTAACGTTTAAGTTGATCTTAGTCCCAAAATGAGACTAACGTATCCTTAAAACCAACCCCAAACCCAAATCTGAGAAGATACGGATTTGGACTAATCCACGCCCTACGGACGACAACATACATTAGTCTCCGTATATAATCCACGGGCAACCACAAACTGTTGGTGATAGTGCCCTTATAGTCAATTATTGGATTGCAGGTACGTGATTGCAATGATTGCGGAGGACCTATACCGGTAGGACAGTCTTACTCGAGATGATAGTATGCTATCTGGTTTGTCTTTATCAGTCGTGTACATGTTCAGGTGACTGATTACATGTTACACTTTGATAGAGCCCTTAGGATCTTGCTTTACTACCAACAGTATGATGGCGATCATATACGTGAGAGTTGGGTAATTTATCAGCATATCCTTAATTGTGACCCCTAGTCGTGGGAGTTTCGAGACAGGGCATTGATACTCCGGAGTAGACTAGTGTATACAGTCGAGACCCCGACGAAGGGTGGTGGCCGGTCTCACAAGCCACTGGTGTCAGTTGGATCACCTAAGATGTATACATGTGCTCATTGGGTTATGAGTACACCGGACAGGACTCGCCGGGAACCTGCTAGTTGGTATTATACATATCGTCAGATAGCAGTTCCCTGGTGACATGTGTACAGGTTAGTTCATCGACCTGAGGTCATCATTTGTCTCGTGTGAGTTCCCACTGTGCTTTGATTTCTACCCTACCACGGCTTAAAGGAGTCGTGCAAACAGGTAGTTTTTGGGTACAGTCCCGAACCACATGGAGGCACGTGAGCGGATCGGCAGGGGATTCATCTCTCCCGGTATTGGGGGCGAGATCGTGCTGTGTATAGGAGAGCCATTACACATAGCCCACGGCCGTGGCATGAGATTTACTGGTAGGTACTCCAGTAGTATCTCAGGGTGTTATTGGGCTACACTCCGACACGACTTATACTGTTATTGGGGGTCTGACGTTACTAGCCCCCTAGGCAGATATGCGATACTCATAGACGAACGGACCGGACTGTATATACATTGTCACTGTTAGGCTCAGTAGGGTTTCCGGATGAGTTCGCTCATTGGCATCCCTTGAGGTCGGTCCATGGGCAGCCGTTACGCATTGCTAGTGCCGCTGACGGTTTGTGGTTAAACCCACTGCCAGGGTACTGACGAGTCATTAGAGTCCCCCATAGACAGTTTCCCAAGTTCGGGCGAAACGTTGTAGAGGCCGTATGGTTTTATGGCAGGGTTCGAAAAATGCACGTGCGTTTACGCACGTGTTATTTTTCGGGCAGATGATACTGGTCGGCTTTGGTTTAAGCCGGATCTGAGTATTATATTGAGTAGATATAATATCTTTGTCTCAGTTGCATTTGTATTCGGTCGTAATACAAATGCGGGTATATTTATACAGTTTCGGGGTTATCCTGAAAGTCGTTTCGGGATCACTTTTGGAAGTTGCCAGTTTCCAGTTTTCTATCAGCCGTCTTTTAACATTCGGTTAAAGACGGATTTATCTTTTTTTGGATGAGGTGAGTCATGCTTCTAGAAGGTTCTAGAGAGGGTGACTTGGCATGGTGAGTCATTAGTGCTTTAATGGAGCCATTAATGCAATGGTGACTAGGTTAATGAATCACCATTTGCATTAATGAGGTTTTGTTTGCATGAAGGATATTTGTGGTTGATCTTTTCTCTTGTGGTCACTCTCCCCTCTCCTACACTCACCTCCCTCCATCTATAAGTGGTCGTCCCCCATCTCCTCCTCCACTTCTTGATGAGAGAAAATTATGGTTGTTAAAAGAAAAGACTAAAGTTTTGGATACATGGAAATTTCATAGTTCATTTCTTATTCCATTTCATTTCCATCGGCAACTTCATCAACCGATCGTCCACGGATTTGGACGAAGTGAGACAAAGTCATCTACTCATTCTCTACATCAATCTTGGTCGTCTCTTTTAGCAAACTTGACGACCGAGTTGCCTCGAGTCAGAAGCGGGAGCCCGTTTAAAGAATCGTTGACGTGGTGCCACCTGGACGAGCAGATTGGAGATCGACGAGATCGGAGCAGCCGCAACGGAGCGTGGGATGATGGTTGAAGAACGAAGGACTCGGATCGTTCGGTATAACCTTTCTACACTCTTTACAGTTTGTTAGTTTAGCAATAATGGCAGATCCGGGTTAAAGTATACGATAGCGCCAGTTAAAAAGTTTTTGTTCCGCATTTGGCGTCTGTAGACGGCCGGGGCGCTACCGTAGACTAACAGTGGTATCAGAGCCTTACCATTTTGCTTTACTAACTTGTGCTAACGCGTTTAAAATATCGATCGAACCGGATATCGAAAACTGCAAAATCTCCATTCACAGTTTCTGTCGATTTTAAATGATGTCCTAAAATTATTCCACATATCACAGAAAGTTGTGCAGGGTTTTAGAAGTACACCGACCAAATTTGAGCACGTGATCCCACCAAACCGCCGCGGAGTCGCGGCCAAACCCATGGTTTGGCCGCGCATCCGCGGCCATTCTATGGGATCAGTGCACCAAATTTGGTCTGTGTCTTCTCTGTTGGAATTTGGGGTTTTTGGTATATATCTTTTGGGCCCAGATTTTGTTACTGTTCACCAGTTGTTCGTGGGGCCCACTTTGTGATATTTAGTCGATCGAAATTTAAACATGTTAGTTTACAGTGCTTACATTATATCTCCGACCGGGAATGTCATTTGATCGGTAAACCGCGTCTGATTGCTATAGTTCTTTTAGACGGGTTTGCGAACGTGATATTCGCGTTGATGTTCTGTGTTGTGCTGTGATGTTGCGGATTTGTCGTGGTGGATAGCAGTGTGCAATGGTAGTACAGTTTGAGTTTATTTGTACATTTGATATTGCAGGGCGAGCGTCCAACTTGTGGACTGCCGTCACTGCCTGTTGTATAATATTCTTTTGGGGCACGACCAGGTTGCGGTCGATGTACCTGTTGTACTATTTTTCATTATTATAGTAGGTTTTGCCCCGCGACGGAGTTCACGGATAGCCGGGTTCTGGAGGGCAACAGGTCCGCATCTCATGGCTTTGAGAGGCAGAGGGGCCTCACTCTAAAATTGGCAGACTATTCGCCGCACTCGTAGGGGGTACAAGTTGACCCAAGGAGGGGTGCCCAAGTTTACCGGATTCCGTGAAGTGCAGGGTGGTCCATTCACTTTGCTGTAGGGGGCTGCCTCGCTTCAGGTTTTGGTGGGTAACTTGCCGCACCCGTAGGGGTCTAGGTTTCATTGCACAGGCTATCCACACGACAGGGGAACGTCGGGTTTCAGCAGCGGCTCTGTGAAATCCGGGGATCCCAGATTATCTGTATTGTTCTGTGATGCTTATTACTTTTCTGTAATGTTGCATATTATCACGCCTGGAGCGATTATTGTATATTGGTTTATATACTATTAGATGTTGTATATGTTTTACACCCGCGCTAGTCCAGTCCCCACTCTGTCGTTAGTTAAGTAACCTAACGGGTGATGACGAGACCCAGTGACGAATGCGGATGGCATATACGTACATTTTATTTTCGTTCTTTTCTGGTGTGATTGATTGATAGGACTGCGTTGATTCTGATCAATGCAAAGTAAAACAAACCTGTTTGCAGTTGTTGGAACAAATTTAAAAAGTGTTATTACAAAGACGTTTCCTTTTGTTTTGCATAGCGGTATTCAGTGGAATATCCTGCACCTCATTCGACGGGGCAAGGGCCGATATCCCTTCACCGGGACTAACCCCTTGGGCAGAAGTTTGCGTCAGGGTAATTACTTCACTATAGTCGATTACAAGTTGCTTTGCATCGCGGTATTCAGTGGAATATCCTGCACCTCATTCTACGAGGAAAGAGCCGAGATCCCTTCACCGGGAATGACCTCTTTAGCAAAAGGTTTTCGCCACTATATTTTAAAAAAAGCTATCAGGTTCTTTCAGCGATATCAAGTTCACTACGTTAAAGGTTTTTCGCCAAAAACCAGCCGTAGCCCTCCGTCACTTCTTTTGGGTATTCAGTAGTATTCAAGCTATGTATTTTGACCTAACGCCAAGGCATAGTGTTTGGTAGCTGCTGGGTATTTAATTGTTGCATAGATAGATGAGTTGGTTTGGGACAGCTGTTCTGCCATTTTGACCTAACGCCAAGGGCATGTGCGGGTGGGTTCAAATTAACAAGATAGTGACGGGTAGAACTTGGCATGTGACTTATGACATTTTGACCTAACGCCAAGGTTATAAGAGCATGGGGCAAAAATCATATCGGGAGTTTCTAAAGAAACTGAAACTTGCCAAGTATACGCATACCTTCTGGAGTATGAGTAACGTGGATGCATTCCATCACGTTATCATGCGATGAGAGTTGGATCCCGATTCCCACTGATGAGTTGGTTTACTCTTCGGGTGATCCCGATTGATTCTTCTTTCAGGTTTGGAGGAGAATTTGACAGGACAGTGGGAGGTTTCCAGATTAGAAAAAGTGATAACCATTCTGATCTAGGTTAGAGTGCACGCAGAGTATTTCTTTTCTCTCTCTCTTTGGCAGCGACCTTTGACCGACCCTAGACTATGACTCAGTGACCAAGTTGACCGAACCTTCTTAAAATACTGACTTTTGGATTGTCTATGTTGCATAAGTCATTGCCACTCCTTCTTCTACCCTTTGCATTTCTCAGAACACCCGTTTTACTACGGACATCCACTTCCATTGGATAGATCCATCGTATGGTTATATACGAACTCGGAGGGATTTCTTCGAGGATGGATCAAGGTTCAGGAGAAATAGAATTGGTTTATTCAGTTGTCTTTTATTATCACCTTCTCTCAGGTTGCGAGGGCTCCTTGGTTTAGGAGAGTACACCTATTACGCTTATTGGATAGTCTTATTCCAAACCATAGGCAGGTGCCGAAAGGTAGGGAATGAAGAAAACCAATTAGCCTAAGTAGGGTGTGCAGAAGGTAATATGTAAAGACAAAATAAAGGGATTAGAAAGAGGGCAAAGTAAATTGCAACTGATATCATTCACGACCAAACCGCGTACTTCATCGCCACTCCTATTTCACCTTTAAAAGAATAAGGTATTATTCAATTGTCTTTTATCATCACCTTCTCTCAAGATGCGAGTACTTCTTGGTTTAGGAGGGTACACCTATTATGCTTACTGGATAGTCTTCTTCCAAACCATAGGCTGGTGCCGAACTGTAGGGAAGGAAGAAAACCATTTAGCCTAACGATGGTGTACAGAAGGTAACGACTGAAGACAAATAAAGGGATTTGGAGAGCTGGCAATAAAATATACGGTTGAAGTCATGAATTGGATTATGGAAGAGGCATTGCTATGAATACCAGGATACCCCTAGGAAACATTTTCATGTTTCAGTGCATTGTTAATGGAAAACTGTTTTCCCGATTACATACTTACTCCAGGGTGTGTATTCACCAGGTTTCATTCTCATATCTGTATGGTTTTACAGATGATGAGTGGGAGGAAGTTATTGGGAATTAGGTAACTATCCTCATTATATCGGAATTCGTTGTAATTAGTGATATTTGAGGAAATCGCCAGGGTACAGTTTTCAACCTACAACGCACAGGTTTTGAGTTGCTTAAACTCAGCGGACTTATACAGAGTATTGTATGTTGTCCAGTGTCCATCAGGACAAAGGGGTAGGTCCTCGTACTATGTTCTGTTTACTTATAACTTCTCTAGTATTTAGACAAGTGTTTCGTAGAAATACAAGGTCTAAGTTTTGAGAAGTTATGGGTATAAGAATAAAGTAGAGAACCAGGTATCACAAGTATCGGGATTCTTCAAAGAGATCGAAGATGTAGATTCTTTTGATTGGTATTCAGATGATAGTAATGGTTTTTGAGAAACATATTTCTCTTTCAGGTTACTCATAATTGGATGGATTCTTAAGTTGAGTAATGCTGATTAGCCTCTTTCCATTAAGTTGATATGCACTGGAGACAGCTGCATGATTGAATCTAGTTCCAAATAAATAAGTGCCAAAGTTTCTATATTGGATATAGAATGGTTCATACCTTAAAAGATGTTAAGGTACGGGGAGTTATCCAGCTTATGCTTAAAACCAGACACTGGATAACTCAGGGCACGTTTCTGTAATGGCTGTTTGTGGGTTGACCCTGGCTATGACGAGGGTTGATATTCAACCATTGGGAAGATCAATAGTGATATTGTTCTTGACTCGCCACAGTTTTAGTAAAATGGATTTTTTCAGAAAACAGTAGTGGGAGTATGGTAGAACTGGAAGTGATTCCAGAACCGCAAACGATTACGGAAAATTTAATAGGACCTATATATTCAATCAGGTTTGACATTCCATTAGCCACTCCGCAGATACGGTGGGTAACCTCAGACACCCGAGAGGTACTTCGGTAGCCTCAAGGACGGTGACAGGGAGGTTCTTATCTACCCAGACTTGACACTACCGTTGTTCCAGGCTATGAGACCCGGTAGGAGGGTTGTTGTGGTCAGTGGGAGTAGCGGAAGCATAGTGGACAAGTAGCTTATGTCTATTTATAGACTAGAGCAGTTATAGCGGAGATAGATCATCTAATTTTGATATGACAGTCATGGGTTTGACTTCATCAGAATAGGGGATGAATCTGTTAAGAAGGTAGTAGGGTGTGATGTCATGGTATCTGGATGACATACACAGAGTAGGAAGTAAAATTCCTATACTACAATCGGTTGTACTGTGGTCGTCACACAGTTGTTTCTCCAGACAGGATATGGATATAATATTTGACATTCTGGTTTCTGGATCTATGGTTTTTAGATCTAGATTTGGGTAGTTTCCCAATATGGGTACTTTGACAGATATTCTAATGGTTTTTAGAATAGTTGACTCCTAGCATGGTGGTGTACCTGCAGGTGATGGAGTCACCCTCTCTAAAGGTGTCGTATAGACTAAAGCGGAAAGGGCTGTGCATGATTGGCAGATCACTTGCTTAGGCAATTGAGTCAATCGTGAGGTGTCAAGTACCACACCAGATGTTGTTTTTGCACTAGATGCAATAAGTTTGTATTAATCCAATCCTGGAGAGACATAAGGAAGCAGTTTTAGAACATAAGTACATGTTCTGCAGATTTGATGACGGCAGCCTCCTTCGGGAGACGATTATCATTCCAGGCTTCAAAGGTGACATGGTTGACAGAGAGATTGTCAGAGTTATAGTTTTCCCTCTGATGAGGGACAGTATTATGGACAGGTGGTCCAAGAGGATACTGTGGGAGGCATGGTGCCGGATACTGATTAGGTTCAGTGATCGATACAGTCTAAGAAGTTTGGATTTGGAGTTCATTTATGAACTAGGTCCCATCAGACATCCAGACATATTCTAAGACAGGTATTACTCAATTCGGGAGATGGCTTTCTCCACGAACTTGAGATTAAGAGAGATATAAAAAGAAACATCTAGGCGGATCCACTCACTGAGGCTATTTCTCGAACACAATAGTTTTACAAACGGGCTTTGTGAAACTGATTAGTAGAGGAGTTGGATGTTCGGTTTCACATGGGCTGTGAGTAGTCGACATCGCAATAATTAGCCTTGAGTGCAAGTGGGAGATTGTTGGTGATAGTGCCCTCATAGTCAATTATTGGATTGCAGGTACGTGATTGCAATGATTGCGGAGGACCTATACCGGTAGGACAATCTTACTCGAGATGATAGTATGCTATCTGGTTTGTCTTTATCAGTCGTGTACATGTTCAGGTGACTGATTACATGTTACACCTTGATAGAGCCCTTAGGATCTTGCTTTACTACCAACAGTATGATGGCGATCATATACGTGAGAGTTGGGTAGTTTATCAGCATATCCTTAATTGTGATCCCTAGTCGTGGGAGTTTCGAGACAGGGCATCGATACTCCGGAGTAGACTAGTGTATACAGTCGAGACCCCGACGAGGGGCGGTGGCCGGTCTCACAAGCCACTGGTGTCAGTTGGATCACCTAAGATGTATACATGTGCTCATTGGGTTATGAGTACACCGGACAGGACTCGCCGGGAACCTGCTAGTTGGTATTATACATATCGTCAGATAGCAGTTCCCTGGTGACATGTGTACAGGTTAGTTCATCGACCTGAGGTCGTCATTTGTCTCGTGTGAGTTCCCACTGTGCTTTGATTTCTACCCTACCACGGCTTAAAGGAGTCGTGCAAACAGGTAGTTTTTGGGTACAGTCCCGAACCACATGGAGGCACGTGAGCGGATCGGCAGGGGATTCGTCTCTCCCGGTATTGGGGGCGAGATCGTGCTGTGTATAGGAGAGCCATTACACATAGCCCACGGCCGTGGCAGGAGATTTACTGGTAGGTACTCCAGTAGTATCTCAGGGTGTTATTGGGCTACACTCCGACACGACTTATACTGTTATTGGGGGTCTGACGTTACTAGCCCCCTAGGCAGATATGCGATACTCATAGACGAACGGACCGGACTGTATATACATTGTCACTATTAGGCTCAGTAGGGTTTCCGGATGAGTTCGCTCATCAGCATCCCTTGAGGTCGGTCCATGGGCAGCCGTTACGCATTGCTAGTGCCGCTGACGGTTTGTGGTTAAACTCACTGCCAGGGTACTGACGAGTCATTAGAGTCCCCCACAGACAGTTTCCCAAGTTCGAGCGAAACGTTGTAGAGGCCGTATGGTTTTATGGCAGGGTTCGAAAAATGCACGTGCGTTTACGCACGTGTTATTTTTCGGGCAGATGATACTGGTCGGCTTTGGTTTAAGCCGGATCTGAGTATTATATTGAGTAGATATAATATCTTTGTCTCAGTTGCATTTGTATTCGGTCGTAATACAAATGCGGGTATATTTATACAGTTTCGGGGTTATCCTGAAAGTCGTTTCGGGATCACTTTTGGAAGTTGCCAGTTTCCAGTTTTCTATCAGCCGTCTTTTAACATTCGGTTAAAGACGGATTTATCTTTTCTTGGATAAGGTGAGTCATGCTTCTAGAAGGTTCTAGAGAGGGTGACTTGGCATGGTGAGTCATTAGTGCTTTAATGGAGCCATTAATGCAATGGTGACTAGGTTAATGAATCACCATTTGCATTAATGAGGTTTTGTTTGCATGAAGGATATTTGTGGTTGATCTTTTCTCTTGTGGTCACTCTCCCCTCTCCTACACTCACCTCCCTCCATCTATAAGTGGCCGGCCCCCATCTCCTCCTCCACTTCTAGATGAGAGAAAATTATGGTTGTTAAAAGAAAAGACTAAAGTTTTGGATACATGGAAATTTCATAGTTCATTTCTTGTTCCATTTCATTTCCATCGGCAACTTCATCAACCGATCGTCCATGGATTTGGACGAAGTGAGACAAAGTCATCTACTCATTCTCTACATCAATCTTGGTCGTCTCTTTTAGCAAACTTGACGACCGAGTTGCCTCGAGTCAGAGGCGGGAGCCCGTTTAAAGAATCGTTGACGTGGTGCCACCTGGATGAGCAGATTGGAGATCGACGAGATCGGAGCAGTCGCAACGGAGCGTGGGATGATGGTTGAAGAACGAAGGACTCGGATCGTTCGGTATAACCTTTCTACACTCTTTACAGTTTGTTAGTTTAGCAATAATGGCAGATCCGGGTTAAAGTATACGATAGCGCCAGTTAAAAAGTTTTTGTTCCGCATTTGGCATCTGTAGACGGCCGGGGCGCTACCGTAGACTAACACAAACAAAACAAGCACCCACGACACGAAGTGATCATCTGGAGAAGGAGAAAGTTGTTACCGCGGTGCGGTAGCGTAATTAACTGCAGGGGCTTGCGTCTATAGGGAAGAGCGTCCCCACAATCAAAAAACCCCTCATCAACGAGGGGGAATCTGACGAAGTCTGCTACATCGGCCGCATCCGTTTAAACCTTCGATACATGGTGCCATAAATCAACTTGGCATCTTCGGAGAGGTGGACGGATAGCACCAATTAGCATCTGCCCCGAAATTCAGGCAAGACGTTCACCGCGTCTTCACGCGTCTTTCGGCGGGGAACAGATTCCGGCACGCCCGGTAGGACCTTTTCCTCTTTCCACTCCACACTTCGTGTATCGTGTTCGCGAACGAATCGCGGTTTGATATGGTTGCCCTTGGGTTCGAGGTACTAAGATTTGGTTTCTTGCTTGGCGCAGAAAGCGAAACATCAATGGCATCTACTTGCGTGAAGTATTCCAACTGCAATTGCAACTCGCGCTCCGCCTCATCTGGAAGCATAGCTTACGGGCCTGAAGCGGCCTCCTTGTTCACGATGCCGGTGGACCAGATAACTCAGGCCACCACTGGATTGTTTTTTGGGACTATGCTCCCATCGATGAGCTTCAGCATCCCTGTACCATCGCAAGAAGCTCCCAAAAAGTCGGTCTTTGATCGGCTTGCAACTACAGCGGCCCCCCTCAACGGGTCGTCCAGCTCCAGCACCTCAGTCTTCGCCAGATTGGGCCAAAGTTCATGTGGATCCATCATGAAGCCTGTAATTCAAGAAAAGGCTATTCCGAAAAGGGTAGTCATCCCTGCTTTCGAAGTCGTCAAGGCGACTTCTCCTGCCAAAGGGTCGGACTTCACAAGACTGACCGTTCCGGCTCCCACTCCGGCTCCCGTACCTGCTCAAAAGTCTGTCTTTGACAGGTTAGACGTTGCTGCTCAACGAACGTCGGTCTTCAAGAGGCTGGTACCGGCAGCGCCTCACCTGAACAGGGGGCAAGACGAAGTCACCCCTCAAGCTAAAACAGTCCCAACAGCTCGACACGCTCGACGTCGCCACTGGCGCCGAGTAAGGAAGGCTATGGGAAACTCCCCTTCTGGGCTAACTCCACCAGCCCCAACGGTGGAAGTCAATGTTGTTGTTCCAATTGGGAACAGCTTTGAAATGCTGAACAAGGTGCGCAGGAACTCTCCTACCGCCGTACTGAAAAGGTCTCCTCCACCGGTGAAGACTGTTACAGAAATAAAGCCGGAGCAGCCCCCTCAGCGGCTATCCTCCAAAATCTACAAAGTCTGGCAACAGGTCCAGGTGTCGGTGATTGATCAAGATCACTCTCGCCGACAGAAAGGACGACAACCACCTGGGTGCCCGCTGCAACGGCCCCCTCAACGTTAATTGCTCAAAAGAGAAGGAGGCCAAAGAAAGCCCCTGTAACTACGGCAGACCACAGAGACGCTGAGCCCAAACGCCCCAAGTCTGGGGGCATAAAGGTGCATACTGTTTACATGGCTTCCGGAAAAGAGGAAAGCCGCGCTTCGACGGGTCACCGACCGCTCACCCGATTTGTGACAAAAGCCCAGGAGCAGCAACAGAAGCTCCAAGAAATGCTGTCGCAAATGGCCCCACTCACCGGGCCAAAAGAAAGCCTGGAGGCGTCATCGGAGCAGCGTCATGAACAAGAAACCGATGATGACTTCCTCCGCAGAGTCCTCGAAAAGAAGGATAGAGAAGCAGCAGAACAAGCGGCTAATATAAAACGAATGGCGCTCCTCTTCCAAGACATGGTCGGGATGATGTTGCAACCGGAACCTCCAGCTGAAGACTGATTATTAGAGGTTTTGATGCGTGAGTGCACTTTTAAAAGATGAATCAAAGAATATTAACAGCAATCAAGAACGGCGTCGCTTGGTAGCTAGCCGGTGAGTACGGGTCAGTCCATAGGGATGTTGTGTATTTCCTAATTGTTCTAACGAGTTAATTCCAAACGGTGTTGGTTGATTATCACTAAAAACTAAAGTTGATTTAGACTAGGATTAGAATCTTGCTAGGGTTAGGTTTAAGTTAAGTTTGGAAATTAAAGATTTCCCACCACTTTCAAAGCCCTAATTTAGATCTATTTAGGTGTTATGGTAATAATTAATAAAGTGGATTATTACCATCGGGGAGAAACAATATTTCTTCCTCTAGGTTCTTGTCCTTCCTTTCTCAATTCTTACCCTAACCTCCATGGAAAACATATACAACCAGTCTTTTAAACTACGGTATCACCGCTACCTCGTGGGGTAGGGTGCCGTAGGGAGCGGTGTGTGTATGTATGCGTGGAGTCCTATAAAAAGATTATGTGATGGGCAAGAAAGGGGTGAGAGATTTTCATCTCTCAAATCTTCCCTATTCCTAACCCTAACAAGTGAGGATCTACTTACTCATTAGGGAATTGATAAACATGTTCTAATTAATTAACTAGGGCAGATAATAAAATTATACTAAGGCAGAAATAAAATTAACTAGGGCAATGAGATAAAAGTCTTACTTTATTTGATGGCTCTCTCCAAACATTTACACCGAATTGAAATTCTGAATAGATGAAATAAAAAGAGACATACCTCAAAAAGAGGTTTAGGGTTTCTATTTATAGATCATAGAAACCCTAGGGTTACATTCGATACATATCTGCATTTACAAATTTGCCCCTAAGAAGCCTAGTCAATGCACCGCCGCACCGACATGAAATTGTACCGACACGTGCTCTATATGGCCGCGGAACCGTGGCCAAAAGCCCTGTTTGGCCGTGGATCCACGGCCATGTAGTGGGTTCAATGAGTGCAATTTTCTGGTCTTGGTCTGGTTGCATTTGGGTACTTGTTTCTTCATATGGTTTCTCAAATTGTCTTCTAGTTTTCTTCCAGATTTCCACAGTGCATAATGTCGTGGACTTTTACCGTTTGCTTCATGTCGAAGTCTTGAATCTTTCACTGCCTTTGTACTTTGTGAAATTGTCCATTGATCTTAGTTTATTCTTCAAACTGTAGGCATGATCAAGATTCTTCCATTTGTTGGTCGTAGTCTCACTTTTGTATCGTCTTTCATCTTTTTCACTGTTTTTGTTCCGAGAACCTGTAACCTGCAACTATATAGCAGGCATGGATCAAACGCACCTGTTTATTTGTAAAATGAATAAGAATGGGGAATATAATAATGCAAAATTATGATCTGAACAAATACCCCCAAACTTATCTTTTGCTCGTCCTCGAGCAAACCTAGTTTTATTCTTGAAAAAGACCTAGCCTCACTTTCGTGGGGAAACGCGATTGCACTGAGCTCGTGAAACAGGCCGTTAAACTTCTAGGTGTCCCTAGTAGGAGGAGTGTTGTCTCCTGAGGGTTTTCAGCGGATACTACCCACAAAATCCTATCAATTCGGCCTATTGATTTTTATTCTCCAATTAGGTTTTCTAGCAAGAAATTCTATTATCTTCGACTCATAAATTATCCACCCGTATTTCTCACGCTTCCTTATTATTTAACTTAAGATTATATATGTTTTGTAGACTTACTTAGCTTTTAGCATCTTTTATGTTTTCCTTCTAGGGTTCTATCTCAACTTAGGAATTTTTATCATCTCTACTAAAAATATAAGTCCTATTTTTCATTCCTATCTCTCATCCAAACCCCAATCATATATCCCTACGTGTGTGTATGTATCACCCCTACACTTGGAAATTCAATTCAAGCTCTTATACTCTTGTCCATCGTCCAAAGTACTTTTAGCTGGTGAATTTTTAGATGAAATTGCTCACACATCCTTCATGCGATCGTTAATATTTCTTGAGGTACTAACGACCGATTACAAAATGTGTTCGCATATTAAGACGTAATTCCTAGTCTTGTAACACCTAAGGCTTTAGCAGTGACTCCCAAACCAGTTGGTCTAAGGTACTTGGTGATAAAACACCATCGCTATATTTTTTTTATTTTACGCCTTAAGTAATTACAAAACCAGTGTTCATTTTTTTTATCCCTTTATTCACACTTGTATTTTTATTTTATTTTCCTTCATACTAAGGACTTTAGACAAGAGCATTTCAAGGTCTCCTCTACTATTCTAAGTTTCAAGATTCGTGTTTGTGCAAGTTGTAGGGTATATATTTTCAGAATTTAGACTTAAGCTTCGGAATTATTTTTCAGACTTATACTTTAATAAAAATATCAATACTCTTCCCTTATTTTGACTTAGCCCAAAAAGTGAACTCAAAATTTGCCTATTTCTAAGTAAATTATAAAGACATATATTTTCTACCGTTAAATTTTAAGAAAGGTTATTTTTAGGGTTTTTAATTTACTAAGTCTAGGTTCTAGTTTTTCCTAGCTAGTTAACCTTCTTGTCAAACACAAGTCAATTATGGCCAAAATTGAATTTTTCAATTTTATAATTTTTAAAAATTTTCAATTTTTATGGGTTTCAAAATAAGTATGCAAATGCAAAAATGTACATATGAATGCGAAGGAAGAAAGCTTACCGAGCACACCCCCAAACTTAATCTTGACAGTGTCCTCACTGTCATGCTACACCAAGAGGGTCAAAATGACTGGTATTCCCCTGTTTATTTTATATTTTTTTTATTGTTGAAAGAAAAACAAATCATATATACAAAAAGGTCCCCCCCCCAAACTTAAGTGAGACAGTGTTTCCACTGTTTTAAGCGTTAAAGTTCAGAGTTAGGGAGGAGAAAAATCAAACTATACAAGGCCTTACACAGGCCAAAGGTTAGCACCAACCATTCAAAAATTTTATCGTGATAATGGTAGGGTTGGTGAAAGAATGGAGTGTAGAGAAAATAAATGAGAAGCACACAAGACCGTGTGGAGATAGAAGAGGTATACGGTCTCGATGAAGGAGGAGAATGGCGGAAGAGAGAAAGAAGTGTAGTACGAACTTGAGGGTGTAAATTGAGTAAATAAATTAGCACAAATTGTGATGACCGATGTGTTAAAAGCGATTGTGCTAATTTATCAACCCGTCGAGAAATGGGGTCAAATCCCTCAAGATTCGTAAGAAAACATGAGTACGTCGAACTTGCTAAACCATCCATTGAATATGGAAGCGTGACGGATTCTTACACAGTCGAAATGATGGAAACGACGAAGGGGTGTGATTTAGAAGGAGTCTCATTCTCACCTAAGTAAGCGTGTTTAGGGTGAGATGGCAAAAGCTTGAATTTGAGTTTTGGAGGTGAAACAATTGAAGGTGAAATTGGTGAAACTGTCTCGAACTCGAAAGATTCCATCAATGGTTCGAAATCACTGTAAGCAACCGATTCGGATGGTTCAACTGATTCATTCGAAAATTCAAAGGACTCAAACTTGGGTAACGAGTTTTCAAAATCGTTCGAAAAAGTGCAACACTCGTAATCATTATCGGTTGTGCAACTTGTGTCGGATTCAAAGAGGAACGCACTAGTGGCGTCAAAACTGCGGTGATCGAACAGAAATTTTTCAAGCTCACAGTCCTCCTGCGTGATTTCTTGCGTGGTCGGAACGATGGAACGGATGAAGGGGGTGATTTAGGAAGTATAACAGTTAAAGGTTCAGGAGGATGAATTGAAAAATCCGACTCATCAAACAAAACTGGTTCATCCTCAATACTATCCTCAATACTCTTCTCAATACTATCCTCATAATTCTCTTCAAAAGTTATCCCATCCATGCAATTATCATCAAAATCAAGATGCATATGAAGTTCGGGAGAAGCATTTAATGATTCGGGATGATGAATTGGAGAGAAAACTTCAGTCAAATCTGCGGGTTCATCATCCAAATTATTCCCTGCGTCAATATCCTCAATCAAGTGAAAATCATTTTTTTCGGACACCTCATCAAAAGCATGGATATTTATCAATTCAGGTTCTAGATTGGAGGTGTAGAGGTCGAATGGATTGGTGATCGTTTCACTCAAAAGGGACCCTTCACAATCTGGTAAATCAAGCACTACAAAGTCGCACAACTCATTAAACGTTTTATTTTCAACTGGTGAATCATTTGGGATACTTGATAGACATTCAAAACTGTAGTTGTGGGATTCAATTGGGGATGGGTAGGTTTGATTTGAAAGGGTGCACAGCTCACTCTCTCCACTCGAATTCTCAATATGTCCAACCGCCTCATCATACATTGGAATTTTTAGAGCTAGTTGGAAACTAGCTACCGGGTCACTAGGTTGCATAAGGGCGGCAATAGACGCGTCCAAATTCCTCATCTGTTGGTTTGTCGCTACAATATAAGCTTCCAACGACTGTTCCAGACTAGACATGTATTGTGAAGGGGTTTCAGTAAAATATTCAAAATTGTTTGGATTCTGGAAACTCCCAAATGGCTGTGTAGAAGCAATGTCTAAGGAAGGTGCGAAAGTCGGGTAGGACTGGTAGGAATTGAATGGTTGGACAGGAGTAGGATCAACATTTGGATAAAAAGGTGAATGGACTTGTTGATCCCAAGAATTGGAAGTGTTGAAAGGAATGAAAGATCGGTTACAAGATTGTTCAATATGTTCAGCAATAGACATGGGTTTCGGAGTTACAACAGAACTCGAAAAAGTAGTATCAACGTAAGAAGGTGGTGAAGGTTGAAATGGTTGATACAAAGTGGATTGCGGAGTCGAACTGTTTCTCCTAGACGCTTCTATTCGATCTTTCAAAGAAATTTTGGGTATGGAGGGGTCGTCCGTAACTCGACCAAAACAATTCGCGTAGGAAGCAATGTTTGGATGAGGGTACCAAAGTTCGGTAAGAGTTTTGTGAGGTGGGGTACCCATGATGTAAGAAGGAGAAGAAAAAGAATGTGGGTGCAATGGATTTCTTAGCGACAAGTGGCAAGTTTTGTGGAAAAAAATTTCCGTTTTGTGTTTTTTTATTTTTTATAATTAGCTTTTTGCAAAAAGATTTTCGATAAAAGGCTTAGACACACGTTCAATCAATCACAAATGCACAATCAATCCTAGATCTAGGGTCACCTAGGTCAGCTAGACAGCTCCTTACTGTTCCAAAGGGCAAGATGTAAGGACCTCAAACCGCCTCTTCACCGCCAATTGTGGCCAGGTAAGCACAAGTAGAGAAATGAGAGATCCGCTCACGAATCACCGTGAGACGGGCCTTTTAAAGTTACTTTTCCCTAACTGTCTAGCCTAGGCACCACAAAGTCAGGTTAGGATCAACGGTCGATACCTATAACTATTCCTTTGTTCTATTGAGCGCGAAGTCCTTAAGGCT
The DNA here is from genome assembly GCA_030015575.1 of Agapanthus africanus. Taxonomy (NCBI): domain Eukaryota; kingdom Viridiplantae; phylum Streptophyta; class Magnoliopsida; order Asparagales; family Amaryllidaceae; genus Agapanthus; species Agapanthus africanus. Next base: position 901,010,988 of record CM057337.1, read on the forward strand.
GAGTCTAATCTTTTTTTAATTACTTGAGGGTCAATGCAATATGCTTTATGTGATTTTTGGGGTCCTGGGAAGGGTGATGAAATCCCCACCCAATCTGGATTGGTGTTCAAGCCCCTTAAAGTCAATTTAGATATGCAAAGCATTAAACACAATCACTTGCAAACAAAAAAAATTTTAGCGCGGCGCAAAGAATCCTGCACAAGATCAATTATTGGAGAAGGGGACAAATTTTTTGGCGCAAAGAATCCTGCAGGAAATTTTTACAGAGGATAATGGGGTTAAGAAGAAGAAGAGGGAACTTACAGAGGAGTTTTTTCTTGCTGACGTCAGTAAGGCGGCGCGGTTCCACGGTCAACTCATTGGTTCAGATCCCCAAATCTTTTCTGTTTTCTGTTCTGATTATCCTCTGCTTGTTCAGATCTTCTGTTTTCTGTTTCGCTCTTTGGAATTTTCCAGATCTGAATTCGTTCTTCGATCCTGCACAATTCAAAAGAAAACCCTTCAAAGAATAACAAGATGATAAAAAAAATTTATTTTTATATTTTTCAGTTTTTATGATGTTTTTTAATTTTATATTAACCCGAAATTGCAAAAAGAAAATACTATGCCATCCCCGGCAACGGCGCCATTTGATTGTTAGAGGTTTTGATGCGTGAATGCGCTTTTAAAAGATGAATCAAAGAATATTAACCGCAATCAAGAACGGCGTCGCTTGGTAGCTAGCCGGTGAGTACGGGTCGGTCCACAGGGATGTTGTGTATTTCTTAATTGTTCCAACGAGTTAATTCCAAACGGTGTTGGTTGATTATCACTAAAAACAAAAGTTGATTTAGACTAGGATTAGAATCTTGCTAGGGTTAGGTTTAGGTTAAGTTTGGAAATTAAAGATTTCCCACCGCTTTCAATACCCTAATTTAGATCTATTTAGATGTTATGATAATAATTAATAAAGTGGATTATTACCATCAGGGAGAAACGATGTTTCTTCCTCTAGGTTCTTGTCCTTCCTTTCTCAATTCTTACCCTAACCTCCATGGAAAACATATACAACCGGTCTTTTAAACTACGGTATCACCGCTACCTCATGGGGTAGGGTGTCGTAGGGAGCGGTTTGTTTATGTATGCATGGAGTCCTATAAAAATATTATGTGATGGGCAAGAAAGGGGTGAGAGATTTTCATCTCTCAAACCATCCCTATTCCTAACCCTAACAAGTGAGGATCTACTCACTCATTAGGGAATTGATAAACATGTTCTAATTAATTAACTAGGGCAGATAATAAAATTATACTAAGGTAGAAACAAAATTAACTAGGGCAATGAAATAAAAGTCTTACTTTATTTGATGGCTCTCTCCAAACATTTACACCGAATTGAAATTCTGAATAGATGAAATAAAAAGAGGCATACCTCAAAAAGAGGTTTAGGGTTTCTATTTATAGATCATAGAAACCCTATGGTTACATTCGATACATATCTGCATTTACAAATTTGCCCCTAAGAAGCCTAGTCAACGCACCGCCGCACCGACATGAAATTGCACCGACACGTGCTCTATATGGCCGCGGAACCGCGGCCAAAAGCGCTGTTTGGCCATGGATCCGCGGCCATGTGGTGGGTTCAATGAGTGCAATTTTCTGGTCTTGGTCTGGTTGCATTTGGGTACTTTTTTCTTCACTTGGTTTCTCAGATTGTCTTCTAGTTTTCTTCCAGATTTCCACAGTGCATAATGTCATGGACTTTTACCGTTTGCTTCGTGTCGAAGTCTTGAACCTTTCACTACCTTTGTACTTTGTGAAATTGTCCATTGATCTTCGTTTATTCTTCAAACTGTATGCATGATCAAGATTCTTCCATTTGTTGGTCGTAGTCTCACTTTTGTATCGTCTTTTCATCTTTTTCACTGTTTTTGTTCCGAGAACCTGTAACCTGCAACTATATAGCAGACATGGATCAAACGCACCTGTTTATTTGTAAAATGAATAAGAATGGGGAATATAATAATGCAAAATTATGATCTGCACAAAGACCCTCCAATTATCATTGAAGACGACAGGGGGAGACATCGAACCCTCCTCCAGCTCTTTCAGCAGCCAAAGAGGAAACCATTTCCAAGGCCGCTCTGGATGACTATATTGCTCAGCAAATACGAGCTCACCAGGCGAATGAAGCGGCCGATCAAGTCGTTAAAACTGGGCGACCATATCCAGACTGGTATGACCAGATAAAGTATCCACCGGGATATACGATCCCTAAATTTCATGTATACAAAGGGCATGCAATCCCCACCAGCATGTCGCCCAGTTCAGGGCTCTTTATGGCAACACCGTGGGTGATGATAAACTTTTGCTCCGTCAGTTTTTTAGCAGCTTGTCGGAGACAGCGTTCGAATGGTATTCTGAACTCCTAAATGACTCTGTCAAGACATTTGCGGAAATAGAGCTATTATTCACCCAGCGATTCGCGAGTGCTAGTGAACGCACCCCAATAACGGCATTGATCAATGCCAGGGTGAAACATGGAGAGACATGGGTTCAATACGCAATACGATGGCGGAATCTGTGGTCGAAATGCGAACAGCACATCGAAGAGGTGCCGGCGGTGGGCATGTTCGTAGGCATTCTGGACCCTCATGCAACCATTTCCCAATTCATGATGTTCTTCAAACCGACCACGTTCCAATCCTTGATCGACAAACTGGCCCAAATGGACCAGATGGGTCATAGACCGTCTCCTCCAAAGCCGGACTCTCGAAATGAGAAGGGAAAGGGGAAAGCGATCGTCGTAGCCAATGCTCAACAGCAGCCCGGTGGCCCGAGACCAATTGATCGCCAAAATAACAGAACTCGATCTCTCGAAGATAAAATGAGACACCCTTACTCGTTCCCTTGAGACAAGACGAAAAGGTTATTCGAGCTTGCACTGCGCAACAGGCTCATCAATCTGCCGGAGCCAAGACGCCCAGCGCAACCCGGCGACATTAGCAATCCTAACTATTGCCCTTATCACCGAATGTTGGGCCATCCGATTGAGGATTGTTACATCTTCAAAAGCTGGATAGAAGATCAATACCAGCAGGGCAAATTCGTATTATCTGAGAATTGGAAGGTGAACCCGCCTCGGCCACACACTCCCAAGAAGACGGATACACCGGGGGCATCATGCTCTTTTGTAGAAGAAGCTCCATGGGAGGTTGCTCTTTCAGCCAAGACGAAAAGAATGCTGAAGGATCTACACACATGTCCGGCAATTAGGTGGAAGAATCCACTGGAACCTGAGATCATCGAGGGGATGCTGAAGCCGCGCCTAACTCTAAAGATTGGTGGTGATAGCCAAAGCACTCACACCCAGCCGTCAAAATCTTCGAAGAAGAAGAATAAATCCAAGAAGCCCGTGAAGCCTGGTGACAAGCGCACGAACCTGCAAAAGCACATCGACGCGCTGGAAGAATATAACCAGAAGGTGCGGACCCCGATCACACTCCAAGAATTTCTCAGCCACGTCCCTGAGGATGGAGATGATGACAATGGAGAAGACTCGTTGGATGAATCTGAAAGTTATGTAGCAAGATGCCATGTGATCTCTCACTCATCGATAGACGATGAAGAAGCTCCTTACACAAAGAAACTGGGGGCAAATCCTGAACTGGAACTTCTAGGGCCATCAGACGGAACAATCGATGCATTCCTGAACGAAGCTCTTCTTAAAAGCAAAGCTGCTCGAGAGCGTGAAATGGCCATATTTGAAAAAGCCTAACGCCGGCAACTGGACGAAAGGGTTGGAACACTCCCGCCAGATCAAAGTGCATCCGTTGCAAATAAAAACAGCTTCAAGACGAGAAAGAGGTTCGCCAAAGCCATATCAATGGGAATGAAGCCGCCACCCTCCGAAGAAAATATTCTTGGTGAATCAGAAACGCATCCTAGCTACTGCTTATATCATCGAAAGATCACGCACCCCACCGAAGAGCGCAACGCTCTTAAAAGATGGTGGCAGGGATATGTTGCTCACCGGCAGCATTTCAAGCTGATGAAACGCAAAACCCGTCGAGAGCAAAGAAGTACGACTGAGGAGCGTAAAAGAACCACCGGCAACTGTCACATGGTCAACGCCGGGGGATCGCAAATTCTCACCTTCGGGAGCGACTCTGACGAAGAATGACTCTTGGCCCTCTCTTTAAAGAGTCCACCTTGGGAAAAGAGGAAGAACCGAAGACCTATGAAAATATTCAGCTGCGCAATCGTATGCTGCCCGAAAAGAATCTTGGGCCCTCGAACAGTGGGTCAAGCAGAAAAGATAAGGGAAAAGAAAAGGTCCCTGAGAATATCGTCCTTGATGACCAAGCCGTCAAAAAGCTAACAGCCTGATTGACACGAAAAAGTGTGTTTTTGTAGTTTAACCGCAATCAGAACGGTATCGCATATAGCTAGACCGAGATGAGTACGGGTCGTCCTCTGGGAAACGTGGAACCTTTTACTCTTACTTTAGATGTGTTGAAAAAGAGAGGAGGAAGAAACAATTTTATAGAATGGTTTCTAGATCTACGTTAAACAAGAATGTAAAATATAGATCTAGATTATTTTAAAGATGTAGATAATATAATAAGAAGGCTTGTAGGGTTCGTTAGGATTTAGTAGTTATGGACAATTAATTAAAAGTTACCCTTTTTATCCATTAATAGATTTAGAACTAGAACGACGGTGATGCGTGTAGATTAGGGTTTCTGGAGGGAAAAGGAATCCCACTCTTAACCCTTATCTCGACACGGAACTCCGTTCATGTCTAGCCTTTACCAAAACAATCATTAATCTAATCGCTAATCGCGGTCGGAACTATCAAAGAATTGCTAGCGCGCCCGATTAGGATGTTAATGATTCTTTTGATAAAGTTCCTAAACTTTATAGGACTTAAAAAGGGTTTAGGGATTTTTATCTTCCATTAGCCTACCCTAATCCTACGAACCCTAACAAGCGGAGAATTACTCGCGCATGTTGGGAAAAGAAGATGAAAAGATAGAGAGGGAAAGCATAATGTAAAATGCAAAAGAATAAAACAACTACCTTTATTAATCAACTTGAACAATCTACACTTTGATTCCTTAGAAAATGATTACAAAGACTAGTTTGCTTCTCGATCTCTTCCAAGGAGGTAGACGAACAGTTGATGATCAGCCTGGATGCGTGAGCCGTCTTGGACTTCGTGATCTCTTCGGCTTGATACCTTTTCCAAGAGGCCATCGGTGCCTTTTTATAGTGCAAAGCCAGAATATTATTGTTGAAAACTTGCTAAAATTTAGCAATGATTTATCTTCCAAAATCTTTCCTTCTAACCCCCTTAAATTGCGGCAGATCCGCGGCCAAAGGGGGGATATGGTCGCGGATCCGCGGCCGATGGTGAGGATCTCTTCATCAATTTTCTTGGGCTCTCTTATTATGACATTTGGCAATCCTAGGCATCTTTAGAATTCAGAAATCTTCTCTCGGTTGCTTCCAGACTTGGTCTCCAAGTTTTGCTTCTTAATTTGGCAAGTTTTCTTCAACAAATTGATTTGTTTGATAAATTCTTCATAACAACTTGGAAATATTCTGCACAACAACTCAAATAAGATTTTAGTAGACTTAGTTCTACTAGGATTTGGTCAATAGATTTATTTGCATACATTTTCCTACCAAATGATAATTAAAATATATTAACACATGGAAAATAATGTTTTTACACGTAAACCCTCATATGTATAATATATTATAATAAAGTCCTTTTTTAATATGAAAATGGTAGGAAAAATGTAATACAAATGTGCAGTTTTATCAACTGAACAAATACCCCCAAACTTATCTTTGATCGTCCCGAGCAAACTAGTTTATTCAAGAGAAGAAGAAAAAAAAGAAAGGATAAAACGAAGCACACTTTCGTAGGCAAACACGATTGCACTGAGCACGTGCAACAAGCCGTTAAACCTCTAGGTGTCCCTAGTAGGAGGAGTGTTGTCTCCTGAGGGTTTTCAGCGGATTACACCCACAAAATCCTATAACAAAAGAAAGATAGTGAAATTTACATATAAAGATAAGAACCATAAAAGAAAGGCTTCGAAAATAAGAGTTTCCAACGACGCTAGCTTTTCAGTTGTTATGAGCCCTATCTTAATAGTCATGAAAAAATGTTAGAAATCAAATTATCCCTCAATAAAACATCGTCTTTATTCTTCATTCCTATCTTTCTTCCAAACATTGATCATATACCCCTACGTGTGTATAATGGACATCCCTACACTCAGAGAATTCAATTCAAGCTATCATACTCTTGTCCATCTACCTCAGTACTTTTTAACTTAATGAATATTTAGATTTGCTCACACATTTTCATGCGACCGTTAATACTTCTTGAGATACTAACCGACCGATTACTCATGTGCTTGCTGATTCGGTGATAATATTTTCCTCGTCTTGCACCACCTAAGGCTTAGCAGTGACTCCCAGACCAGTTGGCCTTAGGGCACTAGGTGAAGAGGCACCCTCGCTATATTTTTTTATTGCTGCCTTGGCGATACAAAACCAGTGTTCATTTTTTTTCTTTCACCATTTTTATATTTTCTTCATTTTTTTCATTTCCTTCATACTTAGGCTTGTAGACAAGAGCATTTCAAGGTATCCTCTACTATCCCGAGTTTCAAGACGTGTGTAAGTGCAAATAGTAGGGTATCAACATTCAAATGTTTGGCTTCCAGAATAGAAATTATTTTTCAGACTTATTTTTATCTTCAGATTAGTGACTTCCTTCATCTTACTAACCCTTGGGACAACGACTCATAACTACTTATTACTAGTTCGTTTAAGAAAACTTCTAATTTTCTTGGTTTTCTTAAACTATTCCTATCTTTTGGATGTAATTTTTCACTTTCTACTCTTTTGTTACCAAAAAATTTTTTTTTTTTTTAAATTTTTGAAAATGTTGTGCTTATGCAAAATATGATGCAAATTGATATGTAAATAAGCACAAACCTCCCCCAAACCTGTTTACAGCAGTGTCCTCACTGATGTCATCCATTAAGCACAAAAACCTGTAGACTTGGGAGGAAATTATTAATGGGGGCAAAAATATATGAAAGTGAAAATCCTCCCCCAAACTTATTTTAGGCTCACAATTTTGTAAAAATCATTTTCTTTCAAGAGCCAAAATATACCACCCCTCCCCCAAACTTGAGTTAAACAATTTTAATCTTTTTAAAATCACATGAGGGGGTCAAGGTTATTGGTCAATGCCAAGCTTTGCAAAGACCGAAGGTCAACACCAACCATTCAAAAATTTTATCGATGAAGCACCAAGGTTGGTGGAAGAACATGTCACCTTTTGATGTGAAGAAGTGGGGAGGTGATAAGAGGTGTGATGGAAAAGGATTGCGTCTCAATTTGGAGAGACGACACAGTGATAGTGATGATGGATTACTCGCATTATCATGATTGTCCAAAAGAAGGGGTGGAGGTCCAATTTCTTCATCTTGAAGTTGATTCATCTCAACACCCGTGTCTTGTAAAAATGCGAGCTCATCAGCGAAAATTTCCTCAAAGTTTTCATCGATACCCCGAAGAATAATATCATCAGAAAAAATGGGGTGATCGTCAGACTCTATAAAAAGTTCCTCATCAGTGTTGGATGTTGACCCGGACAACTCGGTGGAAGAGTCCGTATCAAGCAACAACATATGAAAAGAGTCAGTATCATGAGATTGATCAAATTCGCTGCTGTCGACATCTATTAATTCGACAGAACACACATGAGCATAGGGTTCGGAGGGTTCACTTCCCAACTTGTAAATGTTAAGCTCAATTGACTTCTTTCCAAAGGATAGGGTCATAGAGCCGTTTCTACAATTGATTACTGCGTTGGAAGTGGCCAAAAAGGGTCGACCGAGTATCACCGGGATTTGATTGCGTGGGTTTGCTACAGGTTGTGTATCTATAACGATAAAGTCCACAGGGAATATTAATTCCCCGACTTTGATTAACACATCCTCTAGCTCACCCCTTGGTTGGGTGATAGATCGATCGGCCATCTGAAGAGTGCAATGCGCAGGTTTTAACTCTCCGATTCCTAATTGCTCATAAACCGAATACGGAAGCAAGTTAACACTAGCACCTAGATCGAGTAGAGCACGATTAATATTTTTACCCCCAATAGAAATTGAAATTGTAGGACTTCCGGGGTCCTTTCGTTTCTTGGGAAGTTGTTGTGTAAAAGCAGTGCTCACATTACTCGCAAGGAAAACTTTTTTAGGTACTTGAACTTTTCTCTTCCTAGTGCACAAGTCCTTTAAGATTTTTGCATATGACGGAACTTGTTGAATAGCATCTAGGAGAGGAATGTTTATCTTAACTTGCTTAAAAATTTCCACAATCTTCTCCATTTGTGGACTTGGTCTGTTGCCCCTTAACCTGTTTGGATAAGGTGCTTGATCAATAAGTTTTGGGTTCAACGTTGGAGAGGATTGTGGGGACGGATTCGATCCCAAAACTGGAGTGGGAATCGACTTAGATAGATTTGGTGAAATGGGCGAAGGGTTCGAGCCTTGGAGAAAACGGAGAATAGGCTCGGGTGAAGGTGGGTGACTAGACGAAACAGGGGAAGAAGAAGAAGCTGGGGTATCATTGGTGTCACTATCATCACACTGCTCACCCACTCGGTTATTCAGCACTTTTCCCGATCTCAACATGGTAACAGCACTCACATTATAACTTTGTGAGTGGCCAGGATTAGGTATGGGTTGAGATGGGTGTTTCCCTTTCTCTCTCGCACTCATTGCGGCGTTTAACTGTGCGATTTGGTTTTCTATTGATTTAATACTCTCACCATGGGAGGCGGAGTTTTTCGTTAGGGTATCAATAGGAGACCTCATCTCAGCCGAATTTTGCATGGATTGTTTCATGAACATATCCAAAGTTTGTGCAAGTGAGTTGTCAGTACCGGCCACTTGTGGTGTAGAAATGTTGGCCGGATTTTGAAAATTCTGTGACTGAAAGGGGGGCTGATTCTGTGGTTGTGGTTGCTGTGGAGGAGGTCTTTGATAATTACTTTGTTGGTTTTGATTCTAAGCAAAGTTAGGATGATTCCTCCATCCTTGATTGTACGTGGAAGAATAAGGGTCGTTTCTAGGTCGCTGCTGAAAAGCGGTATTAACTTGAAACGATGCATTCATAGGACATTCTTCCGTTAAGTGTGAAGGATCCGAACAGCAACCACAGACGGTCTTAGGAAGCGTGACCTGATTTAGGGAGACTGATGAAAGTTTGTTCTCAATAGAATCGAGTTTCTTCTGCATCGCTGCCATTTCGGCTTTTACTGCGATGGAAACGTCGAGCTGGTGAATACCTCCCTTAGTTGTAGGTGGTCTTACGCTTTCCCACTGCAAAGTGCTTTCTGCGAGATCTTCCAGATATTTACATGCTTCACCATCATCTTTAGACATGAAATTGCATTGACACATTGTTTCAAGCATCTGCTTTGTCGCTGGATTAATGCCCTCATATATAATCCGACATAAATCCCATCTTTGTATTCCGTGATGGGGGCATTGGACAAGCAGATCTTTGAAACGTTCAAAGCACTTCCAAAATGGTTCATTGGGAAGCTGGGTGAACTGGTTGATCTCGCTCCTAATGTGGGCAGTCTTATGATTTGGGTAAAACTTCTTAAGAAATGCTATGACGAATTCATCCCAATTAGTGATAGAGTGTGCGGCAGTATTATAAAGCCATTTTTCTGCCAAGTCGCACAGTGTGAATGGGAGAAGACGTAAGCGCATAGCATCTAAAGTCAATTGTGAAGTACCCATCATTGCGCATACGTTTTCGAATTTGGTGATGAAAACGTACGCGTCTTCCGACTCAAGCCTATGAAATTTGGGCAGCAGATTGATGTAGTGGGGTTTAATTTCGAAATTATCCCCGTTAGGTGGTGGAAGAGATAGACAAGTAGGAAGGGGACCACGAATAGGATAGCATCTCTCTTGGAGAGAGATGCGCGGTGGATTCTGCGCACCTGCGGGCGGTGGCAGCGTGGTGTTATAATTAGATGGAGTGCCGTCCATCACGGTCGTTGTAGTATAGTGGTGAGTATTCCCGCCTGTCACGCGGGTGACCCGGGTTCGATCCCCGGCAACGGCGCCATTTGATTGACACGAAAAAGTGTGTTTTTGTAGTTTAACCGCAATCAGAACGGTATCGCGTATAGCTAGACCGAGATGAGTACGGGTCGTCCTCTGGGAAACGTGGAACCTTTTACTCTTACTTTAGATGTGTTGAAAAAGAGAGGAGGAAGAAACAATTTTATAGAATGGTTTCTAGATCCACGTTAAACAAGAATGTAAAATATAGATCTAGATTATTTTAAAGATGTAGATAATATAATAAGAAGGCTTGTAGGGTTCGTTAGGATTTAGTAGTTATGGACAATTAATTAAAAGTTACCCTTTTTATCCATTAATAGATTTAGAACTAGAACGACGGTGATGCGTGTAGATTAGGGTTTCTGGAGGGAAAAGGAATCCCACTCTTAACCCTTATCTCGACACGGAACTCCGTTCATGTCTAGCCTTTACCAAAACAATCATTAATCTAATCGCTAATCGCGGTCGGAACTATCAAAGAATTGCTAGCGCGCCCGATTAGGATGTTAATGATTCTTTTGATAAAGTTCCTAAACTTTATAGGACTTAAAAAGGGTTTAGGGATTTTTATCTTCCATTAGCCTACCCTAATCCTACGAACCCTAACAAGCGGAGAATTACTCGCGCATGTTGGGAAAAGAAGATGAAAAGATAGAGAGGGAAAGCATAATGTAAAATGCAAAAGAATAAAACAACTACCTTTATTAATCAACTTGAACAATCTACACTTTGATTCCTTAGAAAATGATTACAAAGACTAGTTTGCTTCTCGATCTCTTCCAAGGAGGTAGACGAACAGTTGATGATCAGCCTGGATGCGTGAGCCGTCTTGGACTTCGTGATCTTTTCGGCTTGATACCTTTTCCAAGAGGCCCTCGGTGCCTTTTTATAGTGCAAAGCCAGAATATTATTGTTGAAAACTTGCTAAAATTTAGCAATGATTTATCTCCCAAAATCTTTCCTTCTAACCCTCTTAAATTGCGGCGGATCCGCGGCCAAAGGGGGGATATGGCCGCGGATCCGCGGCCGATGGTGAGGATCTCTTCATCAATTTTCTTGGGCTCTCTTATTATGACATTTGGCAATCCTAGGCATCTTTAGAATTCAGAAATCTTCTCTCGGTTGCTTCCAGACTTGGTCTCCAAGTTTTGCTTCTTAATTTGGCAAGTTTTCTTCAACAAATTGATTTGTTTGATAAATTCTTCATAACAACTTGGAAATATTCTGCACAACAACTCAAATAAGATTTTAGTAGACTTAGTTCTACTAGGATTTGGTCAATAGATTTATTTGCATACATTTTCCTACCAAATGATAATTAAAATATATTAACACATGGAAAATAATGTTTTTACACGTAAACCCTCATATGTATAATATATTATAATAAAGTCCTTTTTTAATATGAAAATGGTAGGAAAAATGTAATACAAATGTGCAGTTTTATCAACTGAACAAATACCCCCAAACTTATCTTTGATCGTCCCGAGCAAACTAGTTTATTCAAGAGAAGAAGAAAAAAAAGAAAGGATAAAACTAAGCACACTTTCGTAGGCAAACACGATTGCACTGAGCACGTGCAACAAGCCGTTAAACCTCCAGGTGTCCCTAGTAGGAGGAGTGTTGTCTCCTGAGGGTTTTCAGCGGATTACACCCACAAAATCCTATAACAAAAGAAAGATGGTGAAATTTACATATAAAGATAAGAACCATAAAAGAAAGGCTTCGAAAATAAGAGTTTCCAACGACGCTAGCTTTTCAGTTGTTATGAGCCCTATCTTAATAGTCATGAAAAAATGTTAGAAATCACATTATCCCTCAATAAAACATCGTCTTTATTCTTCATTCCTATCTTTCTTCCAAACATTGATCATATACCCCTACGTGTGTATAATGGACATCCCTACACTCAGAGAATTCAATTCAAGCTATCATACTCTTGTCCATCTACCTCAGTACTTTTTAACTTAATGAATATTTAGATTTGCTCACACATTTTCATGCGACCGTTAATACTTCTTGAGATACTAACCGACCGATTACTCATGTGCTTGCTGATTCGGTGATAATATTTTCCTCGTCTTGCACCACCTAAGGCTTAGCAGTGACTCCCAGACCAGTTGGCCTTAGGGCACTAGGTGAAGAGGCACCCTCGCTATATTTTTTTATTGCTGCCTTGGCGATACAAAACCAGTGTTCATTTTTTTCTTTCACCATTTTTATATTTTCTTCATTTTTTTCATTTCCTTCATACTTAGGCTTGTAGACAAGAGCATTTCAAGGTATCCTCTACTATCCCGAGTTTCAAGACGTGTGTAAGTGCAAATAGTAGGGTATCAACATTCAAATGTTTGGCTTCCAGAATAGAAATTATTTTTCAGACTTATTTTTATCTTCAGATTAGTGACTTCCTTCATCTTACTAACCCTTGGGACAACGGCTCATAACTACTTATTACTAGTTCGTTTAAGAAAACTTCTAATTTTCTTGGTTTTCTTAAACTATTCCTATCTTTTGGATGTAATTTTTCACTTTCTACTCTTTTGTTGCCAAAAAATTTTTTTTTTTTTTAAATTTTTGAAAATGTTGTGCTTATGCAAAATATGATGCAAATTGATATGTAAATAAGCACAAACCTCCCCCAAACCTGTTTACAGCAGTGTCCTCACTGATGTCATCCATTAAGCACAAAAACCTGTAGACTTGGGAGGAAATTATTAATGGGGGCAAAAATATATGAAAGTGAAAATCCTCCCCCAAACTTATTTTAGGCTCACAATTTTGTAAAAATCATTTTCTTTCAAGAGCCAAAATATACCACCCCTCCCCTAAACTTGAGTTAAACAATTTTAATCTTTTTAAAATCACATGAGGGGGTCAAGGTTATTGGTCAATGCCAAGCTTTGCAAAGACCGAAGGTCAACACCAACCATTCAAAAATTTTATCGATGAAGCACCAAGGTTGGTGGAAGAACATGTCACCTTTTGATGTGAAGAAGTGGGGAGGTGATAAGAGGTGTGATGGAAAAGGATTGCGTCTCAATTTGGAGAGACGACACAGTGATAGTGATGATGGATTACTCGCATTATCATGATTGTCCAAAAGAAGGGGTGGAGGTCCAATTTCTTCATCTTGGAGTTGATTCATCTCAACACCCGTGTCTTGTAAAAATGCGAGCTCATCAGCGAAAATTTCCTCAAAGTTTTCATCGATACCCCGAAGAATAATATCATCAGAAAAATTGGGGTGATCGTCAGACTCTATAAAAAGTTTCTCATCAGTGTTGGATGTTGACCCGGACAACTCGGTGGAAGAGTCCGTATCAAGCAACAACATATGAAAAGAGTCAGTATCATGAGATTGATCAAATTCGCTGCTGTCGACATCTATTAATTCGACAGAACACACATGAGCATAGGGTTCGGAGGGTTCACTTCCCAACTTGTAAATGTTAAGCTCAATTGACTTCTTTCCAAAGGATAGGGTCATAGAGCCGTTTCTACAATTGATTACTGCGTTGGAAGTGGCCAAAAAGGGTCGACCGAGTATCACCGGGATTTGATTGCGTGGGTTTGCTACAGGTTGTGTATCTATAACGATAAAGTCCACAGGGAATATTAATTCCCCGACTTTGATTAACACATCCTCTAGCTCACCCCTTGGTTGGGTGATAGATCGATCGGCCATCTGAAGAGTGCAATGCGCAGGTTTTAACTCTCCGATTCCTAATTGCTCATAAACCGAATACGGAAGCAAGTTAACACTAGCACCTAGATCGAGTAGAGCACGATTAATATTTTTACCCCCAATAGAAATTGAAATTGTAGGACTTCCGGGGTCCTTTCGTTTCTTGGGAAGTTGTTGTGTAAAAGCAGTGCTCACATTACTCGCAAGGAAAACTTTTTTAGGTACTTGAACTTTTCTCTTCCTAGTGCACAAGTCCTTTAAGATTTTTGCATATGACGGAACTTGTTGAATAGCATCTAGGAGAGGAATGTTTATCTTAACTTGCTTAAAAATTTCCACAATCTTCTCCATTTGTGGACTTGGTCTGTTGCCCCTTAACCTGTTTGGATAAGGTGCTTGATCAATAAGTTTTGGGTTCAACGTTGGAGAGGATTGTGGGGACGGATTCGATCCCAAAACTGGAGTGGGAATCGACTTAGATAGATTTGGTGAAATGGGCGAAGGGTTCGAGCCTTGGGGAAAACGGAGAATAGGCTCGGGTGAAGGTGGGTGACTAGACGAAACAGGGGAAGAAGAAGAAGCTGGGGTATCATTGGTGTCACTATCATCACACTGCTCACCCACTCGGTTATTCAGCACTTTTCCCGATCTCAACATGGTAACAGCACTCACATTATAACTTTGTGAGTAGCCAGGATTAGGTATGGGTTGAGATGGGAGTTTCCCTTTCTCTCTCGCACTCATTGCGGCGTTTAACTGTGCGATTTGGTTTTCTATTGATTTAATACTCTCACCATGGGAGGCGGAGTTTTTCGTTAGGGTATCAATAGGAGACCTCATCTCAGCCGAATTTTGCATGGATTGTTTCATGAACATATCCAAAGTTTGTGCAAGTGAGTTGTCAGTACCGGCCACTTGTGGTGTAGAAATGTTGGCCGGATTTTGGAAATTCTGTGACTGAAAGGGGGGCTGATTCTGTGGTTGTGGTTGCTGTGGAGGAGGTCTTTGATAATTACTTTGTTGGTTTTGATTCTAAGCAAAGTTAGGATGATTCCTCCATCCTTGATTGTACGTGGAAGAATAAGGGTCGTTTCTAGGTCGCTGCTGAAAAGCGGTATTAACTTGAAACGATGCATTCATAGGACATTCTTCCGTTAAGTGTGAAGGATCCGAACAGCAACCACAGACGGTCTTAGGAAGCGTGACCTGATTTAGGGAGACTGATGAAAGTTTGTTCTCAATAGAATCGAGTTTCTTCTGCATCGCTGCCATTTCGGCTTTTACTGCGATGGAAACGTCGAGCTGGTGAATACCTCCCTTAGTTGTAGGTGGTCTTACGCTTTCCCACTGCAAAGTGCTTTCTGCGAGATCTTCCAGATATTTACATGCTTCACCATCATCTTTAGACATGAAATTGCATTGACACATTGTTTCAAGCATCTGCTTTGTCGCTGGATTAATGCCCTCATATATAATCCGACATAAATCCCATCTTTGTATTCCGTGATGGGGGCATTGGACAAGCAGATCTTTGAAACGTTCAAAGCACTTCCAAAATGGTTCATTGGGAAGCTGGGTGAACTGGTTGATCTCGCTCCTAATGTGGGCAGTCTTATGATTTGGGTAAAACTTCTTAAGAAATGCTATGACGAATTCATCCCAATTAGTGATAGAGTGTGCGGCAGTATTATAAAGCCATTTTTCTGCCAAGTCGCACAGTGTGAATGGGAGAAGACGTAAGCGCATAGCATCTAAAGTCAATTGTGAAGTACCCATCATTGCGCATACGTTTTCGAATTTGGTGATGAAAACGTACGCGTCTTCCGACTCAAGCCCATGAAATTTGGGCAGCAGATTGATGTAGTGGGGTTTAATTTCGAAATTATCCCCGTTAGGTGGTGGAAGAGATAGACAAGTAGGAAGGGGACCACGAATAGGATAGCATCTCTCTTGGAGAGAGATGCGCGGTGGATTCTGCGCACCTGCGGGCGGTGGCAGCGTGGTGTTATAATTAGATGGAGTGCCGTCCATCACGGTCGTTGTAGTATAGTGGTGAGTATTCCCGCCTGTCACGCGGGTGACCCGGGTTCGATCCCCGGCAACGGCGCCATTTGATTGACACGAAAAAGTGTGTTTTTGTAGTTTAACCGCAATCAGAACGGTATCGCGTATAGCTAGACCGAGATGAGTACGGGTCGTCCTCTGGGAAACGTGGAACCTTTTACTCTTACTTTAGATGTGTTGAAAAAGAGAGGAGGAAGAAACAATTTTATAGAATGGTTTCTAGATCCACGTTAAACAAGAATGTAAAATATAGATCTAGATTATTTTAAAGATGTAGATAATATAATAAGAAGGCTTGTAGGGTTCGTTAGGATTTAGTAGTTATGGACAATTAATTAAAAGTTACCCTTTTTATCCATTAATAGATTTAGAACTAGAACGACGGTGATGCGTGTAGATTAGGGTTTCTGGAGGGAAAAGGAATCCCACTCTTAACCCTTATCTCGACACGGAACTCCGTTCATGTCTAGCCTTTACCAAAACAATCATTAATCTAATCGCTAATCGCGGTCGGAACTATCAAAGAATTGCTAGCGCGCCCGATTAGGATGTTAATGATTCTTTTGATAAAGTTCCTAAACTTTATAGGACTTAAAAAGGGTTTAGGGATTTTTATCTTCCATTAGCCAACCCTAATCCTACGAACCCTAACAAGCGGAGAATTACTCGCGCATGTTGGGAAAAGAAGATGAAAAGATAGAGAGGGAAAGCATAATGTAAAATGCAAAAGAATAAAACAACTACCTTTATTAATCAACTTGAACAATCTACACTTTGATTCCTTAGAAAATGATTACAAAGACTAGTTTGCTTCTCGATCTCTTCCAAGGAGGTAGACGAACAGTTGATGATCAGCCTGGATGCGTGAGCCGTCTTGGACTTCGTGATCTTTTCGGCTTGATACCTTTTCCAAGAGGCCCTCGGTGCCTTTTTATAGTGCAAAGCCAGAATATTATTGTTGAAAACTTGCTAAAATTTAGCAATGATTTATCTCCCAAAATCTTTCCTTCTAACCCTCTTAAATTGCGGCGGATCCGCGGCCAAAGGGGGGATATGGCCGCGGATCCGCGGCCGATGGTGAGGATCTCTTCATCAATTTTCTTGGGCTCTCTTATTATGACATTTGGCAATCCTAGGCATCTTTAGAATTCAGAAATCTTCTCTCGGTTGCTTCCAGACTTGGTCTCCAAGTTTTGCTTCTTAATTTGGCAAGTTTTCTTCAACAAATTGATTTGTTTGATAAATTCTTCATAACAACTTGGAAATATTCTGCACAACAACTCAAATAAGATTTTAGTAGACTTAGTTCTACTAGGATTTGGTCAATAGATTTATTTGCATACATTTTCCTACCAAATGATAATTAAAATATATTAACACATGGAAAATAATGTTTTTACACGTAAACCCTCATATGTATAATATATTATAATAAAGTCCTTTTTTAATATGAAAATGGTAGGAAAAATGTAATACAAATGTGCAGTTTTATCAACTGAACAAATACCCCCAAACTTATCTTTGATCGTCCCGAGCAAACTAGTTTATTCAAGAGAAGAAGAAAAAAAAGAAAGGATAAAACTAAGCACACTTTCGTAGGCAAACACGATTGCACTGAGCACGTGCAACAAGCCGTTAAACCTCTAGGTGTCCCTAGTAGGAGGAGTGTTGTCTCCTGAGGGTTTTCAGCGGATTACACCCACAAAATCCTATAACAAAAGAAAGATGGTGAAATTTACATATAAAGATAAGAACCATAAAAGAAAGGCTTCGAAAATAAGAGTTTCCAACGACGCTAGCTTTTCAGTTGTTATGAGCCCTATCTTAATAGTCATGAAAAAATGTTAGAAATCACATTATCCCTCAATAAAACATCGTCTTTATTCTTCATTCCTATCTTTCTTCCAAACATTGATCATATACCCCTACGTGTGTATAATGGACATCCCTACACTCAGAAAATTCAATTCAAGCTATCATACTCTTGTCCATCTACCTCAGTACTTTTTAACTTAATGAATATTTAGATTTGCTCACACATTTTCATGCGACCGTTAATACTTCTTGAGATACTAACCGACCGATTACTCATGTGCTTGCTGATTCGGTGATAATATTTTCCTCGTCTTGCACCACCTAAGGCTTAGCAGTGACTCCCAGACCAGTTGGCCTTAGGGCACTAGGTGAAGAGGCACCCTCGCTATATTTTTTTATTGCTGCCTTGGCGATACAAAACCAATGTTCATTTTTTTTCTTTCACCATTTTTATATTTTCTTCATTTTTTTCATTTCCTTCATACTTAGGCTTGTAGACAAGAGCATTTCAAGGTATCCTCTACTATCCCGAGTTTCAAGACGTGTGTAAGTGCAAATAGTAGGGTATCAACATTCAAATGTTTGGCTTCCAGAATAGAAATTATTTTTCAGACTTATTTTTATCTTCAGATTAGTGACTTCCTTCATCTTACTAACCCTTGGGACAACGGCTCATAACTACTTATTACTAGTTCGTTTAAGAAAACTTCTAATTTTCTTGGTTTTCTTAAACTATTCCTATCTTTTGGATGTAATTTTTCACTTTCTACTCTTTTGTCACCAAAAAAATTTTTTTTTTTTAAATTTTTGAAAATGTTGTGCTTATGCAAAATATGATGCAAATTGATATGTAAATAAGCACAAACCTCCCCCAAACCTGTTTACAACAGTGTCCTCACTGATGTCATCCATTAAGCACAAAAACCTGTAGACTTGGGAGGAAATTATTAATGGGGGCAAAAATATATGAAAGTGAAAATCCTCCCCCAAACTTATTTTAGGCTCACAATTTTGTAAAAATCATTTTCTTTCAAGAGCCAAAATATACCACCCCTCCCCCAAACTTGAGTTAAACAATTTTAATCTTTTTAAAATCATATGAGAGGGTCAAGGTTATTGGTCAATGCCAAGCTTTGCAAAGACCGAAGGTCAACACCAACCATTCAAAAATTTTATCGATGAAGCACCAAGGTTGGTGGAAGAACATGTCACCTTTTGATGTGAAGAAGTGGGGAGGTGATAAGAGGTGTGATGGAAAAGGATTGCGTCTCAATTTGGAGAGACGACACAGTGATAGTGATGATGGATTACTCGCATTATCATGATTGTCCAAAAGAAGGGGTGGAGGTCCAATTTCTTCATCTTGGAGTTGATTCATCTCAACACCCGTGTCTTGTAAAAATGCGAGCTCATCAGCGAAAATTTCCTCAAAGTTTTCATCGATACCCCGAAGAATAATATCATCAGAAAAAATGGGGTGATCGTCAGACTCTATAAAAAGTTCCTCATCAGTGTTGGATGTTGACCCGGACAACTCGGTGGAAGAGTCCGTATCAAGCAACAACATATGAAAAGAGTCAGTATCATGAGATTGATCAAATTCGCTGCTGTCGACATCTATTAATTCGACAGAACACACATGAGCATAGGGTTCGGAGGGTTCACTTCCCAAATTGTAAATGTTAAGCTCAATTGACTTCTTTCCAAAGGATAGGGTCATAGAGCCGTTTCTACAATTGATTACTGCGTTGGAAGTGGCCAAAAAGGGTCGACCGAGTATCACCGGGATTTGATTGCGTGGGTTTTCTACAGGTTGTGTATCTATAACGATAAAGTCCACAGGGAATATTAATTCCCCGACTTTGATTAACACATCCTCTAGCTCACCCCTTGGTTGGGTGATAGATCGATCGGCCATCTGAAGAGTGCAATGCGCAGGTTTTAACTCTCCGATTCCTAATTGCTCATAAACCGAATACGGAAGCAAGTTAACACTAGCACCTAGATCGAGTAGAGCACGATTAATATTTTTACCCCCAATAGAAATTGAAATTGTAGGACTTCCGGGGTCCTTTCGTTTCTTGGGAAGTTGTTGTGTAAAAGCAGTGCTCACATTACTCGCAAGGAAAACTTTTTTAGGTACTTGAACTTTTCTCTTCCTAGTGCACAAGTCCTTTAAGATTTTTGCATATGACGGAACTTGTTGAATAGCATCTAGGAGAGGAATGTTTATCTTAACTTGCTTAAAAATTTCCACAATCTTCTCCATTTGTGGACTTGGTCTGTTGCCCCTTAACCTGTTTGGATAAGGTGCTTGATCAATAAGTTTTGGGTTCAACGTTGGAGAGGATTGTGGGGACGGATTCGATCCCAAAACTGGAGTGGGAATCGACTTAGATAGATTTGGTGAAATGGGCGAAGGGTTCGAGCCTTGGGAAAAACGGAGAATAGGCTCGGGTGAAGGTGGGTGACTAGACGAAACAGGGGAAGAAGAAGAAGCTGGGGTATCATTGGTGTCACTATCATCACACTGCTCACCCACTCGGTTATTCAGCACTTTTCCCGATCTCAACATGGTAACAGCACTCACATTATAACTTTGTGAGTGGCCAGGATTAGGTATGGGTTGAGATGGGAGTTTCCCTTTCTCTCTCGCACTCATTGCGGCGTTTAACTGTGCGATTTGGTTTTCTATTGATTTAATACTCTCACCATGGGAGGCGGAGTTTTTCGTTAGGGTATCAATAGGAGACCTCATCTCAGCCGAATTTTGCATGGATTGTTTCATGAACATATCCAAAGTTTGTGCAAGTGAGTTGTCAGTACCGGCCACTTGTGGTGTAGAAATGTTGGCCGGATTTTGGAAATTCTGTGACTGAAAGGGGGGCTGATTCTGTGGTTGTGGTTGCTGTGGAGGAGGTCTTTGATAATTACTTTGTTGGTTTTGATTCCAAGCAAAGTTAGGATGATTCCTCCATCCTTGATTGTACGTGGAAGAATAAGGGTCGTTTCTAGGTCGCTGCTGAAAAGCGGTATTAACTTGAAACGATGCATTCATAGGACATTCTTCCGTTAAGTGTGAAGGATCCGAACAGCAACCACAGACGGTCTTAGGAAGCGTGGCCTGATTTAGGGAGACTGATGAAAGTTTGTTCTCAATAGAATCGAGTTTCTTCTGCATCGCTGCCATTTCGGCTTTTACTGCGATGGAAACGTCGAGCTGGTGAATACCTCCCTTAGTTGTAGGTGGTCTTACGCTTTCCCACTGCAAAGTGCTTTCTGCGAGATCTTCCAGATATTTCCATGCTTCACCATCATCTTTAGACATGAAATTGCATTGACGCATTGTTTCAAGCATCTGCTTTGTCGCTGGATTAATGCCCTCATATATAATCCGACATAAATCCCATCTTTGTATTCCGTGATGGGGGCATTGGACAAGCAGATCTTTGAAACGTTCAAAGCACTTCCAAAATGGTTCATTGGGAAGCTGGGTGAACTGGTTGATCTCGCTCCTAATGTGGGCAGTCTTATGATTTGGGTAAAACTTCTTAAGAAATGCTATGACGAATTCATCCCAATTAGTGATAGAGTGTGCGGCAGTATTATAAAGCCATTTTTCTGCTAAGTCGCACAGTGTGAATGGGAGAAGACGTAAGCGCATAGCATCTAAAGTCAATTGTGAAGTACCCATCATTGCGCATACGTTTTCGAATTTGGTGATGAAAACGTACGCGTCTTCCGACTCAAGCCCATGAAATTTGGGCAGCAGATTGATGTAGTGGGGTTTAATTTCGAAATTATCCCCGTTAGGTGGTGGAAGAGATAGACAAGTAGGAAGGGGACCACGAATAGGATAGCATCTCTCTTGGAGAGAGATGCGCGGTGGATTCTGCGCACCTGCGGGCGGTGGCAGCGTGGTGTTATAATTAGATGGAGTGCCGTCCATCACGGTCGTTGTAGTATAGTGGTGAGTATTCCCGCCTGTCACGCGGGTGACCCGGGTTCGATCCCCGGCAACGGCGCCATTTGATTGACACGAAAAAGTGTGTTTTTGTAGTTTAACCGCAATCAGAACGGTATCGCGTATAGCTAGACCGAGATGAGTACGGGTCGTCCTCTGGGAAACGTGGAACCTTTTACTCTTACTTTAGATGTGTTGAAAAAGAGAGGAGGAAGAAACAATTTTATAGAATGGTTTCTAGATCCACGTTAAACAAGAATGTAAAATATAGATCTAGATTATTTTAAAGATGTAGATAATATAATAAGAAGGCTTGTAGGGTTCGTTAGGATTTAGTAGTTATGGACAATTAATTAAAAGTTACCCTTTTTATCCATTAATAGATTTAGAACTAGAACGACGGTGATGCGTGTAGATTAGGGTTTCTGGAGGGAAAAGGAATCCCACTCTTAACCCTTATCTCGACACGGAACTCCGTTCATGTCTAGCCTTTACCAAAACAATCATTAATCTAATCGCTAATCGCGGTCGGAACTATCAAAGAATTGCTAGCGCGCCCGATTAGGATGTTAATGATTCTTTTGATAAAGTTCCTAAACTTTATAGGACTTAAAAAGGGTTTAGGGATTTTTATCTTCCATTAGCCTACCCTAATCCTACGAACCCTAACAAGCGGAGAATTACTCGCGCATGTTGGGAAAAGAAGATGAAAAGATAGAGAGGGAAAGCATAATGTAAAATGCAAAAGAATAAAACAACTACCTTTATTAATCAACTTGAACAATCTACACTTTGATTCCTTAGAAAATGATTACAAAGACTAGTTTGCTTCTCGATCTCTTCCAAGGAGGTAGACGAACAGTTGATGATCAGCCTGGATGCGTGAGCCGTCTTAGACTTCGTGATCTCTTCGGCTTGATACCTTTTCCAAGAGGCCCTCGGTGCCTTTTTATAGTGCAAAGCCAGAATATTATTGTTGAAAACTTGCTAAAATTTAGCAATGATTTATCTCCCAAAATCTTTCCTTCTAACCCTCTTAAATTGCGGCGGATCCGCGGCCAAAGAGGGGATATGGCCGCGGATCCGCGGCCGATGGTGAGGATCTCTTCATCAATTTTCTTGGGCTCTCTTATTATGACATTTGGCAATCCTAGGCATCTTTAGAATTCAGAAATCTTCTCTCGGTTGCTTCCAGACTTGGTCTCCAAGTTTTGCTTCTTAATTTGGCAAGTTTTCTTCAACAAATTGATTTGTTTGATAAATTCTTCATAACAACTTGGAAATATTCTGCACAACAACTCAAATAAGATTTTAGTAGACTTAGTTCTACTAGGATTTGGTCAATAGATTTATTTGCATACATTTTCCTACCAAATGATAATTAAAATATATTAACACATGGAAAATAATGTTTTTACACGTAAACCCTCATATGTATAATATATTATAATAAAGTCCTTTTTTAATATGAAAATGGTAGGAAAAATGTAATACAAATGTGCAGTTTTATCAACTGAACACAGCCAAGGACCCGCCAAAGAAAAGTAAGGTGGACTACAACGTTCTCGCACACTTGAGGAAGATACCTTCGCAGCTCAGTATTCTCGATGCCCTTCTGCTGTCCAAAGAAGTGAGAGATTCTTTAATCAAGGCACTGCAGGAACCCGAGCAATTCCAAGCTTTCCTCGCCGAAGAAAAGATGAAGGACGAGCTGGAAGAAGTACACACAGCCGATATCACCTTCGGCGATGAAGATCTTCTTCTCCGGATGTGTGAGCATAACCGTCCACTTTATGTCTCCGGATACTGTCATGACATCAAGATAGGCAAAATCCTGGTTGACAATGGGTCTTCCGTTAACCTCCTCAATGTAAGAGCGTTGAAGGAAATCTGCATGAGTGTTCAGCATCTCGCCCGTGATAAAATCACCATCTCGGGATTTGACTCCCAATCATCACGGACGCTTGGGTCTATAATATTGACACTACGCTTTGGGCTACTTGTTATGGACATTAAGTTTCACGTCATTGACGCCAAGACATGCTATAACGCTTTGCTCAGCCGGCCTTGGTTACACGAGTACAACATCATCCCTTCTACACAGCATCAGTGTATGAAGTATTTCAAGGATGGTCTCGAGTATACCATAACAGGGGAGTTGAACCCATTCTCCGTGAATGAAGTTCGAAGGTACGCAGATGCAAAATACTTCTTACCGGATTTCGAGGACATTGTAAGATGTCACAAACCGAAGAACAAAGCCATCACTACTATTCCGGTCTTCGGGAGTGATACCGAGGAGGAAGAAGAAATAGTTTATTCATGTCCGCCCCAGTGCCACAAGCCGGGACCGTTCGCTCCTATGTTGATCTTCGGCAGCAACTCGGAAGATGAGGTCAATGCCATATTCTCCGCTCGTCCATCAATACAAACCTTCGCTGATGAAGATCAAAGTTTGCAAGTTGCCATAGTTCCGCCCAAGCATCATACGCGCTTGATACCTACAGTGTAGAAGAACTGCAGACATTCTACGTCCCTCCCAGACGAAAAGGCGAAAAGGCGATCCTATTCTACCGATCCGAAGAAACCAAAGTGGAGAAAGAAATCTGGCATGGCGCAGATTCTACACTTGACAGGCTCCAACCCATCTGTTTGCCCAGATATTATACAAACGGACTAAAGAGACTCTTGAGACGCCAAGGTGTACCCCTTAAGCAAACTGCGCGACAAGCATGGTTCTATAACAGGATCTGGAACGTTTCCGGAACTCAACGAAAGTTGCCCAACGGGAGAATGGAAACGACTGGGCTTGGGTATGTTCAATCCAAGAAAAGAGAGCTACTCTGCGACTGCTACGTCATACGCGACTTTGATGAAGAAGGAGATGCTCTATGGGAAGATACTAACCCTGAACCAGAACGAACTCCCGCCGTGAAAATGCCCAGTCCGGCGTTCGAAGAACAAATGGACAAGCTTATAAGGAAAGCAGGTGAAAAGGTCCGAGACGACCATAATCGCGAAATGGTCATCTACGAGAAAGCCAGGACGCAACGCCTCCTTCAACAGACTGCGAAAAATGAAAATGCTCCTCCTTGTCAACCCATCGTACAAAAGGCCTGACGCAGGGGCAGAAACAAACCAAAGAACGGGAAAGGCGTTCGACAGCGACAAAGCGGGTCCAAGAAGCCACGCGATCAGGAATCGAGCAGTCCGGATTCATCTCTTATAAAAAAGATGAGTCGAGCATATTCTTTTCCCAAAGACAAGACAGGGAAGATATTCGATCTTGTCATAAAATATCAGATGATGACACTCCCGGGGTCCAAGCACCCCGAGCAATCAGGTGAAGTCTCTCACCCGGACTATTGCTCCTATCACAGGGCAATAGGACATCCTCTCGAAGACTGCTTCATATTTAAAGACTGGGTAGAAGACCAGTATCAGTAAGGCAGGTTCACTCTATCCAGCAGCTGGAGGGTAACCCCGCCGCAGAAGCATGAACCCAAAGCCGCGAGAGTAAAACCAGATCAATATCGGTCTTGGAAGCGAGCTCGTACCTGTCACGTGATAACGCTATCAGACGAAGAGCCCTAGAATATGGATGACCTCCCCCGGTGCTTCGACAACGATGATGACGAGGTAATCTCAGAATTTCCACCGGCACCAAAGGAGCTAGAAGATGGGATACATACTACTGCAGATAACCTCAAGAAAATTGATTTGGGGACGGCAAGTGACCCGCGGCCGACGTTCGTCAGTGAGCTGTTGTCTGAAGAAAGGGTGGCTATGCTAAAGGACGTGATCATGCAACATAAAGATTGCTTCGCATGGAACTATTCCAAGATGCCAGGATTAGATCCAGAGATTGTTGTACACAAATTGGCGATATCCCCGGACGTCAAGCCGGTCAAACAGGCACCGAGGAGAATGCGGCTCGAGCTTGAGATAAGCATCAACGCCGAAGTCAAGAAGCTAATCGACTCCGGTTTCATCTAAGAGGTTCGGTATCCTGACTGGATCGCCAACATCATCCGAGTGATGAAGAAGAATGGGACGGTGCGCATATGTGTGGACTTTCGAGATCTCAATAAAGCCTGCCCGAAGGACGACTTCCCAGTACCGGTCACCGAGCCGATGATAGACAATACGTCCACTCATAAAGTTTTCTCCTTCATGGACGGCTCGTCAGGATATAATCAGATAAAGATGCATCCTGAGGACCAGAAGCACACCGCTTTTCGGACCCCTTTGGGCATATTCTGCTACAAGGTGATGCCCTTCGGTCTAAAGAACGCCGGTGCTACCTATCAGAGGGCCATGACGAAGATTTTCGATGACCTCATACATGAAATCGTCGAATGTTATATCGACGACCTCGTAGTTAAAAGCAAATCATACGAGGAACATTTAGAACATCTGAAGATCGTATTTCAACGCCTTCGGCAATACAACTTGAAGATGAACCCTCTCAAATGTGCGTTCGGGGTCTCCTCAGGCAAATTCCTAGGATTCATCGTCCGACACCGAGGCATCGAGATAGATCCGTCAAAGATCAAGGCGATTATGGAAATGCCCCCGCCAAGGACCCTCAATCAATTGCGGTCTCTCCAAGAGAAGCTCGCGTATATCCGGCGATTTATAGCCAATCTCTCAGGCAAGTGTCGTCCCTACAGTCACCTAATGAAGAAGGGAACCCCGTTCGTCTGGGATCACAAATGCCAAAGCGCACTAGACGAAATCAAGCAATACCTGCAGAATCCGCCAGTACTGACCGCTCCCGTTAAAAGAAAACCTATTGCTCTGTACACAACAGCCCTCGAAGGTTCTTTAGGTGTGCTATGGGCGCAAGAAAACAACCAAGGGAAGGAGAGAGCCCTCTACTCTCTACTATCTGACTCGAGTTCTCCTGGGGGCAGAAAGCAATTACTCTCCCATTGAAAAGCACTACCTGGCGTTGATCTTCGCAATAACGAAGCTCAGACACTATGCATTGGCACACGAGGTCCATCTCATATCAAAAGTGAATCCCCTCAAATATTTGATGTCAAAGGCAATATTGACATGGCGACTCGCTAAGTGGGCTTTGCCCTTGATGGAGTTCTCGATAACTTATCAGCCTCTTAAGGCAGTGAAAGGCCAGGCCATCGCCGACTTCCTCGCTGAGCACCCGATACCCGCCGATTCTCCTTTGAACTGCGAATTGCCAGACGAACATGCGTTTAACAAGATCGACGGGGATGATACCCGGTGGGAACTTTATTTTGATGGAGCATCTTCCATGAAAAAGCGCAAACAAAGCACCCCCATAATCAAATCGGAGGTAGGCCTCATCTTCGTGACTCTACAAGGAGGGATAATGCGCTTTGCCTTCTCCTTAACAGAGCCGAGGACGAACAATGAAGCCGAGTATGAAGCTTTGATAGCAGGTCTCGAGATCGCCATCGACATGGGAATTGAAAATCTCCTCATATACGGAGATTCCCAACTGGTCGTTAGTCAAATAAACGACAACTATCAAACGTGCAAACCAGAGTTGGTGAAGTACGGCGAGAGGGTGCAGCAACTGCTGACCCAAATTCCTTCCTACACCTTGGAAAGCATACCGCATGCGGAAAATAGCAAGGCGGATGCGTTAGCCAAACTCGCTAAAGAACTGGCCGACGAGAACCTCGATGACGTGAGGATCGTTGTGCAAAGCCGTCGGGTTCTTGCTCCGGCAGAAATATCTCCGGAGTCGTCCGAAGAAAAGGGAGCTACCGAGCGAATGACTCTGCAAATAAAAGACCAGGAAAAGGTTACGGATTGGAGAGAAGTCTTTATAGACTACTTCAAATCCCGTCGAAGACCTGAAAATGCATCCTGAAGGCATCAGCTCATGAAACGAGCTCTATCTTTTGCCTTCGTCAATGACACTCTGTATAAAAGGTCATTTGATTCTCTGTGGCTAAGATGCCTGGGACCTGAAGAGGCAAAGAAAGTCATCCAAGAAACTCACGACGGACTCTGCGGTTCTCACCAAGCCGGGCCGAAGATGAAGCTGAAGATCAAGAGGATGGGCTACTATTGGCCCACAATGATCCAAGACTGCCTCGAATACGCGAAGCAATGCCACTCGTGCCAGATTCACGGAGACTTTATCCATCAGCATCCGAATCCGCTACATCCGACAGTGGCTAGCTGGCCGTTCGAAATGTGAGGAATTGACATAATCGGCCCCATCGAACCAGCATCGGCCAGAGGACATCGATTCATTTTGGCGACAACTGATTACTTCTCCAAATGGGCAGAAGCAGTACCGCTGAGAGAAGTGAAGACAGAGAATATCCTCCATTTCTTCAAGACACACGTCATTTATCGGTTTGGAACTCCATGACGGATCATCTCCAATAACAGGCCAGCCTATAGAAGCCACAAGATCAGTCGCTTCACACAACAGCATAACATAGACTGGAGATACTCCTCAGTCTATAATCCCTGAGCTAACGGTCTAGCTGAGGCTTTTAACAAGACCTTGATAAAGAACGTGAAAAAGACGGTGTCTCGAAATAAGAAGGACTGGCATGAGAGACTGCATGAAGCTCTCTGGGCATACCGAACTACGTTCAAAATGGCCACGAACACAACGCCGTACGCATTGGTATTCGGTACAGAGGCGGTACTCCCCCTCGAGATAAAATTACCCTCTCTACGAGTGGCAGTTCATTACGAGCTAACGGACGAAGAGAATGCTCACCTTCGGCTTGAGGAGCTCGATGCTCTTGATGAAACCAGGCTCATGGCGCAGCAAAATCTGGAGGCTTATAAAGCAAAGATGACGTGCTCATATGAGAGATTGACTAGGCCGAGGACATTCCGCCAAGCAGAACTCGTGATAGTGGTCAAAAGACCTATGATCCCCAATCGTGCTAAACGGGGGAAATTCGAGCCGAATTATGAAGGCCCATATATCATAGACAAGGTCTACCAGGGTGGGGCCTATCTACTCATGGACATGCATGGTGAAAGACCTTTCAGGCCAATAAACGGTCGCTTCCTAAAGAAATATTACGCCTGACGAGTCACGGCCTAGGTCAACGATAGATGACGACGACTATGTCCGCTCGCTATCTTCCTAAGCCCAAACTCTATAAGTAGTAGCCGGCTAACGGACCGAAACGTCCTTAAACTAACAACGGACCGAAACGTCCTTAAACTAACAATGGACCACTACGTCCTAAAACTAGCTGTTGACCAAGACGTCGATAAACTATGGTGGATTGTAGCGTCCCAAAGCTGATAAAAAAAGAATAAAAAAAGAGAAAAAAAAAAAGAAAACGGTATGTTCATAAGCAAAATGGGCATGGATGAAATCCCGAAAGGGCTCCGTGAGTAAAAACAGCAGGGCTGCTGGCGAGTGTTTGTGAAAACCCGAAAGGGCGCAACCTCGTTAAAAGACACTTGCAAGGTCCTCTCGACCTTATGAGGAGAAATCACCTGCGTGAGATCCTTACGACTCACAAGGGAGCAACACACTTAGGGGTCCCCACGATTCCTAAGGAGAAATTACACTTGCGAGATCCTCACGACTCATAAGGAGAACCCTCTTATGAGACCCTCACGGCTCATAAGATTTGAAAGTCTTAAGCTACAGGGATCTAAACCTGTTCTTAAGCAGCCACCACAACTTCTGACATTGCCCTACAAGCGGCTCAATATTGACCCTTGTATACAATCCACGGCGCGAATAAACATTTCCCTAACAAAGTCCCATCCGTGACTAGGGATATGTTTGCAAGGTGAACAACCCTTGTGAGTCCTCTCGACTTATAAAGAGAAAACACTCTTGTAAGATCCTTACGACTTATAAGAGAAGCCATGCACTTAGGAATCCTCACGATTCCTAAGGAGGAAACGCACCTACGAGATCCTCACGACTCGTAGGGAGAAATACCTTTATGAGACCCTTACGGCTCATGAAGTCAAAAGCCTTAGTCGACAGGATCCTAACCCTGTTCGCTAAGCCACCTTTGTTTGACATCGACAGAGGCAAATGATGATTCGCTCCTGGCAATATCCCAGTTGTAGCGGTGCTGATGCCAAAATCGGTGTCTAATTCCAGGCTTGCAGCGAGAAGCTAACGAGCCACACATGCATACAAAATAGCCGAAATGATGGGGCAACTTGCAACAAAATCAGCAAGTAAAAAAATGTATGCATGCAAAATATCCGAAATGGTTGGGCAACTCGCAATAAAAAGCAGCGAGTAAAAATAAAATAAATAGCCGAAATGATTGGGCAATGCGACCTTCGCGATATAAAAGCTGAAATGATAGAGTATCGCGGAAAGAAATAAAATAAAATGAAATTTATGCCCTACAAGTGATATCACATCAATCCCTGTATACAATCCAGGGGTGCAAACAAAGAAGGAACCACACCTTCCCTTCCTAGGCTCCATCAGAAAAAGAAGCCAAATCTCAACGGTTCCTAGACAACTCGGAGACCACTTCGATGTTCGTCTCATTACAACAGACGCAACGTCATCCACATGACCCCGTTCGGAAATACGCCATCAACATGACCCCGTTCGGAAATACGCCATCCACATGACCCCGTTCGGAAACACGCCATCCACATGACCCCGTTCGGAAACACGTCATCCACATGACCCCGTCTCGGAAATACGTCATCAACATAACCCGTCACGGAAATACGTCATCAGCATGACCCCGTCTCGGAAATACGTCATCCACATGACCCCGTCACGGAAATACGTCATCAGCATGACCCCGTCTCGGAAATACGTCATCCACATGACCCCGTCTCGGAAATACGTCATCCACATGACCCCGTCTCGGAAATACGTCATCCACATGACCCCATTCGGAAATACGTCATCCACATGACCCCGTTCGGAAATACGTCATCCACATGACCCCGTTCAGAAATACGTCATCCACATGACCCCGTCTCGGAAATACGTCATCCATATGACCCCGTCTCGGAAATACATCATCCACATGACCCCGTTTCGGAAATACGTCATCTACATGTCAATCCCACTAAACACTTACGGGTCCTCTCGATTCGTAAGGAAGAAAACCCTCTTATAAGATCCTTACGACTTATAAGGGAAAACGCACTTAGGAATCCTCACGATTCCTAGGGAGAAAAGACACCTACAAGATCCTCACGACTTGTAGGGAGAAAAGTCTTTATGAGATCCTCACGGCTCATAAAATTGAAATGCCTTAGGTGACAGATCCTAACCCTGTTTCCTAAGCCATCACCACCCTACAAAGAGTCCAAGATGGACAGCTATATACTATCTACAGGCCACACTTGCTAAAATCACATGGCAACAACACAGCAAGGAGAAGAAAGCAACGGTAGAACAAAAAATGTGTATCTTTTATTCATGAATTCAATTGAGTACAAAGCAAATCATGTAAAAGAATAAAAATGGATACATGTTATTCAAAGATTACAAGTGTTCAATCTATACAAAAACAGCTACTGGGAGGGAGGCATCTTCAATAAATCAGCTAGCTGCTCGCGCACTACTCTCAACTCCTTCTCGCGATCAACCGCCGCGGCCAGTTCTTCTTCAATTTGGGCCCGCTGCTGCAGACATGATGAAAGTTTCTGATCAATTTCCTGCTGAGTAGCCTCCTGACTCTGCGCAACCTGCTCACTAAGATCAAGCTTCTTCCTCAACACCAGCCCGTCAGAGATATATCGTTGAAGGTTTTCAAAGATGGAGTTCAGCTGGGCAGCATTTGCTGCAACCTCAGCGCACAGTTGAACAGATTCAGCGGAAGTCGCCTCACGTTCCTTTCGCTTAAGGGTTGCCTCTCGTTCGAAATGGCGAAGGAACGGAACGCTCTGCTCAACCCATGCAGCCCGCTGGGAGTTCAAAACCTGAGTCTCAGGGGCAGGACGCATAAGCTCAAGCTCGTGCAGGCAGGCCTCAATCTTCCGGCAGTAGTTAACCCAAGACTCGACAACACTTTCATTATGGAAGTTCATAAGCGTCGCCAGCATTAGATTAACCTCCGCAGCAAAATCCGCAGCAAATGTGGGAGTCTCCACGTCAAGCTCCTCAATATAGTCGCTTAACATGTGCAGACTATTTGCGGCACCCTTCGAGGATGGACGTCTGGAAAAGGGTCCGGCCGGCATTATGATGCGAGATTCGAATGGGGCTAGAGTCGATGTGACCGCTGCAAAACAGATCACAATCAGATCACGGCTCGAGAAATAAAAAAATACACAAATAGAGTCTACTATACCGGCTGCAACAGAAGGCAGAGCTGGGAGTACTGGTGGCGCAACAATAGCCACGTCCCCGCCTTCAATTTGTAGGGCTACAAGCAATACAAAGAGGGATTAGCAATAATGTGACTGCCCGTTAAAGAGAGGACGTCGTTTAGAAAAGATACTCACCGACAGCACCTGGCGGACTAATTTCTGACAGGAAGGAGAAGTGTGGATGCAGCACCTGATACAGGTGGTCAAAAAGGACTCCTGCAAAGACGCAGTAATGTAATGTCAGTACATAAATTATACAGCCTAGAAGTAAGACTGATGGGTTACAAATCTGTACCTTCCAACATCTAAGACGGTGAGAGAGAAGGTAGAGGAGGAGTCACCGTCAAAACGGTAACTGGTGGCGTTGCCTCGGGTAGCGTGACCTCAGCACTCGCCACCTGCATTAGAAACAAGATAAATACTGTCAGGAAAGATTGAAAAGGATTGCAGAACAAAAAGAAAAATAATGACCCAAAATCTACCTGATGAGTCGCCAGTCGGAACCGCGACGAGGGCGTCACTTGAGACAGCGACGACTTCTCCCTCCTCCATCGGTATGGTCTCACCATCCGTCGCCTCATCCCCTGACTCTACAAGAGCCGTCATAACGCTTGCGACGCCAGGAGATGGCCAAGAGCCGTAAGCGGGAAGAGCGATGATTGGGGCGGTGTCCGACTCTTGAGAAGGAGCGGCCACCTCGGGATCAGCAATTGTGACTATCTCATCCATGGCCACCTCGGGCTCGGCAATGGTGGTCGTCTCACCTACCGCCATCTCAGGCTCGGCAATGACGGTCATCTCACCTACAGCTATCTCAGGCACAGCAAACATGACTGTCTCACCAGCCGCTGCCTCGAGCTCAGCAATTGGAGCCACCTCGCCTACCGCCGCCTCGGGTTCGGCAATCACAGCTACCTCCTCTACCGCGGCCCCAGGCTCAGCGGTCGCCGCCATTTCTTCGGTAAGACTCGGCCCTGCAAGATAAGATATGTGAGAACTGGTAATTAAAACTTTGACAACGGAACCCCATGTCACATTACCCTGAGTTGATCTTCCATTTGCCTCCCGAGCCGCACGTGCTGCCCATCTGTAGGCTGTGGACAAGACAGCTGGAGATTCCTCTGAGGGAGTAGGGGCAGGGATAGCGGTGCTCAAACCCGCACCCATGGCTAAAGCAGCACTACGCTCCCTTGCTGCGCGCATTCTGCGCTTCCTTTCCACCCGGGCCGTGAGAGCCGATCTTCTCAAGACCTCCGTCAATGGGACGTCATCATCCACGCCAGGAGCTACCTCTGGAGCCGTTACGGCGTCCGTCATCGGTTGCTGGAGTAAAGCCTCTTTTGGCAATCCTAAGGAGGCCGGGACTTCGGTGACTGGCCCGGAAAGAATCTTCGCATCACCTTGCGGGATTGGCATTGTGGTCTCTGCAATAAGATAGAGAAAGAGTTAGATTGTCCATAAGAAAGGAGAATGAAGATGCAATAAGCCGAGACATACCAATGCCCAACAAAGCACGATTCCTCTCCTCCTCCTCGAAGGTCTTGAGGGAAGCCGCCAGAGCCTCTTCAGTGGTAAAGCCTGTTACAAAAAGAAAAATGTCAGTCAAAACATGATAATAAAAATAAAAGATATAGTGCAATAACAAGGTGCGAATGATGTTTACTTGATTGCACGAGGGTGGCCATCTCTGCTTGGTGGCTTGCAGAGCGCACAGAAGCTGCAATAGCGGTCTCGAGATCAGTATCTTCCGGCGCTATGAAGAGACCTTCGTTGGGCCCATATTCGCTCAGGCCCTCGTTATAAGGAGCCTGAGGCTCCAGGCCGAGTACAGCATCTAGGGAGAGGACCGACTTCTTCTTCCTCTTCTGCGCGCGAGCTTCAGTCGCAGCAAGCACGAGCTTACTCTTGGTAGGCACCTTGGGGCGACGAGTCCCGATATCTGAGCCCACGCCAGATTCGGGGGAAGCTACATTTACCATCTCTGTGGGAGCACGGGGCACCGATGATACATCCGCCGTCTCTATGGGAGCACGGGGCAACCCGCGCGTAGGGCTTAGCACACGTGGAGGCTCAACTGCAGTGACCTCTCTTAGCGGAGGGGGAACAATGGTCCGTCGCTTCAAAGGGACATTGCGATCGCCGGCAGGGGGTGCACTCTTGTGATCGAGCAGCAGCCGCCTCTCTTCCCTGATAACAGCACCCATTGCGTGTTGATACCAGGCCACGTGTACGTTAAGGGCCCTCGGGACACAACTCGTCTCACTAATAAAGAAGTGAGAGCCCGTATTCAAGCGCATGAAGTGATGCAGCGCACTTCGCATTCCCTCTCTGGTGACAGCGGGTTCTACCAAAAAAGCCTCCAGCGGGACCCCCTGATTATAACTCAGCTGCTGGGAAAAATGATGAGGGTTGTATCTCATGAATAGCGCCGCATCATTTTGCCTGAATACAAGAAAGCCCGGCCTGATGGAGTATAAATGGAGAATCTCCCGGGATTTCAACACGGAGGCCCCGTCCTTAAAAACGTCGCGCAATGCCAGCACTGTCTTGGAAGTTTCCTGGCCGATCATCAGGACTTTGTCCATGAAAGACATACCATCTCCGACTGTGCGCGGACGAAGGAGCAAGCCCCTAGCTTCCCGCTGTGACGGACTCACGATGGAGGCGTCAACCAGCCGCATAATTCGCGGTAACTTGCATTTCTCGTAAAACGAAGGTCTCTTGTGAATACCAAAGACCCCGAGCACGTGAATCTCCATCCGTGAAGTGAAGTAATGCATCGGGAAGTTGGCAGGATGCACCCCCGGTTCAGTGATATCCGCCGCCACGCTAAGACCGTGGTATAGGTGGGCTAACCCGGCGATCCCGATGGCCACTTGTATTCCGGCAACCATGCGATGAGCGGGGTAGAAGACGGAAGGCCTCATGTAACGAGGATGCATAGGGAGCGCGAACCAACTCAACCATAGCCCAAGAAACCCAAGAAAGAAAGCCTCCTCGTCAATGCCCGGAGCGGCGATTTCTGACAGAGGGATAATCGCAGCATCAGGAAGAAAAAAGCCCTTCTGATCAGTTTCCAGTACCGGCCGATGGTCCAAGCCAAAGCCGAAGGGATCGTCGAGCTTGGAAAACTTTTCGCCTCGTTGCGACAAAATCTCCGGGCGAAGAAACTGGGCAATGAAGTCCGCAAAACTGACCCCCCGACCTCCGGATTCCAGGAAGAGGCTCTCGTACATGTTCAGCACCTTTATCAGACTAGGAAACTGGTGCTGAATGACGTTCTCTGGCGTGAGGCCCATCACCACCGGCTTAGTGGCAAAAACGTATTCATCCGGAGGAAGCAGCTCCTCGTAGTGCTCCCCCCTAACAGGTAGACCGGAAACATAAGCAAATTCTTCCAAGGAGATGGAGACCTCTCTGTCCAGTAGAAGGAAGGTATGGGTCGGGATGTTCCACTGCTCCAAGAACGCCTTAATCCACCATGTGGGAGGAGCAGAATATTGGAACAACGAAGCGTAGACCGCAGGGTATAGGCCGAGCTTTAGCAGCTGCGATTTCTTCGCCGACAAGATGTACCTGGCCTACTGCAAATACCCGGCCGGATGACTGGGAGTTAGCCCGATGTTGTAAGGTTGTCCCCAAGGGCGCGACTCGCCCTGGTATATGCGCCGCCCTAGGGTATCAAAGCCGCCGGCGGCTGCATGGGTACGGCGGCAATCGAAGGTTGAAGAAGACTCTCCGAAGTCCAATTGACAACCTCTACGGCATAGTTCACCGGAGGTGCATCTGCATACAGAATCGCTGAGATAGGCTCCGACGGCGTCGCACAAGAGAAGCTTTGACGACCTCTGATAATCTGGTCGTACCATCTACCCCACAAGTGAAGATTTTTGTGTTTCGGGTCACGATCTTTGATGAGCGTGAGGACCTCCCGGTCCACAGGTGCCTCAGGGAATCCTCCCTCTGAACGGACGAATGGAAACGTAGCATCGAAAGACATGTCGCCTGCAAAGAGGGACAGAAGTCAACTGTCAGTGCTTTAATTTAATTTTTTTTTTAAATTTGACACTCAGTACTTTAAAATTTGTACCACACTGTAATGCAGTGGGAAGGGGACCAAAGGGGGACCCACAAAATCTAGATGACAATGCACCAATTAATAAAACAGCATCATCATTGGATAAGACTGTTAATTGATGAGGAAATCCTCAAGAAAATTCTCATTGAATGAGAAATCTCTCGGGAAAAGGAGAAAATCTCCCTTTAAGAGCAAAACTCTATGATAGAGTGACACTTGTCAAACTCTAATCATGAAGGAATAAGATTCCTTAAGAGCCTGGCTCTGTAATGATGATGGAAAAATCCATCAAGAATTAATTAAAATTAATTTTTATGAATTAAAAATTCTGGGATCTTCAAGATCCATGAAAAAACTCTTAAGAGTTCTTCATCAAAGATTAAGAAATCTACAGAGCAGAGCTCTGATTCATGGCTGAGAAACCCAAGAAAAGATCTCTCTAGATCTATGGGTTCATGAGAGCAAAGCTCTGCTAAAGAAACCTTAAAATGGGTTTTCTGTAGATCAAAGATCTATAAAGAGCAAGGCTCTGTTAATGGGTAAACCCTAATTTATTAAAATTTATTAAAATTTTTAAAACTTCACCTAAGTTTGGAAAGAGTTTTTACTCTTGAGAAGTTCTTAAACAGAAAAGCTATGCTCTGAACAAAAATTCTCAAAGAAGATGATAATCATCTAGAGGACCAAAGGTCCTATTTATAGGCATTGAACCGGCTCTTCAACTTCTGATTTGATCCAAGAGCTCAGATGCAGCCACCGCTGCACTCACGTGTGCGCCACGTGAGCGCAACGATGGGGGGGCATTTATTTCCCCCAATCAGAGCAAAGCTCTGTTTTGAAATTCAAAATTCAAAAGTTGAAGCAATGCTTCAGATGCAGCGCTAGGTGCGCTGCGCGCCACGTGTAAAACATGGATACGCTAGCGCCAGGTGCGCTGCGCCCTAGGCAGCGCACCCCCCAATCAGAGCAAAGCTCTGTTTTAAAATTCAAAATTCAAAAAAATTGAAGCAACGCTTCAGATCCAGCGCTCTACGCTGCGCGCCATGTGTCAGACACAGGTGCGCTAGCGCAGGCTGCGCTGCACGCCATGTGTCAAACGTAGGTGCGCTAGCGCAGAGTGCGTTGCGCTCTGCGTTGCGTGCCACGTGTCAAACGTAGGTGCGCTAGCGCTTGAATTAAGAATTCCCTACCGTTAGATCAAAAGATCTAATAATGATAAATCATTAATCAGAATTAAAATTCTGTTATGGAAAGATCTTTCCAATCTTGTTAAAAACAAGAAGATTACCTTCTGTAAAACAGAAGCCCTAAGATCAAAGATCCAATGGTAGGGAAATATCCCCAAATCAATCAGAGAAAGATCTCTTTAGCTGATTTAACAAATCAATTTGCCCTATATAAAGGCCCCAAGACCTAAAATCTAAAAAAAAAACTCCCTACAAACTTTGAGAAAACTCAAAGAAAGAAAAGTAAGCTTTTAGCAAAAGAAGATCACTTCTTCAAGGTAAAAAACATGATTCTTGAACACAGAGATGAAATCATCTCATGCAAAGAAGCACTATCTTCTAAAAAAGATCATAAATCTACAAAAGACCAAGGTCTTTAATAGAAAAGAGATCAAAAGATCTCATCATAAAAACAAAAGAAGTATTTACTTCATTCACAGATTATTGATCTACGAAGGCAGCGCCCTTTTATAAATAAGAACTTTTGTTCTTGAATCTTGAGGCGAAGCCTTCTTTAAAAAAGAACACAAATTTGTTCACAGATCATAAATTTGATCAAATGCGCTTTGCGCTATTGAAAAGTGCCTTGCACTCATGAACTGCGCTTTTGCGCTCCTTGGACTGGCGCTCGGTGCTAAAACATGCCACGTGTCAACCACAGACACAACTTGCGCCTTGCGCTTCTGAAATGGTGCATTGCGCTCATGGGCTGGCGCTCAGCGCTAAGCGCGCCACGTGTCATTCACTGGTGCGCCACTAAACTAGCGCGACACGCTCATAAATTGAAAGCGCAATGCGCTTATAAACTGGCGCTTAGCGCTAAGCGCGACACGTGTCCTTTTCGTGTGCGCTACTTGGCAGAAGCGCAATGCACTCTTTAATTGGCGCAAAGCGCCTGGCACGCCACGTGGCGCACTGTCAGAACACACATTGTTCTGATGAATGCTATACATTCAATACAAGACAAAGAATGTCAGGACCTAATGCTCAGCATTATTAAAAGGGGGCCAAGCCCAAATGAAGGCTCAACATCCCAGAACAATAAAATGTTAAACATTTTAATCTTATTGGACTTAGCCCAATTCTGGCCATAAGTCCTCAACTTATATTTAATTGAGCCCATCTGCTCACGAGTATTCAACAGATCTAAGTCCCAAACTGGACTACAGATCCTTCAACCAACTCACACCGGTTCGAGGGTACATCTCTTTACTCCTCTGATATCTGTCGTTATAATCCTTCAACGTCTTCAGAGAGGTGACAGGTCCCGACAACCACACATTTTACTGACTGTGGGGTCCTTAAACTCATGGACTACGATGTCCTTAAACTTCATAGACTATGATGTCTTTAAACTACGGACTGTGGGGTCCTTAAACTCATAGACTACGAGGTCCTTAAACCTCATAGACTGCGATGTCTTTAAACTACGGACTGTGGAGTCCTTAAACTCATGGACTACGATGTCCTTAAACCTCATAGACTACGATGTCTTTAAACTATGGACTGTGGGGTCCTTAAACTCACAGACTACGATGTCCTTAACCTGGACCGAGATGTCTTTAAACTAACATTGGACCGAGATGTCCTTAAACTAACATTAGACCGTAATGTCCTTAAACTAACATTCGACCGCAATGTCCCTAAACTAAACATTAGAGTCCAATTGCTCTTTTGTTGGATCTAAACGATCCCGTTAAGTTGATCTTAGTCTAAAAATTAGACTAACGTATCCTTAACTAATGTTTAAGTTGATCTTAGTCCCAAAATGAGACTAACGTATCCTTAAACCCAACCCCAAACCCAAATCTAAGAAGATACGGATTTAGACTAATCCACGCCCTACGGGCGACAACATACATTAGTCTCCGTATACAATCCATGGGCAATCATAAACAAAACAAACACCCACGACACGAAGTGACCATCTAGAGAAGGAGAAAGTTACCGCGGTGCGGTAGCGTAATTAACTTCAGGGGCTTGCGCCTGCAGGGAAGAGCGTCCCCACAATCAAAAAACCCTTCATCAACGAGGGGGAATCTGACGAAGTCTGCGACATCGACCGCATCCGTTTAAACCTTCGATACATGGTGCCATAAATCAACTTGGCATTTTCGGAGAGGTGGACAGATAGCACCAATTAGCATCTGCCATGAAATTCAGGCGAGACGTTCGCTGCGTCTTCGTGCGTCTTTCGGCAGGGAACAACCCTCGGCGTCTGATGGGTAGGTGGTAGCCCGCTGGGGATCCGCCGAGCAGAAGGAACTCGGCGGCCTCGCGGTGAGGGCTTGAGATCCTCAGTGTTTGATGGGCAGGAGGACGCCCGCCGGGGATGCGCTGAGCAGAAGGAACTCGGCGGCCTCGCGGTGAGGGCTTGAATCCCTGGCGTCGTGGGTAGGGACCTACCAGCCGGGGATGACCGAGCAGGGTAGCTGCTCGGTGCCTCGTGGCGAGGGCTTTGATCCTTAGCATTGGAGGGGCTATAAGAAGCCCACTAAGGATGATCGGGCAGTGAAGCTGCGCGGTTGCCTCTTGGCGAGGGCTTTGATCTCTGGCGTCGTGGATAGACAACTACCAGCCTGGGATGACCGAGCGGGGTAGCCGCCCGGATGCCTCTTGCGAGGGCTTCGATCCCTGACGTCATGGGTAGGGAGCTACCAGCCGGAGATGACCGAGCAGGGTAGCTGCTCGGTTGCCTCTTGCGAGGGCTTTGATCCTTAGCGTTGGAGGGGCTGTAAGAAGCCCACTAAGGATGACCGGGCAGTGAAGCTGCGCGGTTGCCTCTTGGCGAGGGCTTTGATCTCTGGCGTCGTGGGTAGGCAACTACCAGCCTGGGATGTCTAAGCAGGGTAGCCGTCCGGATGCCTCTTGCGAGGGCTTCGATCCCTGGCGTCATGGGTAGAGAGCTACCAGCCGGAGATGACCGAGCAGGGTAGCTGCTCGGTTGCCTCTTGCGAGGTCTTTGATCCTTCAGGATGGGGACCGAGCAGGGTTACTGCCCAGTGCCTCTTAGCGAGGACTTTGATCCCTGTCGGTTGCGGTAGGAAGCTACCAGCCGGGGATAGCCGAGCAAGGACTCGACCGCCTCTGGGAGGACTTTGGTCCTCGGCGCGGGAAGGGCTGTAAGAGCCTACCAAGGACCCTTGGCCTGGCAGGGTTACTGCCCGGTGCCTCTTGGCGAGGGCTTTTGTCCTGAAGGATAGCCGAGCGAGGGATCCTCGGGCTCGACTGCCTCTGGGAGGGCTTTCTGATCCCTGGCGTTGCGGTAGGGAAGCTACCCTCCAGGGATAGCCGAGCGAGGGTCGGGCTCGACTGCCTCTGGGAAGACTTTCTGATCCCTGGCGTTGCGGTAGGGGAGATACCCACCAGGGATAACCGAGCAGGGTAGCTGCTGGGCTGCCTCTTGGCGAGGGCTTTCATTCCTAGCGTTGCGAGTAGGGAAGCTACCGGTCAGGGATAGCCGAGGAGAGAAGCTGCTCGGCTGCCTCTATGGAGGACTTTGATCCCTGGCGTTGCGAGTAGGGAAGCTACCGGCCAGGGATAACCGAGCAGGGTAGCTGCTCGACTGATTCTTCATGAGGTTTCGCCCGACCATCTATTTGCAGGTATGGGGAACAGGAACGGTCGCGGTGGACGTGCGCGTAGCCCACGCATCGATTGGGCGAGGAGGCGGAGCGCCAGGGTCGCGTCGTGTCGATTCCGCCAGAGGAGGCTTAATGATCGCCCAGCGGACGAGTATCGGCCCATGAGATCTGTGGCCATGGGACGTAGCCTGCTGGTGGTCAGTCGTGCCGACGAGGGCAGAGTCTTCTGGAGGCGGGGGAGCGGCGATCTGGGGCCCTGGCCTTACCGTTTGGACTTTAGTCGGTCTATCGGCCGGCGAGGGCATTGATGACGGTCGCCGGAGGAGGTTCATCCGTGCCTCCGATGAGGGGGAGGCGGCGGCTGGTACCTGGATCTTCAGGGTGATCGCACGCCATGTGGACGGAGATCGGAAGGCCAACTTTTGTTTTTGTGGAGTTTTGTTTTCCCACAGACGGCGCCAACTGATGGAGGTCCTTTTCAGGTCTCCGTCAGATGTTGTCTTCCGTTGATCTCCCGGTGGATATTGGTGGTGATCTTCTATGAAATCGACGAATTGCGTTTTGCCAAATGGCTTGCCCTCATTCTGGCGGGACCCCCGCTTGGGTCTCAATGAGTTTTGGTGAGATTGGTGATTTGAGGAGTTTAGCGCCGAGTACCTGCAAAGAAGTCCCGGGGTGGTTTGGAACCACCGAGGACCCTCCGATAATCAAGTTAGTACTAGATCCAAGCAGAGTAACGGCTAAGTGGAGTAAAAAATGGCTTACTTGACCCCTCTGTGATGGGGGTGTATATAGCGGTGATGGCACGCAACAGTATGCGCGAGAATCTCGCCAGCAGTTATGCTCCCGACGCCACGCCCGCGTAGAGAGCGGATCGCCCATTAATGGGGATCGCGGAGGCGTGGAACGTGGGATGTTGCTGGCGGAGAATCCGCGCATGGTGTGATTCGCGGAGCGGTGGTTACGCCTGTGAACGGTGGAGCTGGTCGGAGGGGCCGAGGAAGACGGCCTCAGCTGGTGAGCTCGGGACCGAGCAAGAGGGTTGAGGAATCTTGGTCCTGTGGCAACCCGGGCGAGCTGAGGGGCCGAGGAGGTAAATTTGCGGGGGGCCCGAGGAGGGCCAGCTTGTGCTTGCAGGTCGGGTTAAGGGTAGCCTGGTCGGCCTCTGTGGGCCCTTCTTTCTTGGGTCATGGGACATGTCATCCGCCACGTGTCATGATCTCGTATCGTCAATTATTGAGCATCATCAGTTAACATGGTAAAGAAATCCATTTCTTATTGTTGAAAAGTTACAATCAAATGCTTGAAGTTGTAATGGTTATATTTATGGTCATCTACAACCCATCAGACTTGTATTTAATTTCTAAAACATATAGTTGGAAAGATATTTCGTCCGAACACGAGTATGTTGTTCCAACATGTACTTAAAAATGCATTGTGTATATCTCTAACCACATACCACCTGATGGAACTCTGGATCTCCTTCAGATGTTACATTCCGTTGATCTGTGGTGAGCGCTGATGGATGGCTGAGATTGAGTTAGAGGTTGGCTCCTGGAGCGTGTGGATCTCAATGGGCTTGAGATGGTTGAGGCCGAGCTACCTGCAAGGAAGTCCCGGGGTGGTTGTGCCACCGAGGACCCTCCGACGATCAAGTTAGACAGGGTATTTTGGCAGAGTAACAGCCTATTGGGATAAAATTAGCTTGCCTGAGTCGTCTGAGAAATGGGTTTATATAGTGGCAGCCATGGGCAGGCAAGCGCGAGATTCATGCCGGCCGTTAAGCCCCTGGCATTACGCCCGCGTTAATGAAAAGATATGCTCGTTAATGGGGGAACGTGATGGCGTGGAACGCGGGATCATGGGCGGTGAATATCTCGCGGCTGGCGAGATTCGCGGAGCCATGGCGGAAACGCCTGTGATCGGTGCTGTGGGTCGGCCGATGAGACCGAGGAAGATAAGCTCGGCGGGAGGCTCGAAAATAAAGCGGGAGGCTGAGGCATCTTGGATATGCGTAGCTCGAAGGCGAGCTGGAGGGCTGAGGGAACTCAGCATGCGGGAGGGCTCCGAAACGAGCCGATGGTCATTTGTAAGGTGATCGTAGGAATGGTCTGGAAGGCCGCCGAAGGTCGGGAACATCCTTGGGTCGAAGGCTCGGGATATGTTTCCAACGTACCGATCTTGATCTTTTCTTGTAATCTCTAGAACACATCATCTGCGACGTGTCATGATCTAGGGAATCACCGGTATCGAGCCTCATCATTACCCCCACTCTCGTCTCGACCCATTCATAGGTCGGATCGAGAGTGGTCTGACCAGTCACCCGGGGTAAGATCTTATTTGAAGATATCGTCGGTGCGTATTCCCGGGCAATTAGTTGTATTTTATTGATGACGTCAGCGGATCAGGGGAGAGATCTCGCATTAAAGAGGAAGCGCCGATTCGTGCGTACGCTCGCCGAAACGCCAGTCCACGTGTCTGGCGCTCGTTGGCTGACGCGACGTGCTGCCGGTGTCCTTCACGCCCGATGGGACGCTCCCAATGTGAGTGCGACAGGTGGAATGTTGTCAGCCGTTGATTGCGAAGCGCTG
This sequence comes from Agapanthus africanus, assembly GCA_030015575.1. NCBI lineage: Eukaryota > Viridiplantae > Streptophyta > Magnoliopsida > Asparagales > Amaryllidaceae > Agapanthus > Agapanthus africanus. The sequence continues at coordinate 901,054,447 of CM057337.1, forward strand.
TTGTTCCCCTCCGAACGGCAGCCTGGACTTCGCGTCCGTTGTCTGAGGTTCGGGGCAGATGCTATTTGGTTTTATCCGTTTATCTCTCCGAAGATGCCAAGTTGATTTATGGCACCGTGTATCGGAGGTTTAGACGGATGCGGCCGATGTAGCATACTTCGTCAGATTCCCCCTCAGGGTGAGGGGTTTTTGATTGTGGGGACGCTCTTCCCTGCAGGCGCAAGCCCCTGCAGTTAATTACGCTGCCGCATCGCGGTAACAACTTTCTCCTTCTCCAGAATTTCACTTCGTGTCGTGTGTGTTTGTTTTGTTTGTGGTTGCCCATGGATTGTATACGGAGACTGAGTAATGCCGTCGCCCGTAGGACGTGGATTAGTCCAAATCCGTATTTACTTAGATTTGGGTTTGGTGTTTTTTGGTTTAAGGATACATTAGTCGCGTTGCGGCTAAGATCAACTTAAACGTTCGTCAAGGATACGTTAGTCCTGTTTTGGACTAAGATCGACTTGACGTAGTGATTGATTTAATTATCTGGCCGTTGGGACTCGTCACTTCTCTGACGTCGTTGAGGGATTACAATGACAGGCGTCAGAGGAGTTCAGAAATATACCCTTGAACCAAAGTTGATTTGGAGTTTTATTGTTTATTTAAATATCTAAGGACACATTAACCGTATTTGGGGCTAAGATCAACTTAGACGGGACCGTTTAGATCCGGCAAAAGAGCATTCGGGCTCTATTGCGCCAGTTTAAGGACGTGGTGGTCCATTATTAGTTTAGGGACGTTTCGGTCCGTCGCCAGTTTAAGGACGTAGTGGTCCATCATTAGTTTAAGGACGTCTCGGTCCAATATTAGTTTAGGGACGTCTCGGTCCATCATTAGTTTAAGGACGTTTCAGTCCGATATTAGTTTAAGGACGTTTCGGTCCACGAGTTTAAGGACCCCGCAGTCCATATGGGTGTGTGGTCGTTGGGACCCGTCACCTCTTTGACGTCGTTGAGGAATTACAACGATAGATGTCAAAGGAGTTCGGAGATGTACCCTCGAACCGGACGTAAATTGATTTAGGAGAGCCATTTTGCTCAGTCAATTTAATTTTAAGGACTTACGGCCAAAATTGGGCTAAGTCCAGTTGAAAATGTTCAACACCATCATTTATTTTTTTTATTAGACCTGTGCTAGGGCATTGCCCATACTTAAATAATGCATTGCATTACTTCAGGCCATTTATGCCCATTTTGATTGGGATCTGCCCTTTTTATTATGATGCAGATCATTTATTTTGGTCCATTGGACCTTTCAATTGGGCTCTGCCCTTCCAAATAATGCACAGCATTTTATTTATTAGGCTTGTTAAGCCTTTTAATTGGGCTTGGCCCTTCAGGAAGTGAAATGCATTTCATTTGTCAGGCGCTTTGCGCCAATCACTGAGCGCAAGCTCATAAGGTGGTGACACGTGTCATGCTCTGGGGAGCGCAAGCGCAACAGTGCAGCGCGCTGCGCTGTTGCGCTGCGCTGTTGCGCTGGCGACACGTGGCGTGCTCTCAGCGAGTTGCGCCTTAAGATAGAGCAAAGCTCTATCTTAAGGGCGCTTAGTGCAAGTGGTTTTATAGCCGACACGTGGCGCTCTCTTAAGAGCGCAACGGCGCAGTTTGGAAGTGCAAAGCACTAAGAATCTTTTAGATTCAAGAAGGGAAGTGCAAAGCACTGTTTAATTTCTTGATCTGAATTAGATCAAAGAAAAATAAATTTTTCTTTATTTGAAGAACCAGAGGTTCATAAAAAAGTGCAAAGCACTATTTAATTTCTTGATCTGAAATAGATCAAAGAAAAATAAATTTTTCTTTATTATTTGAAGAACCAGAGGTTCATAAAAGTGCAAAGCACTATTATTATTATTTTTTTTATTATTATTTTTTTTATTGTTTTTAAAGAACCAGGGGTTCACAAGAAGTGCAAAGCACTGTTTATTATGTAAAGATCATTGATCTTGTTTTTAGACCAATGATCTATTAGAAGGAATTTCTTCTAATCCATGAAGGTTCTTTACCTTTTTCTTGAAATCTTTTCAGAGTTCTCTCTGTTTAAAGTTCTTAAGTTCTCAAGAAAAATGTTCATCCCTTTGAATTGAGGCTTAGGGTCCTTTTTATAGTGCTCACAAATTAGTTAAATTTGTTAAAGAGATCATTCTCTGAGTGATTTGGGGAATTTTCCCCACCGTTGGATCTTTGATCCAAGGGCTTCTGCTTTGCAGAAGAAAATCTTCTTGTTTTAACAAGAACAGAAAAGATTTCTTAAAATCTTAATTCAGTTTTGGCGCAGATGCCCCAGCGTGTGACACGTGTCGCGCAGCGCAGAGCGCAGCGCAACTGCGCTAGCGCATCTGCGCTGACACGTGTCGCGCAGCGCAGAGCGCAGCGCAACTGCGCTAGCGCATCTGCGCTGACACGTGTCGCGCAGCGCAGAGCGCAGCGCAACTGAAGCATTGCTTCAGGCAAATAGAGCTCTGCTCTGATTGGGCGCGCCTTCTTGGGCGCTGCGCTGACGTATTAGCGCCAGACACGCGGCGCGTTGCGCCCGAGACTTGAAGCGTTGCTTCAAAATTCGAATTTTGAATTCAAACAGAGTTTTGCTCTGGTTGGACGAAACAAATGCCCCCCACCGTTGCGCTCACGTGGCGCACACGTGAGTGCAGCGGTGGCAACCCCCCTGACCGTTAGATAAAGGGGGAATCTCAAGAGGCGCAAGCGCCTTATAAATAGGGCCTTTTGACCCTTAGAAAATCTCACCATTTTCTTAGATTTAGATTTTCAAAGCTCTGCTCTTTGCTTAAGAATTTCAGAGCTTTGCTCTTGTTTTCAGAACTCTAGAGCTTTGCTCTCATTTCCCAAAGTTTAGAAAACTTTAGGTAATAATTAATTTTAAAATTAAGTTAAGTTAATTCAAATCAATTTTAACCAACAGAGCTTTGCTCTCATGGATCTTTTGATCTGAAGAAATTCCTTTTGGGGTTTCATTAACAGAGCTTTGCTCTCACAAATCCATAGATCTACAGAGATCTTATTCATGGATTCTAACCCATGAACAGAGCTTTGCTCTTTGAATCATCTGTAGATCTTTTGGATCTGAAGAATGACAAGTTTTTTCATGGATTTTCCAAGATTTCCAAAAAAAATTTTAAAATTATTTTCAAGATTTTCTTTTTGATGGAATATTACAGAGCTAAGCTCCTTTTTTAAAGAATTTTACTCTTTTGAGGCCAGAATTTGACAAGTGTCATAACTTGACAAGTGTCATTCTGTGACAGAGCTTTGCTCTGAAAGAGGAGATTTTCTCCTTGTCTCTAGGGATTCTTTCCCCCTTTTTTTATTATGGGAATGTTCCCCCCAAGGACCAACTGACAATCTCATCCAATGATGAGTTTGTCTTCTTAATTGACGTATTGTCATTTAGATTTTGTGGGTCCCTCTTTGGTCCCCTACTCACTGCACTGTGGTGCGGTGTAATTAATTAATTTTGATTTTAATTTAATTAATGCATTTTCTTCTTTCAATGCCAAACGTTGGGGTTACAACACTGACGGCTACATTGCTCTTTTGCAGCGATCATGTCTGAAGACACTTCATTCCCGTTCGTCCGCTCGGAGGAGGGATTTCCAGAGGCGCCTTTGGACCGTGAGGTCCTGGCCATGATCAAGGCATATGACCTGGAGTACAAGAAACTCCACCTCTGGGGGTCTTGGTATAACCAGATCATTATGGGTCGACGCAGCTTCACATGCGCGGTGCCGTCCGAGCCTATCACGGCGATTCACTACGCTAACCCACCTCCAGTGCAGTATGCCATGGAGATGATAGACTGGACCGCGAACAGCTTTCTTCATCCCGCTATGGATGCGGTCCCGGTTCAGCGTCCTATGGTTTTGGATATCCTAGGACGCCGTATCTGTCAGGGAGAAGCACGACCCTGGGGGCAATCATATAACCTTGGTTTGATTCCCCGCCACCCAATTGGCTATCTGCCGTGGGCCCGGTACATCCTGTCGACGAGGAAGTCGCAGTTGATAAGATTGGGACTGTACACCGCGGTCTATGTCTCTCTCTTCCAGTATCCCACGCTTCCCACCTGGTGGTTTAAAGCTTTCTTGGAGCAATGGAATATTCCCACCCACACTTTCCTTGCCATGGATCGGGAAGTGTCCATTTCTTTGGAGGAATTCGCGGAGGTATCCGGCCTACCAGTCATGGGGGAACACTATGAAGAGCTGCTCCCGACAGATGAGTACGTCTTCGGTGCTAAGCCGATGGTAAGGGGGATTACGTCGGAAAATGCCGTTCAACACCAATTCCCAAGCCTGATCAAGGTGTTGAACATCTACGAGTCCCTTTTCATCGAACACGGGAGCCGAGGAGTTAATTTTGAGGACTTCATTGCTCGCTTCCTCCGTCCTAGCGTCATTTCTCCAGGAGCCGTCAAATCTGCTATTCTGGATGATCCTTTTGGTCTAGGTTTGGCTAACCTACCGACGAAAGAGATAGACCAAAAGGCTTTCTTCCTCCCAGACTTCCCTACCATATCTTTTGCGGAAATTGCAGTCCCTGGGATAGATGAGGAGGCCTTTTTCTTAGGATTTCTCGGGCTGTGGCTGAGCTGGTTCGCGATCCCAATGCATTCTCATCGCATGCGGCCTTCTGTCTTTTATCCAGCCCACCGCATGGTCATTGGGGTAAAGGTGGCCGTGGGGATTGCCGGCCTGGCGCACCTATATCATGGCCTCAGCCGAGCAGCGGATGCCAACGAGCCTGGGGTATTGCACGTGGTCTTCCCGATGCACTACTTTGCATCGTGGCTCGAGCTACACACGGCGGGTGTCTTTGGTATGCATAAAAGGCCTTCATTCTTTGACAAGTGCGGTTTCCCCCACATTTTACATCTGATTGGCTCATCAATCGTGACCCCTTCACCACGGGACGCCAGGGGTTTACTGCTTCGCCCTCACACCATTGGAGTCGGGATGTCCTTTATTGATAAGGTATTAACCATTGGGAAGGCGTCCACCACTGCGGTGCGACCATTACAGGACTCCTTCAAGGATGGAGCTTCAGTGTTGACGGCCAGGGAGATCCTCCATTTGTATTCTATTAGACCGGGTTTCCTAGTCTTCAGGCAGGGCGGTGCAGCAGTCTTTATGAGATATAACCCGCATCGTTTTGCCCGACAACTGGGTTACGATCAAGGAGTACCCTTAGAGGCTTTCTTACTGGAACCTGCTGTAAATGAAGAAGGGATGGAGAACGTGTTACACCACTTCATGCGCCTGAACACGGGTTCTCGTTTTTTCATTAGCGCGCCGGTCTGCGCCCCACGACTCCTTAATGTATATAAAGACTGGTACAATCATGCGACGGGGGCTGTTATAAAGGAAGAGAGGCGAGTGTTGATCGACCGTAAAGAAGTACCCCCCGGTACCAATCGTAACGCTCCCTTGGCGCCAAGGATCCTGGTGGTCCCTCATCTAAAAGATGCTGGGGGCAGACCATCACGTGCGCAAAGTCCTCCACGTGAGCTGCCGCTCCCTGATATCACAGACGCACCCCCCGCACCCTGTGCTCCAGTGGAGGCAGTGGTTGTACCCTCGCCAGAGTCTGGCGTGGGTGCGGACATCGGGACCTGTCGTCCCAAACCGGCTGCCAAGCGTAAGTCGCTTCCCCGTGAGCCTAGGGTCGGGGGTCAAAAGAAAAAGAAGAAGTCGCTCTTCGCTGCGGATGTCGTGTTCGGCCAGGAACCCCATGCCCCTCATGCTGAAGGTCTGCTCGAATATGGGACTAACGCAGGGTTGGTGATGCCGCCGCCGGACGATACAGACTTGGAGGCTGCTCTTAGAGCTTCGGCATGGTTGGTGAGGCGTGACGCGTGGCTGGCTAAGCTTGCGCAATCAGGTAACTACTAGTCGCCTTTTCTTTATTGCAACATATCCTCTTCATTATTTTTGACTAACGCTTTTCTTTCTTTTCTTTCAATAGGCATCACTGATGAAGAAGCCATTGCTGCTTCTCTGAGGACTTTTCAGGAGGAGGAACGTCTCAGGGCATCTATGGGCCTTAGTAAGTTTCAACTCATCAAGTTTTTCATTTTCCTTGTGTTATGGTCGATCTAACCCTTCCCTTTTAATTACAGGGACTTCAATGTCGTTCCCTCCTAGCGACGCAGACGTTGTACCAGCTGCCAACGTTCCTGCTTCTTCTGGGCCACCGCAGGAGGTTCGTCTTGGAGAGCCGATGAGAGATGCCTTGAAGGCTCTGGATGCATCCCTGAATGAAGATGATGATGCCCTGAAGGAGGCGTCACAAGGGTCCCTCATAACCGCTCGGGAGGAGAGAAAGCGGTTGAGGCGTGAGGCGAAGGCGCGCAGGGCTGCCTTGGCTACGGGAGCGGGCCCCAGCTCCGTCTCTCGCGCTGGTACTCCATCCGAAGAGGCCCCTGTCGCCCTGTCCACTGCCCGCAGAGAGGTGGCACGTGCAGCTCGGAGCCCGAACGGTAAATCCGCCTCAGGTAATGTTTCTCTCGGAGTTTTTGTTATAAGGATCTTAATGTCATTTGTCCTTACATCTCTCATCTTACAGGACCAAGTCCGATCGAGGGGGAGGCGGAAACCGTCAATCTGAAAGGGACAGAGGGGGCAGTACCTGCCGAACTCGAGCCGACGGTGGGCAACGTCGTTGTGGCTTTGGAGCCTGGGGTAGAGGTTGAGGGGCCTGTAGCCGATAAAGTCATGGATGCCGAACCTGAAGTGGTGGCAGATGATATGATCATTATAACTGAGCCCAGAGTGGCGGCGAATGAGGCGCTCGAGACCGGTGATCCCCCGGCGATGGTGGACGATACAACCGCCACTACTGAACCTGAGATGGTAGTGGACGAGGTGGCTACGATTCCTGAAGACGAGCCAACCGCTCCTTCTCTGGAATCTGGCAATACTCCAGTCATAGCCCTTCCCGTCTACGGTCCTCCGCCGTCTCCCGGTCTTGCGAGCACGACGACGGTCCCCATTGAGTCGGGCGATGAGGCCACAGGCGGTGGTCTTATGTCGATAGAGGAGGGAGTCGCCTCCGTTTCAGCCGGGAGCTCCTCAGGTAAACCCCAAGTGACTGCCTTTCTTAACTTTACAATCTTTTCTGACAAGTTCAGTTTTTCGTAATGTAGGTGCAGCTAGTGCTGATGCCCCACTGCTTGAAGGAGCGCCTTCAACGACTGCTCTGGCGGTGGTCACCCCTCAGCCCTCTCTTACACCGTCAAAGATGTTGGAAGGTATGAGTTTGCAACTTACTAAACTCATCTTTCAAACGTATAATCCATATACTATATTCACATTGTTGTGTCTTTCAGGAGTTCTTTTTGACCATTTGTATCAAGTGTTGGTCCCACACTTCTCCTTTCCATCTGAACTCGCCTCTCCCTCTGGTGGCGCCGGTGAGTACCATTCCTGATTGATATCTTTGTTTTTTCAGTGGTAGAATTATTTCTAACTCTCTCTTGTCCTGACTGCAGTGTTACAAATCGAAGGGGGAGAAGAAAGATCGGTTGCGCTACCGGCCCTTCCGTCCTTGCCACCTGCTTCCACCGGTATAGTAATTATCTTATCAATGACTTTCTCCATATCTATTGGATCATCATCTAATCACATTTTGTCTTTTTCAGCTGTCGTTCCAGTCTCAGTGCCTTTTGAGTCTCATATTACAATACCGGGCGGCCCTTCCCAGCGACGTCCGTCTTCGAAAGGTGCGGCGAATAGTTTGCGCATGTTGAGCGACTATATTGAGGAACTCGACATCGAGGGTCATGTATCTGTTGAGGACTTCGCTACGACGGTTAACCCGATGTTGGCGATATTTGCCACCTTCCATGACGAGGGCATTGTCGCCTCTTGGGTTACCTATTGTCGGGAGATCGAGGCTCGCCTTCATCAGCTGGAGTCAATGTGCCTGTCCCCCGAAACTTTGGCCTTGAGCACTCAACGGGGAGCATGGCTTGAGCAAAGCGCTTCTCATTTCCGTCATCTGGAACAAGAAGTGGCTTTGAGGCTGAAGGAGTGCCAAGATTCTTCAAGCAGAACTGCTCGCTTGCGTGCCGAAGTTGAGGCGAACGCCGCTGAGGTAAAGACCGTCTTCGAGGGTCTTCTGGAGCGCATATCGAATGGGCTGAGACTAAAGCGGGCACTTGATGTCGCCGAGCATGACACTCCAGGCCGTGAAGCTGCTCACCAAGCCGTCAGGGATCAGCTTGCATCCGTCGCACAGCAACGGGCCCAGGTGGAGGCGGAGTTGGCAGTGGTATCCAATCGGGAAAAGGCATGGAAGGAAGTGTACGAACAACTGATAGAGCTACTTAAGACGCTTCCTTCCCAATAGCTGCCTTTGTATCAATGTATTTATAAAAATTTTCTTTTCTGAGTAACATGTATCCGTTCTTTGCTCTTTTGTATGATTCACCATGTATTTAATTGAGGTCAATGAATAAAGATACACACTTTCTTTTGCAATATCTTGTATGCTCTTTTGTTTTCTGCCTTTACATCATGATGTTGTCAATGAACCTGATTGGCAGACAACTTAATTTTTCCAAGAGATAGCGATGGCTTAGGCCGCAGGTTCAGATCAGCCGCCTAAGACTTTTTAATTCTATAAGCCGTGAGGGTCTCATAGAGATTTTTCTCCCTACGGATCGAGAGGATCTCGTAAGTGGATTTTCTCCTTAGGAATCGTGAGGATTCCCAAGTGTGGTTTTCTCTCATAAGTCGAAAGGATCCTATAAGAGAATTTATCCCTCTTACGAGTCGAGAGGGCTCGTAAGCGGTTGTTTCCCTCTTTGTTGAGAATCGACTTCAGAGAGTGAGACCCGTGAATAGTATGCAAGAGACCATTTAGGATTGACTTGCAGGGTCCCATTGTTCAGGAAGCAAGTTTTTGAATCCTTACTGCCCGAGATGTGAGTCAAAGAAGCTCTCGTCACGGAGTGTTTGTATCCGTGAGTTGAGGATTTTGTTAGGGATTATTTGTTTCCCAAGCGCCAAGGATTATTTGTGTCCTTGGGGTTTGAAACGAGTCGAGGGTTCCCACGGAGGCGCTGGTGGCTCTGCGAGTCGACGCGGATCAGGAGGCTCTCGTCAAGGAGTGTTTGTATCCGTGAGTCGAGGATTTTGCTAGGGATTATTTGTTTCCCGAGCGCCAAGGATTATTTGTGTCCTTGGGGTTTGAAACGAGTCGAGGGTTCCCACGGAGGCGCTGGTGGCTCTGCGATTCGACGCGGATCAGGAGGCTCTCGTCAAGGAGTGTTTGTATCCGTGAGTCGAGGAGTTTGCTAGGGATTATTTGTTTCCCAAGCGCCAAGGATTATTTGTGTCCTTGGGGTTTGAAACGAGTCGAGGGTTCCCACGGAGGCGCTGGTGGCTCTGCGAGTCGACGCGGATCAGGAGGCTCTCGTCAAGGAGTGTTTGTATCCGTGAGTCGAGGAGTTTGCTAGGGATTATTTGTTTCCCAAGTGCCAAGGATTATTTGTGTCCTTGGGGTTTGAAACGAGTCGAGGGTTCCCACGGAGGCGCTGGTGGCTCTGCGAGTCGACGCGGATCAGGAGGCTCTTGTCAAGGAGTGTTTGTATCCGTGAGTCGAGGATTTTGCTAGGGATTATTTGTTTCCCAAGCGCCAAGGATTATTTGTGTCCTTGGGGTTTGAAATGAGTCGAGGGTTCCCACGGAGGCGCTGGTGGCTCTGCGAGTCGACGCGGATCAGGAGGCTCTCGTCAAGGAGTGTTTGTATCCGTGAGTCGAGGATTTTGCTAGGGATTATTTGTTTCCCAAGCGCCAAGGATTATTTGTGTCCTTGGGGTTTGAAACGAGTCGAGGGTTCCCACGGAGGCGCTGGTGGCTCTGCGAGTCGACGCGGATCAGGAGGCTCTCGTCAAGGAGTGTTTGTATCCGTGAGTCGAGGATTTTGCTGGTGACACTGGCTTCTTCGGTTGAAATGAACCGTCGAGGTCTGGCTTCGTCATCTGACGGAGTCTGTTGGGAAAGTACGGTTTCCTTTTTGTTTACGCCCTTGGATTGTATACAGGGATCGATGTGATCTTAACTGTAGGGCCAAAGCTTCATCATCATTTTTTTTTTTGGTTTTATTTCCGCGATGCTCTATCATTTCAGCTTTATATCGCGAAGGTCGCGATTGCCCAATCATTTCGGCTATTTTTCGCGGTGCCCAATCATTTCGGCTATTTGTTTCATTTTTACCCGTCGCTTTTTATTACGAGTTGCCCAATCATTTCGGCTATCTTGCATGCATACATTTTACTTGCTGCTTTTTATTGCAAGTTGCCCTATCATTTCGGTTATTTCGTATGCATGAGCGGCCTACTGGCTTTCGCCGTAAACCTGAAATTGGACACCGATTTCGGCATCAGCACCGCTACAACTGGGATATTACCAGGAGCGAATCATCATTTGCCTCTGCCGTTGTCGAACAAAGGAGGCTTAGCGACCAGGGTTAGGGTCCTATCGGCTAAAACTTTTGACTTCATGAGCCGTAAGGGTCTCATGAAGGTATTTCTCCCTACAAATCGTGAGGATCTTGTAGGTGTATTTTCTCCTTTGGAACCGTGAGGGTTCCTAAGTGTTTTGTTCTTCTGCAAGTCGTAAGGATCCTACAGGAAGGTTTTCTCCTCATAAATCGAGGGGATTTATAAGGGTTGTTTACCATGCGAACGTATTCCCAGTCATGGATGGACCTTGGTTAGGGAAACGTTTATTCACGCCCGTGGATTGTATACAAGGGTCAATATGGAACCACTTGTAGGGCAATATTGGGAGTTTTGTGGGGGTTTGCTTAAGCACAGGTTTAGGTCTCTGTGACTTAAGACTTTCAAATCCTATGAGCCGTGAGGGTCCCATAAGAGAGTTCTCCTTACGAGTCGTGAGGATCTCGCAAGTATATTTTCTCCTTAGGAATCGTGGGGATTCCTAAGTGTGTTGCTCCCTTGTGAGTCGTAAGGATCTCACGCGGGTGGTTTCTCCTTATAAGGTCGAGAGGACCCTATAAGTGTCATTTAATGAGGTTGCGCCCTTTCGGGTTTTCACAAACACTCGACGGTAGCCCTGCTGTTTTTACTCACGGAGCCCTTTCAGGTTTTCATCTGTGCCCTTTTTTGCTTATGGACATACCGTTTTTTTTTGTTTTTGTTTTTTTTTACACCCTGTGTTATTGAGATCCTTTCACTCTTTGTTATTGAGATCCTGACTTTTCAAATCCCCATATTAATAATAATTACGATATTTATAACAAGTATATATGGTTTTACCAAATCCCATTCCATATATCATATGGTGTTAGCAGCATACTCATTGGTAATACCTTGCATTGCTGAACCAAGCCGCCAGCGTTCGAATCCCATATCCTACATACTTTTGTGCGCTTGATTGTATCATGTTTGATAATACATGGAAATCTTTCTTCTCTTTTTTTTTTTACGAGGTCGCGCCCTTCCAGGTTTTCACGAACACTCGCCGGTAGCCCTGCTGTTTTTACTCACGGAGCCCTTTCGGGTTTTCATCCGTGCCCCTTTTTTTTGGTGCTGGACATACCGTTTTTTTTTTCAGCCTAAGGATGCTGCGGTAGTAGTTTAAAGACGTTTCGGTCTGCTATTAGTTTAAGGACATTTCGGTCCATCATTAAGGAAGGCCATTTACTGCTTATAGAGTTTGGGCTTAAGAAGATAGCGAGCGGATATAGTTGTCGTCATCTACCGTTGACCTAGGCCGTAGCTCATTAAGCGTAGTATTTCTTTAGGAAACGACCGTTTATTGGCCTAAAAGGCCTTTCACCGTGCATGTCCACGAGTAGATAGGCCCCACCCTGGTAGACCTTATCAATGATGTATGGGCCCTCATAGTTTGGCTCAAACTTTCCCCGCTTAGCGCGATTGGGGATCATAGGCCTTTTGACCACTAGCACGAGTTCGCCTTGACGAAATGTCCTTGGTCGGGTCAATCTTTCGTATGAGCGCGTCATCTTTGCTTTATAAGCTTCCAGATTTTGTTGTGCTAGAAGCCGGATTTCATCAAGGGCGTCAAGCTCTTCAAACCGAAGGTGAGCATTTTCTTCGTCTGTCAGCTCGTAGTGGACTGCCACTCGTAGAGAGGGTAATTCTATCTCGAGAGGGAGTACTGCTTCCGTCCCAAATACCAACGCGTATGGCGTTGTGTTTGTGGCCGTTTTGAACATGGTTCGATACGCCCAAAGAGCCTCTTGCAATCTTTCGTGCCAATCTCTCTTATTTCGTGACACTGTTTTCTTCATGATCTTCGTCAAGGTCTTGTTGAAGGCCTCAGCTAGACCGTTAGCTCGCGGATTATAAACTGAGGAATATCTCCAGTCTATGTTATGCTGCTGTGCGAAGCGGCTGATTTTATGACTTCGGTAGGCTGGCCCGTTATCAGAGATGATCCTTCTTGGGGTTCCGAACCGGTATATGACATGCGTTTTGAAGAAATGGAGGATATTCTCCGTCTTCACTTCTCTCAATGGTACTGCTTCTGCCCATTTGGAGAAATAATCAGTCGTCGCCAGGATGAAACGATGTCCCTTTGACGATGCTGGTTCGATGGGGCCGACTATGTCAGTTCCCCACATTTCGAATGGCCAACTAGCCACTGTTGGATGCAGTGGATTGGGATGCTGATGGATGAAGTCTTCATGAATTTGGCATGAATGACATTGCCTCGCGTATTCCAGGCAATCCTGCATCATCGTGGGCCAGTAGTAGCCCATCCGTTTTATCTTCAACTTCATCTTTGGGCCCGCTTGATGAGAACCGCAGATTCCGTCATGAACTTCCTGAACGACTCTTTCCGCTTCGTCTGGTCCAAAGCATCTCAGCCACAGAGAATCAAATGACCTCTTGTATAGAGTATCATTGACGAAGGCGAAAGACAGAGCTCGTTTTGTGAGCTGATGTCTTGCGGACGCATCTTCAGGCATTTGGTGGGACTTGAAGTAGTCTATAAAGACTTCCCTCCAATCATCAACCTTCTCGTGGTCTTTTATTTGTAAGGTCGCTCGTTCAGTCACTCCCTTCTCTTCGGGTGATTCCGAAGGTATTTCTGCGGGGGCGAGCACCCGACGGCTTTGTATTATGATTCTAACGTTGTCGAGGTTCGCGTCAGCCAATTCTTTAGCAAGTTTGGCCAGTGCGTCCGCTTTGCTGTTTTCCGCGCGCGGTATACTTTCCAACGTGTAGGAGGGAATTTGGGTTAGCAGTTGCTGCACTTTTTCACCGTATTTTACCAATTCCGGTTTGCATGTTTGGTAATCGCCGTTCACTTGACTGACGACCAGTTGGGAGTCCCCATATATGAGGAGGCTTTCAATTCCCATGTCAATGGCGATCTCGAGGCCTGCTATCAAAGCTTCATATTCAGCTTCATTATTCGTCCTCGGCTCTGTTAAGGAGAAGGCGAAGCGCATTATTCCTCCTTGTGGAGTCACAAAGATGAGTCCTACCCCTGATTTGATCATTGGCGTACTTTGTTTGTGCTTTTTCATGGAAGATGCTCCATCGAAATAAAGCTCCCATCGGGTATTATCACCATCGATCGCATCAAACGCATGTTCGTCCGGAAGATCGCAGTTTAAAGGAGAGTCGGCTGGTATCGGGTGCTCAGCAAGGAAATCGGCGATGGCCTGGCCTTTTATTGCCCTGAGAGGTTGATATGTTATCGAAAATTCCATCAAGAGCAGGGCCCATTTAGCGAGTCGCCCTGTCAATATGGCTTTTGACATTAGATATTTGAGAGGGTCCACTTTTGAAATAAGACGGACTTCGTGCGCCAACGCATAGTGCCTAAGCTTTGTTATTGCGAAGATCAACGCCAGGCAGTGTTTTTCAATAGGAGAGTAGTTGCTTTCTGCCCCCAGCAGAACTCGACTTAAGTAGTAGAGTGCTCTTTCTTTCCCTTGGTCGTTCTCTTGTGCCCATAATGCGCCTAAAGAACCTTCGAGGGCGGTTGTATAAAGAATGAGAGGCTTCCCCTTCACTGGAGCAGCCAACACCGGAGGGTTTTGCAGATACTTCTTGATCTCATCCAATGCGCCTTGGCATTTGTGATCCCAAACGAATGGGGTTCCCTTCTTCATCAGGTGACTATAAGGACGGCACTTTCCTGAAAGGTTGGCCATAAATCGCCGTATATACGCGAGCTTCCCTTGGAGAGATCGTAGCTGTTTGAGGGCCCTTGGCGGAGGCATTTCCATGATCGCTTTAATCTTAGACGGGTCTATCTCAATACCTCGGTGCCGGACGATGAATCCCAGGAATTTGCCCGAGGAAACTCCGAATGCACACTTGAGCGGGTTCATCTTCAAGTTGTATTGTCGAAGGCGTTGAAACACGGTCTTCAAATGCTCGAGGTGTTCTTCGTATGATTTGCTTTTAACCACGAGATCGTCGATATAGCATTCGACGATTTCGTGTATAAGGTCGTCGAAGATCTTCGTCATGGCCCTCTGATAAGTAGCACCGGCGTTCTTCAAACCGAAGGGCATCACTTTATAACAAAATATACCAAGAGGAGTCCTGAAGGCTGTGTGCTTCTGGTCTTCTAGATGCATTTTTATCTGGTTATACCCCGATGAGCCGTCCATGAAGGAGAAAACTTCATGAGTGGATGTATTGTCTATCATCAGTTCAGTGACTGGCACTGGGAAATCATCCTTCGGGCAAGCTTTATTAAGATCCCGGAAGTCTACGCATATGCGCACTGTCCCTTTTTTCTTCATCACTGGGACGATGTTGGCGATCCATTCAGGGTACTGAACTTCCTGGATGAAGCCAAAGTCGATTAACTTTTTGACTTCGGTATTTATGCTCATCTCAAGCTCGAGTCGCATTCTTCTCGGCGCCTGTTTGACTGGCTTGACGTTCGGGGATATTGCTAGTCTATGTACAGCAACTTCTGGATCTAGTCCCGGCATCTCGGAATAGTTCCATGCGAAGCAATCTTTATGCTGCACAAGGACGTCTTTTAACGCAGCCACCCTCTCTTCAGACAGCAGCTCGCTGACGAATGTCGGTCGCGGATCATTTATTGTCCCCAACTCGATTCTCTTGAGGTTATCTGCAGTAGTATGGATTCCATCTTCCAGCTCTTTTGGCGCTGGGGGAAATTCTGAGATTACCTCATCGCTGCTGTTTTCAAAGCACCAAGGAAGGCTGTTCATGTCCTCAGACTCTTCCTTTAATATTGTTACCACGTGGCAAGTGCGGATTTTCTGCCAATCCCAATGCGGAGTTGGTTCTATCCTTGTGTCTTCGGGTTCGTGCTTTTGCGGCGGCGCTACCCTCCAGTTGTCAGACAACGCGAATTTGCCAAGCTGATATTGGTCCTCAACCCAATTCTTAAAGGTGAAGCAATCTTCAAGCGGATGCCCTACTACTCGATGGTAAGAGCAATAATTTGGGTTGGAGACTTCGCCCGCTTGCTCAGGGTGTTTAGACTCTGGCAGAGTGAGCATTTGATGTTTTAGAGCAAGATCAAGTATTTTCCTTGTTTTGTTCCGAGGAAATGAGTATGCTCGACCCATTTTCTTCATGAGGGCTAGGCCAATAACGCTCGACTCTCGGATGCGTGGCTTTTTAGCTCTGCTTTGTGGTTGTCGAGCACCTTTTCGGCCCTTCGACTTGTTTTTACTTTCGCGTCGAACCCTTTTTGCAGCAGGCTGACGTGGGGCAGCATCTTCGTTCTTTACTGCCTGTTGAAGGAGACACTGTGTCTTGGCTTTCTCATAGATTGCCATTTCACGATCGTGATCATCTCGGGCTTTTTGACTCGCATCCTTTATAAGTTTGCTCATCTGGTCTTCAGACGATGTACTGGGCGGTTTTGTATCAGGAACTTTTGCTGGCTCAGGATTAGCGTCCTCCCATTGAGCGTCCGCCTCTTCATCGAAATCATACATGACATAACAGCTGTTTACTAGCTCCCGTTTCTTTGACCGGATGTACCCAAGCCCTTTTGTTTCTATTCTCCCGTTAGGCAGTTTGCATTGAGTCCCGGGAACGTTCCAGACCTTGTCATAGAATTTGGCCTTTCTAACGGTTTGTTCGAAAGGTATTGCCTGGCGCTTCAACAGTTTCTTCAAACCTTTGGTATAATATCTGGGAAGACGGATGGGCTGAAGCCTGTCGAGCGTGGGATCCGCGCCAAGCCAAATTTCTTTTTCCACCTTGTTTTCTTCAGAACGGTAGAATAGGATTGCCTTCTCGCCTTTTCGTCCGGGAGGAATATAGAATGTGTTCAATTCTTCTACGCTGTTGGCGTTGAGTACATCCAGTTCTTTGTAATGTTCAAGCGGCACCATGGTTATCTGCAGACTTCGCTCTTCATCAGCAGAAGCTCGTATTGACAGCCGAGCAGGGAATACAGCGTGAACTTCATCCTCTGAATCACTACCGAAGATCAATGAAGGAACGGATGGTCCTGGCCTGGTGGATTGGGATGGACCTGAATAAATTATATCCTCCTCCTCCTCGGTGTCACTGCCGAAGACAGGGATGGTGGCGTTAGTTTTGTTCTCCGGTTTGTGACACCTTTCCGTGTCTTCGAAACTCGGTAAGAAGTACTTGGCATCTTCATACTTGCGAACTTCGTTCACGGAAAACGGATTCAGTTCTCCCGCCACTGTGTACTCGAGGCCATCCCTACAATACTTCATGCACTGATGTTGTGTAGAAGGAATGATATTGTACTCGTGTAGCCATGGTCGGCCGAGCAGAGCATTGTAGCACGTCTTGGCGTCTATAACATGGAATTTGATGTCTGTGACGAGCAACCCGAAGCGTAGCGTCAATATCACAGATCCAAGAGTCTTTGAGGATTGAGAGTCGAAACCGGAGATGGTGATTTTGTCTCGGGCGAGGTGTTGGACACTCATGCAAATCTCCTTTAACACTCGCACATTGAGTAAATTAACAGACGATCCGTTATCGACCAAGATTTTACCTATCTTTATATCATGGCAGTATCCTGAGACATAAAGGGGGCGATTGTGTTCACACGTCCCGAGGAGAATGTCTTCATCACTAAAAGCAACGTCGGCTGTGTGCACCTCTTCCAATTCATCCTTCATCTTTTGTTCGGCTAGGAAGGCTTGGAACTGGTCCGGATCTTGTAGGGCCTTAATCAAAGAATCCCTCGCCTCTTTTGATAGTAATAGGGCATCGAGAATGCTGAGTTGCGAGGGTAGCTTTCTCAGATGCGCCAAGACATTGTAATCCACTTTACTCCTCTTTGGCGGGTTCTTGGCGGTTAACTCTTCCGCGACTTGGTCATCCAAAGCAATGTCTTCAGAGACCTTCTCTTTCCCTTTGTTTTTCTTGTTTAAGGGTCCGAGATTCTTTTCAGGTAGCGTCCGATTGCGTAGCTGTATATTTTCACAAGCCTTCGGTTCTTCTTCTTTTCCCGAAGTGGATTCTTTGAAGAGGGGGCCAAGCTCTAGCTCCTCATCGGAATCGCTCCCAAATGTAGGCACTTGTGATCCGGCGGTGTTAATCATGTGACAATTGCTGGCAGTTCTTTCAAGCTCTTTGGTCGTGTTTCTTTGCTCCCGAAGAATTTTACGCTTTTCCCATTTAAAGCGTTGTCGATTAGCGACGTATCCTTGCCACCACTTATCGAAAGCTTTGCAATCTTGGGTGGAATGCGAGACCTTCTGATGATATAAGCAATAAGAGGGGTGCATTTCTACCACGCCAGTACGTTTTTCTTCAGAGGGTGGTAGATTCATGCCCATCGATATGGCCTTAGCAAACTTCTTTTTTATCTTGAATTGGCTTTTGTTAGCGGTGGAGGCATTTTGCTCCAGCGGGATCATCTCAGCTCTTTCCTCAAGTCGCTGGCGCTTGGCTCTTTCGAATATAGCCGTCTCGCGTTCTCGATCAGCTTTACTTTTCAATCGAGCTTCACTAAGAAACGCGTCAATGATTTCGATTGATAACTCCGAAACCCTTGACTCAGTATTTGCCCCTAGCGTTTTAGTGCCAGAAGTCCCTTCATCGTTCGTGGTCGAATGGGAGATCATATGACAGCTCGCCACATATTCCTCGGATTCATCCGATGAACTTTCTCCCTCATCTTCTTTCTGGAAGACGTGATCAAGGAAATCTTGGAGCGTAATGGGAGTCCGCGCCTTTTGGTTGTACTCATCCAGTGCGTCGATTTGCTTTTGTAAGTCCATGCGCTTGTCGCCAGGCTTCACGGGCTTCTTAGATTTCTTCTTCTTCTTTTTCGAAGATTTTGACGGCTGACTATGAGCGCTTGAACTACCACCATCGGTCTTCGGAGTCGGTCGTGGCTTCAACATCCCCTCAATAACCTGCGGTTCCAAGGGGTTCTTCCACTTGACTGCTGGACAGGTCTGAAGATCATTTAGCATTCTCCTCGTTTTGGCTGATAATACAACCTCCCAGGGAGTTTCTTCAACAACGGAGCATGTTGCCCCCGGCGTATTCGTCCCCTTAGAGGTGTGGGGCTGCAGAGGATTCACCTTCCATTTGTCAGATAGCGCAAATTTGCCCTGACGGTACTGGTTCTCAAGCCAATTCTTGAAAACGTAGCAATCCTCGATGGGATGGCCTAGCACTCGATGGTAAGGGCAATAATTGGGCTCGTTGGCGTCGTTCGGTTGCAACGGACGTTTTGGATCTGGCAGATTTATGAGTCTGTTGCGCAGCGCCAGCTCGAATAGCCTCCTCGTTTTATCACGGGGGAAAGAGTAAGGGCGTCCCATCCTGTCCTCAAGGGGTACGTATGGGCGTGTATTGTTTAGACGAGCAACCGGCTTCGAGTCGCTCGGTTGTTGTTGGGCATTAGCGACAATGATCGCTTTTCCCTTTCCTTTATCGTTTCGGGAGTCCGGTTTCGGGAGAGGGGGTTTATGGCCCATCTAGTCCATCTGTGCTAATTTGTCGATCAAAGCCTGGAAGGAAGTCGGCTTGAAGAACATCATAAACTGTGAAATGGTTGCTTGTGGATCGAGGGTTCCAACAAACATTCCCACCGCAGGGGCTTCTTCTATGCGTTGTTCACACTTCGACCATAGATTACGCCACCGTATAGCGTACTGAACCCATGTCTCGCCGGGTTTTACTCTGGCATTGATCAGTGCCGTCATCGGGGTACGCTCACTGGCACTTGCAAAACGTTGGGTGAAGAGCAGCTCCATCTCCGCAAAGGTTTTAATAGAGTCGTTGGGAAGCTCAGAATACCATTCAAACGCCGTGTCTGATAAGCTTCCAACAAACTGGCGAAGCAAAAGCTTGTCGTCGCCGCCGGTGTTACCACAAAGCGCCCTGAATTGGGCAACATGTTGATGGGGATTGTCGGTTCCTTTGTAGACATGAAACTTGGGAATTGTGTAACCTGGCGGGTATTTGATTTGGTCATACCAGCCCGGATACGGTCGCCCCGTTTTTACGACGTGGCCGGCTGCTTCGGTCGCCTGATGCACCCGTATTTGCTGGGCGATATATTCATCCAAATCAGATTTTGATATGGTATCCTCTTTAGCTGCGGATAGAGCCGGTGGATGATTCGATGTCTCTCCCCTATCATCTCCAAGGACGATCGGGGGTTCTTCAGTTGGGGGATCTGGTTGTATCATCATCCCTATCATGTCCTGGAAGAGGAGACCCATCCGCTGTATGTTGGTCGCTTGTTCAGCAACCTCTTTGTCCCTCTTTTCCAGTACTCGGCGAAGGAACTCGGCGTCGGTCTCTTCTTCTTGGCGTTCATCTAAGGACGTCCCAGGATTCTCTTTTGGCTCCGTAAGTGCAGCCATTGTAGTCATCATCTCCTGGAGCTTTTGTTGCTGCTCCTGAGCCTTGGTCACTGACCGGGTAAGCGGTCGGTGACCCGTAGAAGTACGACTTTCTTCCTTTCCAGAAGCCATATAGACCGTATGAACTGTTATGCCCCCTGACTTGGGGCGTTTAGGTTCGCCGCTTTTAAACTTTGTCATTGTCACGGGAGCTTTCTCTGGCCTTTTCCTTTTGTGGACCATTGAGGTTGAAGGAGCCGTTGGAGTGGGCATCCTAGCAACTGTCACCCCCTGCTGTTTAATGGGGTAGTTTTTGTTATTTTCCACCTTCGCCTTTTTCTGGTGACGCAAGTGGTCTGGATCGATCACGGAGTCTTGAACCCTCCGCCATACTTTATAAACTTTTGAGGATAGCCGTTGAGGGGGCTGTTCTTGTTTTGTTTCTGGAACTTTTTCCATAGGCGGAGGAGATCTTTTCAATGCAGCAATTGGAGAGTTCTTTCTTACCTTCCTCAGCAATTTAAAGCTGTTCCTAGTTGGAACAGCAGCGTTGACCTCCACCACTGGAGCAGGTGGGGTTAGCCCTGAGGGAGAGTTGCCCCCTGCTTTTCTCACTCGTCGCCAATGGCGACGTCGCGCACGACGAGCCGTTGGGACTGGCTCGGAAATCGAGATGGTTTCTTGTTGCCCCCTGTTTGAGTGTGGGGTAACTGCCGATATCAGCCTATCGAAGACTGATGCCTTTTGACCAGCTGGGGGAGGAGTGGGAACCGTCAATCTTGTGAAGACCGACTCTCTGATGGGAGAAGCCGCTTTAACGACTTCCAAAGCAGCGGCCGTTGCCCTCTTTGGGACGACCACTTTACAGTTCTGACCTAGCCTGCTGAAAACGGAGGCTGTCGGCTTAGTAGCGGGCGACCCGTTGACAGGGGTCGTGGTAGTAGTGAGCCGGTCGAACATCGACTTCTTGTTCGCCTCCGGTGCGGATATCGGCATAGAGAAGCTTGTAGGCGTGACCATGGTCCCGAAAAACAGGCCGGTGGTGGCCTGGGTCACCTGTTCTACCGGCAGAGCAAGGAAAGAGGCCGCTTGGGGCCCATATGTTACACCTCTCGGTGAGGTGGAGCGTCCGTTGCAGTGGTGCTTCGCGCATTTGGTGCAGTTAGAATCCATGGATGCTTGAGTTCTGCGCCAGACAAAAGACCAAATCTTAGCAACTTGAAATCCGAAGGCAACCATTTAACAAACCACGATTGGTTCGCGAAAACGACACACGAAGTGTGGAGTGGAAAGAGGAAAAGGTCCCACCGGGCGTGCCAGAATCTGTTCCCCTCCGAACGGCGGCCTGGACTTCGCGTCCGTTGCCTGAGGTTCGGGGCAGATGCTATTTGGTTTTATCCGTTTATCTCTCCGAAGATGCCAAGTTGATTTATGGCACCGTGTATCGGAGGTTTAGACGGATGCGGCCGATATAGCAGACTTCGTCAGATTCCCCCTCAGGGTGAGGGGTTTTTGATTGTGGGGACGCTCTTCCCTGCAGGCGCAAGCCCCTGCCGCTGCCGCATCGCGGTAACAACTTTCTCCTTCTCCAGAATTTCACTTCATGTCGTGTGTGTTTGTTTTGTTTGTGGTTGCCCGTGGATTGTATACGGAGACTGAGTAATGCCGTCGCCCGTAGGACGTGGATTAGTCCAAATCCGTATTTACTTAGATTTGGGTTTGGTGTTTTTTGGTTTAAGGATGCATTAGTCGCGTTGCGGCTAAGATCAACTTAAACGTTCGTCAAGGATACGTTAGTCCTGTTTTGGACTAAGATCGACTTGACGTAGTGATTGATTTAATTATCTGGCCGTTGGGACTCGTCACTTCTCTGACGTCGTTGAGGGATTACAACGACAGGCGTCAGAGGAGTTCAGAAATATACCCTTGAACCAAAGTTGATTTGGAGTTTTATTGTTTATTTAAATATCTAAGGACACATTAACCGTATTTGGGGCTAAGATCAACTTAGACGGGACCGTTTAGATCCGGCAAAAGAGCATTCGGGCTCTATTGCGCCAGTTTAAGGACGTGGTGGTCCATTATTAGTTGAGGAACGTTTCGGTCCGTCGCCAGTTTAAGGACGTAGTGGTCCATCATTAGTTTAGGGACGTCTCGGTCCAATATTAGTTTAGGGACGTCTCGGTCCATCATTAGTTTAAGGACGTTTCGGTCCGATATTAGTTTAAGGACGTTTCGGTCCACGAGTTTAAGGACCCCGCAGTCCATATGGGTGTGTGGTCGTTGGGACCCGTCACCTCTTTGACGTCGTTGAGGAATTACAACGATAGATGTCAAAGGAGTTCGGAGATGTACCCTCGAACCGGACGTAAATTGATTTAGGAGAGCCATTTTGCTCAGTCAATTTAATTTTAAGGACTTACGGCCAAAATTGGGCTAAGTCCAGTTGAAAATGTTCAACACCATCATTTATTTTTTTTATTAGACCTGTGCTAGGGCTTTGCCCATACTTAAATAATGCATTGCATTACTTCAGGCCATTTATGCCCATTTTGATTGGGATCTGCCCTTTTTATTATGATGCAGATCATTTATTTTGGTCCATTGGACCTTTCAATTGGGCTTTGCCCTTCCAAATAATGCACAGCATTTTATTTATTAGGCTTGTTAAGCCTTTTAATTGGGCTTGGCCCTTCAGGAAGTGAAATGCATTGCATTTGTCAGGCGCTTTGCGCCAATCACTGAGCGCAAGCTCATAAGGTAGTGACACGTGTCATGCTCTGGGGAGCGCAAGCGCAACAGTGCAGCGCGCTGCGCTGTTGCGCTGGCGACACGTGGCGTGCTCTCAGCGAGTTGCGCCAATTCCAGAGAGCAAAGCTCTATCTTAAGGGCGCTTAGTGCAAGTGGTTTTATAGCCGACACGTGGCGCTCTCTTAAGAGCGCAACGGCGCAGTTTGGAAGTGCAAAGCACTAAGAATTTTTTAGATTCAAGAAGGGAAGTGCAAAGCACTGTTTAATTTCTTGATCTGAATTAGATCAAAGAAAAATAAATTTTTCTTTATTTGAAGAACCAGAGGTTCATAAAAAAGTGCAAAGCACTATTTAATTTCTTGATCTGAAATAGATCAAAGAAAAATAAATTTTTCTTTATTATTTGAAGAACCAGAGGTTCATAAAAGTGCAAAGCACTATTATTATTTTTTTTATTATTATTATTATTTTTATTGTTTTTAAAGAACCAGGGGTTCACAAGAAGTGCAAAGCACTGTTTATTATGTAAAGATCATTGATCTTGTTTTTAGACCAATGATCTATTAGAAGGAATTTCTTCTAATCCATGAAGGTTCTTTACCTTTTTCTTGAAATCTTTTCAGAGTTCTCTCTGTTTAAAGTTCTTAAGTTCTCAAGAAAAATGTTCATCCCTTTGAATTGAGGCTTAGGGTCCTTTTTATAGTGCTCACAAATTAGTTAAATTTGTTAAAGAGATCATTCTCTGAGTGATTTGGGGAATTTTCCCCACCGTTGGATCTTTGATCCAAGGGCTTCTGCTTTGCAGAAGAAAATCTTCTTGTTTTAACAAGAACAGAAAAGATTTCTTAAAATCTTAATTCAGTTTTGGCGCAGATGCCCCAGCGTGTGACACGTGTCGCGCAGCGCAGAGCGCAGCGCAACTGCGCTAGCGCATCTGCGCTGACACGTGTCGCGCAGCGCAGCGCAACTGAAGCGTTGCTTCAGGCAAATAGAGCTCTGCTCTGATTGGGCGCGCCTTCTTGGGCGCTGCGCTGACGTATTAGCGCCAGACACGCGGCGCGTTGCGCCCGAGACTTGAAGCGTTGCTTCAAAATTCGAATTTTGAATTCAAACAGAGCTTTGCTCTGGTTGGGCGAAACAGCTGTTTTGGCAAGGGACGATCGGCGCCGTAGGATGCGTACGCCGGCGGCTATAAATAGAGGTGGGATCCTCTTCAGGGTCCATAATTCGCTATAATTTTCTCGTCCCTTCGTGTGTTAGCTCGGTGGTCTTCCCTTTAGGTCGGGATCCCAGCGTTTTCTCATCCGAGGATTCATCCTTTTGATCGGGTTAGATGTCTTCTACCAAGGAGTCTGTAGACATAACCCAGGTAGAGTCTAGAGAGTCTTCTGCAACTTCCTCTTCCATGTCTGAATCGGAGTCCCCCGGGGAAGTTAGGGTTAGTCATGCTCCCCGGGGTCAGGCGACGGGGGCGGTCCCCAGAGCGCAGGTCAGGGGCATCCGTGACGCGTCTTCCATACTGAGTCATGCGGACGAGCTCGCCACCATCCGGGCTCGTTTCCATATCCCTCTCGGCTACTCGCTTCGTCTGGCCGGGGAGGGGGAGAGGGCAGACCAGGTACGGGGCAATGAGATTGCCTTGTACCTGGAAGTCTTTTGGGCTGGGATGCGCTTGCCCTTCTCCTCCGAGGTGAGTGCGGTATTGAATTGTTTTGAGTTAGCCCCGGGACAGTTGTGCCGAACTCTTGGTGGATTCTCCTCGGGTTCCTGGTCCGGTTTAAATTGCGGCAGATCCCTTTCAGTCGGAGCCTTCTCTTATTCTCTCTCTGCTATAAAAACCACCCCGGCAACTCGCAAGGGCGAGCCGAGCTGGGTATACATTTCTTTTAGAAAACACCAAGGAGGTGCTACCGGGTCGGGGGTCGTCGTAGTACCTTCTTCTATCCACGAATGGAAGAAGAAGTTTTTGATTGTCGGGCCACCCGAGTTGTGCCCATCCAGTGGCACAGGGCCAACTGCCCACGGGTGGAGCGGTCGAATGATCCCGACGTGGTGACAGTGTCGGAGTGGGAGCCCTTCCTCCGGGGTGATGTGTTGCTGTCTAAGCAGGCCCTCAGTTGGGCTGGGCTCAGCCCCGCTCAGTTTGCGGGTAAGTCAGGAGTTTTTAGGCGACTTGTTTAGACTTGTATATTCTTCCACTTTTTCTGGCATTGCTAACTCCTTCTTTGTATTTTCGTCTTATGCAGAACCCATGGATCTAGGTAAATTTCGGGCAGCCCTAGTCGAACAGAAGAAGGGGAAGAAGGCCGGAGGTGTCGGTCCCTCTCGCCCGTCGTCAGCTCCGGCTCTATCGGCGGCCGCCCCAGCTAGGCGCTCAAGCGCGCCCAGGGCCCCGGAGTCCAGCCATGCGCCGAGCCGAAAACGTGCTCGGGAGCAGGACCCCCGGGTTTTGGAGGTGGGAGGTGAGACTGGTTCCCCTGCGTCTCTCCTCAAGAGGTACCATAGGACGGTGCCCCGCTCCCCGGCTTCCCCGATCATCGTGGATGACGGGGAGCTTCGCTTTGAGGTGCCCTCGGGACTTTCCGTCACCGACAACCTGCTCTCGGAGATGGAAAGGTCGGCCGGGGGCAGAATCCCTCGAGGGACCCTCAGGGCCCAAAGGGCGGCCATAGCCCCGGAGGCCATGCAGGTCAGTGTTCGCACCTCGCTCGGGTTTTCATTCAGTATATTTGTTCGCAAGATTGGGTGCCCCTTCTCTTTTTGACCCTCCTTTGTTTTCTTCAGGTCCTCCAGCACTGCACCCTTGTCGTCAACATGGAGGACGAGGAAATTGCCCCGGTGATGCAGACCGCGGGAGAGCTCTCCTCGCGGGAGGAGAGCTCCAGGCTGGAGTTGGAGGCTGATTGATCGATTTTCCGTTGTGTTTGTAGAAATTTGTAAAGAAATCACAACCAAAAATTATTTGACCGCAATCAACTATGGTGTCGGATGTAGAATGTTAGTGAGTGCGGATCGTCCACAGGGAAAGTGTAATCGTTCGTCTTTTGAATTAGATGAGTCGAAACTTTAAGAAAAGAAAACAAAACAATTCATGATTTAAATTTGAAGTTCAAGAAATGAGAAAAATCTAGATCTAAGAAAGCATTAAAAGATAGAATCAAGAATTGATCGTTTGTTGATTTTTCCAAACCAAATCTCAAGAATCGAAATGAGGCTCGTAGGAATCGATCGGATCTATAGATGTGATGTAATCTTACAATTACGTATTCTTATCCTTCGATGAATTGATACTAGATCGATGATGATCGATGAGAATTAGGGATTTCTTGTGAAACTAGGGTTTCATCTTATCCCTTGTTCTTTCGTCGATATCATTCACATTCTAGCCTCTAGTAAATTCAAGAAACGATCGTAGATCCCTAATTTCGAGCAATCACAATCAAGAAAGTATCGCTACGAAACTAGGTCATCGATTCTTGAACTTGCTAGGGTTTACAAAACTCGTAGGACTTAAAAATCGTATTAAGATTTGTTACATCATCATTCTACAATCGTCTCGACTCCTTTACGAGCGGAGTTTTACTCAAACATCACAACAAGAACAACAATTACAAATTGAGATCTAATCATGATGCAAGAATTAAAAGAAAGCAAGATTAAAGAATTTCACCTTTTATTTATATCAACAATTTCATTACATTCGCTCAAGAACTACAAGAGGAAGAATTCGATCGTCGACTTGGCTTCGCTCGTCTCCGTGGATCGCGGATCGGCTTGGATCACTTGCCCGATTGAAGATCGGCTCGGCTCCTAAAAGGTTGAAGGCTTCTCGCTTGATTTGGTACTCAAGATCTTGGATTTGGAGTGGAATTAGGGTTAGGGTTTCGCACAAGCCTTGTCACGAGACTTGTGGAAGAAGATGGTGTAGAATGAACCAATGATTATTGATTAGCCTTTAACCCTAGATCTAGGTTCCTATTTATAGATAACTAACCCTAGATCTAGGATTTCAAATTCTAAGTTTCCCTCCAAAAGTTTGTTGAGGAAATTCAAATTTCCCTCCAAAAGTTAGTTAGGGGAGAAGCTTCTAGATGTGATTAGTTAGGAGGAGCTTCTAGAAGAGGATTAATTAGGAGCTTAATTAGGATTAGCCTTCCTTAATTTTCTTTGCTGATCTGGCAGTATCTTCTGAAGAATTATGGAATTTGTCGTGTCACAATGAGGTGTGGGCCCTGGGATGAGAATTCTGCAGTAAAATTGCAATGCTGACGTGGCATAATAGGCGCAGATCCGCGGCACTGTTAGGTCCACGTTACCTCTCCCGGTACTTTCGGGGTTGCGGAAACGGTAAATCAAAATTTTTCTAAACTTTGTAACATGGACCGTAAAAGCCGGATCTTTGCTAAACTAAACTAGCATACTTGCAAAGAAGAGTTAACTACTATGCAAAGTGGTTATACCTCAACTTGAACTCCTTCTCTTCTTGTTGTTGTTCTTCTTTCTTGTTCTTTGTAGTAGCTTGAATGGCTTCCCCTCCTCGTCTCCTCTTTGCCGAAGATAGATCCACCTGAGGGCTTCATCCTTTGGGCTCTTCCTCGATCTTTGAGTGAACTAGGATTTCCGGCTTGCTAAACCTTGAACCCTAGAGAGAGTAGAGAGTGTCTAGGGGTTGTTTTCTTTTCAAGGTGAAGGATTCTCAACACATGAGAAGGAATCACCTTGAGCTAGAGGAAGAAGAAGATGAAGTGAGGAGAGAGAATCATTATGAAAGAATTGAGCTCTCATTTTCTTTCTTGCAACCATAATGCCAAAAGAAAAAGAATTATCTAAATAATAATAATTCAAAATGAGAATAGTTGATGGTAGTTTTGGAATGACCACTATCATGCTTCATTAAATGAAATGTAAGCATGAATCAAGGAGTATCTTTACAAAGCATGATGGTGGTCAACATTCAACCATGGTCAACAAGTCAACCATGGTCAACAAGTCAACAAAATCAACCATAACATAATTCTCCTAGACACAGCGCGATGTCAACCCCCAATACCGGGAGAGACGAATCCTGTCTAACCGTCACTGCCTCCAAGTGTTTCGGGACTGCTCCCAACTACTACCTGTTTGCACGACTCAGAAGAGCCGTGGTAGGGTAGTAATCAAAGAACAGTGGGAACACACTCGAGGCGGAGTGACAGTGTCAAGTCAGCGGACTAAGCTGTACTCATGTCACCTGGGAACTGATAACTGACGATAGGTATAATACCAACCATCAGTTCCCGACGAGTCCTGTCCAGTGTACTCGTAACCTAACGAGCACCCGCATACTATCTCAAGTACGACGTACCGACGGCTGTGGGACAGACCGTCTCCCGTGCTGGGATGAGAAGCGCATACGCTAGTCTACTCCGGAGCATCGATGCCCTATCTCGATACTCCCACGACCAGGGACGTATATAAGGATGTGCTTGTAGATTACCCAGCCCCCACGAGTGTGATCGCCATCACAACGCCGGTAATCAAGCAAAGATCCTAAGGGCTCTACTAATGCGTATAGGTGATATAATAAATAAATACACATGTACACATTAAAGCAGAGACAAACCAAGTAGCATACTACTATATTGAGCAAGATTGTCTGTACAACTGTGAATATCCCAAGCTTCCATCAAGTAATATACATGCTAGTATGATACAGTAATGGCCTCTAGGGCATATACACTAACAATCTCCCACTTGCACTAAGGCCATGTACTGGCGTATCGAAGACCTATCATCTCGATCAGCCGCTCGAACTGAGTCTGGGGTAAAGCCTTCGTGAATGGGTCCGCAGTGTTGTCCTTTGTGTCTACTCTCCGCACCTCGATCTCCTGTCGATCAATGATCTCCCTGATCAGGTGATACCGCCTTAAGATGTGCCTGGATTTCTGATGGGACCTTGGTTCCTTCGCTAAAGCTATAGCCCCATTGTTATCGCAATACAAAGGTATTGGGTCAACAATGGACGGAGCCACCTGAAGTTCACTAATGAACTTCTTAATCCAGACCGCCTCTTTTGCGGCATCGCTTGCAGCAATGTATTCAGCCTCCATCGTCGAGTCTGCGACGGTATCCTGCTTGGAACTCCTCCAACATACCGCCCCTCCGTTGAGGGTAAACACAAAACCCGAGACAGACTTGCTGTCATCTTTGTCACTCTGGAAGCTTGAATCGGTAAAGGACTCGACCTTGAGGTCTCCATTACCGTAAACCAGGAACATCTCCTTAGTCCTTCTCAGGTACTTGAGAATGTTCTTCACTGCTGTCCAGTGGTCCTCCCCTGGGTCTGACTGATACCGGCTTACTGCGCTCAACGCGTAAGCTACATCTGGTCTTGTACATAGCATCGCATACATTATAGATCCTACCGCCGAAGCGTAGGGTATAGTGCTCATGCGAACCCTCTCCTCGTCAGTCTTAGGAGACATCTTCTTGGAGAGGGTAATTCCGTGCAATGCGGGTATGTTACCGCGCTTGGAATCCTCCATACTAAATCTTTTTAGTACGGTCTCTATGTACCTGGACTGCGAAAGTCCCAATAGTCTCTTGGATCTATCTCTATAGATCTTGATCCCCAGAATGTACGAGGCATCACCCAGGTCCTTCATGGAGAACCTTTGTGACAAAAACAGCTTGACCGATTGTAGCATAGGAATGTCATTTCCTATCAAAAGAATGTCGTCCACGTACAAGACTAGGAATATGACAGTTCGTCCTACAATCTTCTTATATACACAGGGTTCATCTTCGTTCTTGATGAAATCAAATTCCTTGATTGCCTCATCAAAACAGATGTTCCAGCTCCACGATGCCTGCTTTAATCCATAAATAGATTTAAGCAACTTGCACACCTTTCCGCTGCTCCCACTGTCTACGAAACCTTCTGGTTGATCCATGTAAACGCACTCTTCCAAACAACCGTTTAGGAAAGCCGTTTTAACATCCATCTGCCAGATCTCATAGTCATGGAAGGCAGCAATGGCAAGTAGGATCCGAATGGATTTGAGCATAGCCACCGGAGAAAAAGTTTCGTCATAGTCCAAACCAGGTCTTTGACGGAAACCTTTTGCAACGAGTCTAGCTTTATAGGTTTCCACCTGCCCATCTACACCAAGTTTCCTTTTGTAGATCCATTTGCATCCAACGGGTTTTACCCCAGGTGGAGCAATATCCAAGGTCCACACTTTATTGGCGTACATGGACTCCATTTCGGATTGCATTGCTTCCTGCCACTTATCAGAGTCCCTACTGATAATGGCCTGCCTGAAACTGGTAGGGTCATCTTCTTCCAAGATGCAATCCTCTCGATCCCCGTCTATGAGAAAACCGTAGTATCTCTCGGGCGGATGAGAAATCCTACCAGATCTGCGGAGTGGCTGAGGTTCGTTTGGGGTTATTGAATCTAGCGGTTCCTCCAAATTTTCTGTTAAAGCTTGTGTTTCTGGAATTTCATCCAGTTCTACCGTGCTGCCACTAATGTTTTTAACAAGAAATTCTTTTTCTAAAAATGTGGCATTTCTTGAAACAATTATCTTCTGTTCCTCTGCATGGTAGAATAGATACCCACTTGAATCTTTTGGGTATCCCACAAACTTACACAAAACTGCCCGTGCCTCAAGTTTGTCTGGGTTCTGCTTTTTGACATAAGCTGGGCAACCCTAAATCTTAATACGTTTAAGATACAAACTTTTACCACTCCATATTTCATACGGAGTCTTAGGCACGGATTTGGATGGAACTTGATTCAATAGATGTGCTGCAGTTTGAAGTGCATATCCCCAGAATGAAAGAGGTAACTCAGCACTACTCATCATGGAGCGAACCATATCCAATAGGGTACGATTTCTCCGCTCCGATACACCGTTGTGCTGTGGTGTATAAGGAGGAGTAAGCTGAGAGAGAATACCATTCTCTTTTAAGTAATCTAGGAATTCCGTGCTTAAGTACTCCCCTCCCCTGTCAGACCGGAGGATCTTGATACTTTTGCCTGTCTGGTTCTCTACTTCCTTTCTGAATTCCTTGAATTTCTCAAAAGCTTCAGATTTGTGTTTCATCAGATACACATATCCGAACCTAGAGAGATCGTCAGTGAATGTGATGAAGTACGAGAACCCACCCCTTGCATGTGTAGACATCGGACCACATACATCACTATGTACGAGTCCCAAGAGCTCTGCTGCTCTTTCTCTATGTCCGGTGAACGGAGATTTGGTCATCTTCCCTTTGAGACAAGACTGACAAGTTTCATAAGATGAAAACTCGAACGCATCCAAGAGTCCATCTTTATGCAACTTACTCAGTCTTTTCTCTCCGACATGACCAAGTCTACAATGCCACAAGTAGGATTCATTCGTATCTGAATTCTTCCTCTTGCGTGTGTTTTGTATATTGAGAACTGTATTCTGATTTAGAACGTAGATACCATTAAACAGTGTACCCTCTGCAACCAGTACCTTATCAAGGTAAATGTTCATGATATTATTTTCAAGAACAAACTTATATCTATCTTTATTGAGTAAAGAAACTGATATGATGTTGCAAACCATGGAGGGTACATAGTAGCAATCGTTCAAAATCATAGTCTTGCCATTTGGCAATACTAGGTGATATTCACCGACGGCTGCCGCATTAACTTGTGCTCCGTTCGCTACTCTGAGCGACATATCACCCGATGCAACTTTCCTACTTTTTCTCAGTCCCTGTAATAAATTACAGATATGAGATCCTGATCCGGTATCAAGTACCCAGGAGGTAGGGCTGACCGTAAAACAGTTCTCAATTACAAGAACACCTGAAGTAGATGCAAAACCATGCTTCTTCTTCGACTGGGCATCCTGGAAATCCATACTTTCCTCTTTCCCATTCTCATACTCATGACTGTTGTCACAAGTTAGAGCTGAACCAACTTTCCCCAGTCCCGAATAAAAATTCGGATCGGTCAAGCGATACATTTTATTATCTTGATTAGGGCGTGAAAAGGTTGCTGCCTGGAGAGAGAGAAAAGAAACACTCAGCGTATGCTCTTGCAAGATTAGATTGGTTTATTAATTTATCTAACCAGGATGTCTCCCACTGTTTCCTCAAATTCTTCTTAAAACCTCTTTTTAAAAGAAGAACTAGCCGGGTTTTAATTCACGTCACAATACTTGCTTAATCTTTCAGCCAGGCTAGTGTCGGTACTTCGAGGGAGGTTTTCCAACGCTTTCGCGAAGTTCCTTAATTAAAGAACCTCTTTTCCCTGGGGGCGTAGCCCCGCTAACACCTTTCTAGACACCTACTAGGTTTATAGCATTGATCGTTAAGTGAAATAATCTCCCGAGAGTAAACCAACTCATCAGTGGGATCGGGATCCAACTGTCATTGTGTGATAACCTAGATGGAATCCACTCTAGTCACCACACTCCAGAAGGTATGCTAAATCTGCAAGTTTCAGTTCTTTTGAAACTCCCGATGTGGTTTTTGCCCCTAGGACTCAAGTGATCTTGACACAGTCAACAAATCAAAAAGTCCTAGTCAAGTTCATCCCGTCGTTGTCTTGATTGCATTAAACCCACCTGCATAACCCTTGACACAGTCAACAAGGTTACACAAATGTCCTAACCAATCACATTGTATCCAGCAAATAAGCAACACTTAGCTACCGTTCACTGCGCCTTGACACAGTCAACAAACGCAGCACGAATACTAAGTATAACTTATAAGAAACGACGGAGGGCTACGGCTGGGTTTTTTGGCGAAAAAACCCGTTAACGTAATGAACTTGATGTCGTTGAAGGAACGTGATACACCTTTTGAAAATATAGTGGCGAAAAACTTTTTGCTAAAGAGGTCACTCCCTGTGAAGGGATCTCGGCTCTTTCCTCGTCGAATGAGGTGCAGGATATTACAAAATGAATACCTCGATGCAAAGCAAGAATAATCGACTATAGTGAAGTTATTACCCTGACGCAAACTTTTGTCCAAGGGGTCACTCCCGGTGAAGGGATCTCGGCCCTTGCCTCGTCGACTGAGGTGCTGGGTATTCATAACCGAATACCGCGATGCAAAACAAAAATGAACGTCCTTGCAATAACAGCTTTTTGAAAAAATTGTTCCAACAACGTCTTTTAGGTTTATTTTCTTGCATTAGTTCTTTTAATGCGTGATATTCTTGCATTAGTTCTTTTAATGCGTCCCATCATTTAATCCTACCATTGCAGAAAACAACCAAAATATGACGTACGCTTATGCCATTCGCATTCGCCACGGGGTCCCGTCATCACTCGTTAGGTTACTTAACTAACGACAGAGCGGGGGCTGAGCTAGCGCGGCTGTAAAACATAAGCAACGCCTAAATAGTAAAGCAATGATAGACATTACAGATCACAGATGAATACATTGGATATACTAGCAATCCGCAATCCTTTCGAGCCTGCAACGAAAAGCGGATTACACGGTCGCGGTGAATAGCCAAATACCCCACCCAAGACCCCTACGGGTGCAGCAAACTACCCGCCAAGTACTCGGCAGTTTGTGCACCCCTCCATGGGTCTATCCTAGGAGCAAAAATAGTAAAAAGAATTATACAATGACGGCTACAACCCCGACCCGGTTGTGCGGCCATACAAATAATAATATTACATCAATTTACATTTACAAATGAATGAAAGAAAAACAAAAGCTCATCTCACATCCACCCCGGCTATTCACCCGCGACAGTCCAACAGATTCATATACACAATCCAATATCCAACACAGATCATGTATAACCCCGACTAATCGACTTATAGCGATTAGCCGACGTTCAATACATGCAAACATCACAGATATAACCAACATAGCCAAAGTGCAGTGAAGTTCGGAAAAAAATACGGAATTATAGGACCCCAAAAGTAAATTTCTGTTCTGGAAAATCTGGGCACATATAATATATTTTAAAAATCCCAAAACCAACACAGACACACACTGCACGAAAAACGATGCAGAGAAGACGACAAACAGCGGCGGTTACGCGGCACATGCCTACCTTGTGCCGCGGAACCGCGGCGGTTTGAATGAAACAGTGGATCGTTTTTCATGGGTGTTCAAACAAAACCCTGAGCCGAATTTAGGAGTATAAAATTTTTCATTTAGAGCAGAAAAAATTTCAACAGAAACTTAGGGTTTTAGTTTTTCCGGTTTTGTGATTTTTCGGTTCCGAACTTCGTTACACTTCACTACCAAACTAGTTTAAGTTTAGTTAGGCTCTGATACCACTGTTAGGTCCACGTTACCTCTCCCGGTACTTTCGGGGTTGCGGAAACGGTAAATCAAAATTTTTCTAAACTTTGTAACATGGACCGTAAAAGCCGGATCTTTGCTAAACTAAACTAGCATACTTGCAAAGAAGAGTTAACTACTATGCAAAGTGGTTATACCTCAACTTGAACTCCTTCTCTTCTTGTTGTTGTTCTTCTTTCTTGTTCTTTGTAGTAGCTTGAATGGCTTCCCCTCCTCGTCTCCTCTTTGCCGAAGATAGATCCACCTGAGGGCTTCATCCTTTGGGCTCTTCCTCGATCTTTGAGTGAACTAGGATTTCCGGCTTGCTAAACCTTGAACCCTAGAGAGAGTAGAGAGTGTCTAGGGGTTGTTTTCTTTTCAAGGTGAAGGATTCTCAACACATGAGAAGGAATCACCTTGAGCTAGAGGAAGAAGAAGATGAAGTGAGGAGAGAGAATCATTATGAAAGAATTGAGCTCTCATTTTCTTTCTTGCAACCATAATGCCAAAAGAAAAAGAATTATCTAAATAATAATAATTCAAAATGAGAATAGTTGATGGTAGTTTTGGAATGACCACTATCATGCTTCATTAAATGAAATGTAAGCATGAATCAAGGAGTATCTTTACAAAGTATGATGGTGGTCAACATTCAACCATGGTCAACAAGTCAACCATGGTCAACAAGTCAACAAAATCAACCATAACATAATTCTCATTTAATTACTATTATTAATAGATAATCCATAAATCCATTAGGGTTTGGAAAATGATAACTGTCAACTGTGCATACGCACCCGTTCCGAAACCCTAATGAAATACCTCATCCTCCGCCTCAAGCAACTGTGCATACACACCTGCATTCTCGTTCCGAGGAACAAGAATACCGAGATATAAAAGCAACCCCAAAACATATACCAGTATCTGGCTCAAACCAGAGCCTGCCAGTATAATCCGTCCGGACTTCAAACGTGCACAAGTGCGCGGATGAGAACGAACCCTGCCGCAAAACCATGCGACCTCTACTCTGTTTTGCCCAGAGGCGAATACCCTCTGTGTGGGACTCTAAAGACTCGACACTACGCTGGCAGTAGGTTTAACCACAGACCGCAAGCGGCACTAGCTGTGCGTAACGGTCCCCAGGTAGATGCCGACAAGAAGGCTGACGAGGTGAACCCCATCTGAACTCCTACTGAGTCTGAATGTGACATTCTCCGTACAGTCCGGTCTGTTCGTCTGATACATCGCATGTCGGGCCTAGGGGGCGGCAAGCGTCAGACCCCTAATAGCGGTACAAGTCGTGTCGGAGTGAAGCCCAGAACACCCTGAGATAGCACTGGAACCTACCAGTATATCTCGCTTGCCCTGGCCAGGGACTACTTGTGTAATGGCTCTCCTAGACACAGCGCGATGTCAACCCCCAATACCGGGAGAGACGAATCCTGTCTAACCGTCACTGCCTCCAAGTGTTTCGGGACTGCTCCCAACTACTACCTGTTTGCACGACTCAGAAGAGTCGTGGTAGGGTAGTAATCAAAGAACAGTGGGAACACACTCAAGGCGGAGTGACAGTGTCAAGTCAGCGGACTAAGCTGTACTCATGTCACCTGGGAACTGATAACTGACGATAGGTATAATACCAACCATCAGTTCCCGACGAGTCCTGTCCAGTGTACTCGTAACCTAACGAGCACCCGCATACTATCTCAAGTACGACGTACCGACGGCTGTGGGACAGACCGTCTCCCGTGCTGGGATGAGAAGCGCATACGCTAGTCTACTCCGGAGCATCGATGCCCTATCTTGATACTCCCACGACCAGGGACGTATATAAGGATGTGCTTGTAGATTACCCAGCCCCCACGAGTGTGATCGCCATCACAACGCCGGTAATCAAGCAAAGATCCTAAGGGCTCTACTAATGCGTATAGGTGATATAATAAATAAATACACATGTACACATTAAAGCAGAGACAAACCAAGTAGCATACTACTATATTGAGCAAGATTGTCTGTACAACTGTGAATATCCCAAGCTTCCATCAAGTAATATACATGCTAGTATGATACAGTAATGGCCTCTAGGGCATATACACTAACAGGCACATGCAAGCTCCTGCCGCGGATCCGCGGCTTCATGTGGGCTTTGGGCTTTGCCCTTTCTGGTACAATCTTGGGCTATTGTATGGGTATTTGTTTGATATATATAATTGCATAATTCCTTCTGAAATGCTACCAGATCTGAAAGTATGGAGTTGGTGTAATGTTGATCAGCTCTTTGGTTTTTCTTCCGTATTTTTCTGCATAGACTCAAGACAAGTGTTGCGCAAATACAGAAATGATGCGATGCCATGAAATGCGGTTAATTTCCTTTAAAGTGTCGGTTTAAAAGTCTAACACATGCAATCTCATATTTTGTGACAGATTTGCTAATATGTAGAATATGAATGCCGAACACTTCTAAATGTATGCAAATGTTAAGGAAATTGCCGGCTAAAATATACAATATTTTCGACTGATCAAATACCCCCAAACTTAATTTCGATCGTCTCGAGCGAATGTTTTATTTAAAAGAGAAGGAGAAAATAAAGAAAGAGAAAAACTAACTAGCACACTTTCGTAGGCAACACGATTGCACTGAGCACGTGCAACAAGCCTTTAAACCTCTAGGTGTCCCTAGTAGGAGGAGTGTTGTCTCCTGAGGGTTTTCAGCGGATTACACCCACAAAATCCAATAATAAAAGCAAGATCATGAATATTACATTTAAAGAAAAGAATTGTAAAAGAAAAGCCTTGAAAATTAGGGTTTCCAACTAAGCTAGCTTTTCGGTTGTCATGAGCCCTATCTTAATGGTCATGAAAAGATGTCAGAAATCACGTCCTCCCTCAATAAAACATCGTCTTATTCTTCATTCCTATCTTTCTTCCAAACATCGATCATATAACCCTGCGTGTGTGTAAAGGACATCCCTACACCCGGAGAATTCAATTCAAGCTATCATACTCTTGCCCATCAGCCTCAGTATTTTTTTTTTCTTTTTTTTTTTCGATGAGCTCACACATTTTCATGCGACCGTTAATACTTCTTGAGGTACTAACCGACCGATTACTCATGTGCTTGCTTATTTGGTGTATTTTCCTAGTCTTGCACCACCTTAGGTATAGCAGTGACTCCCAGACCAGTTGGCCTTAGGGCACTAGATGAAGAGGCACCCTCGCTATATATTTTTTATTCCCTTGGTGATAACAAAACCAGTGTCCATTTTTCTCACCATATTTTTTTTTCATACTTTTGGCTTTAAGACAAGAGCATTTCAAGGTATCCTCTACTATCCCAGGCTTCAAGACGTGTGTAAGTGCGAATAGCAGGGTAGCAACGTTCAAAATGTTTGGCTTCCAGAATAAAAACTATTTTTCAGACTTATTTTTATCCTCAGATTAGTGACGTCCTTCATCTTACTAACCCTTGGGACAACGGCTCATAACTACTTATTACTAGTTCGTATAAGAAAACTTCTAATTTTCTTAGTTTTCTTAAATTTTTCTAATCTCATGGATGTAATTTTTCACTATCTAAACTTTTATTATCTTATTTATATACAAAAAATATTTTTATCTTTTTGAAAATTTTTAAATTTTTATAGGTTTTCAAAAATGTTTTGTGCTTATGCAAAGTATGATGCAAATGATGCGAAAATAAGCACAAACCTCCCCCAAACTTGTTTTCAACAGTGTCCTCACTGTTGCCTTCCGCTAAATCTACAAAACCTGTAAGTCTGGGAGGAATTTATTAGTGGGGGCAAAATATTTAAGTGAAGATTCTCCCCCAAACTTATTTTTGGCTCAAAATTTTGTAAAACTTTCTTTTCAAGAGCCCGATTAAATGTCCCCCCCAAACTTGAGTTATGCAATGTTAAGCTTTGAAAATCACAAGTGGGGGTCAAAAATCATTGGTCGATGCCAAGCTTTGCAAAGACCGAAGGTTAACACCAACCATTCAAAAATTTTATCAATGCAGTGCTCTGGTTGGTGGAAGAAGAAGAAGTGGGGAAAGGTTAAGTGGTGGAAGAGAAATTGTGTGCGTCTCATTTTGGAGAGACGATACAGTGTATGTGATGGATAACTCGCATTCTTTTTACAATGCAGAAGAAGGGGTGGAGGTTCAATTTCAATGACTGGGAGATGATTCATCTCAACACCCGTGTTGTTCAGAAATGCAAGTTTTTCAGCGAAGATTTCCTCAAAAGTACCATCCATACCCCGATGAATAACGTCATCACAAGGTGCGGGGTGATCTTCAGACTCTAAAAGCAGTTCATAATCCGTGTTAATTGTTGACCCGGACATCTCAGTGGAAGAGTCCGTATGTGTATGATACATAGTTGGGTCAAACAATAACGTATGAAAAGAGTCAAGATCAGTATCAGAAGGATCATCAAATTCGCTGCTGTCGACATCCATTAAGTCGACAGAACATACCTGAGCAATAGGTTCGGAGGGTACACTTCCCAACTTGTAAATGTTTAGTTCTATTGACCTGTTCCCGAAAGATAGGGTCATAGAACCGTTACGACAGTTGATTATAGCATTGGAAGTGGCCAAAAAGGGGCGACCTAAAATCACCGGAATTTGATTCCGTGGGTTTACTACAGGCTGTGTATCAAGTACAATAAAATCCACAGGAAATACAAATTCCCCGATTTTTATTAACACATCCTCCAGTTCACCCCTAGGTTTGGTGATTGATCGGTCAGCCATCTGGAGAGTTATGCTCGAAGGCTTTAACACTCCGATACCTAGTTGCTCATATACCGAGTAAGGAAGTAAGTTAACACTAGCGCCAAGGTCAAGTAACGCACGGTTGATGTGTTTCTCCCCAATAAAAATGGAAATAGTAGGACAGCCAGGGTCCTTACATTTCCGTGGTAATTGTTGGGGAAAAGCCGTGTCTACAGTACTCGACATGAAGATTTTTTTGGGCACTTGAGTCTTCCTCTTCCTAGTGCACAAGTTCTTAAGAGTTTTTGCATAGGACGGAACTTGTTGAATAGCATCTAGGAGAGGGATGTTGATGTTAACTTCCTTAAACATGTCCACAATCTTCTCCATTTCGGCATCATGTTTCTTGGGCCTCAACCTATTTGGAAATGGAGCTCTATCAATAAGTGTTGGGTCCAACATTTGTGGAGAAGTTTGTGGGGGTGGACAAGATGAGGTGGGTGGAGGGTTCGAGCCTTTGGGAACACGGAGAATAGGCTCGGAAGAAGGAGGTAAGTTAGACGAAATAGGATAAGAAATAGAAGTGTGAGTGGAAGTGGAAGTGGAAGCCGGGGTGTTAATGATCAATTCATCATTATCAATTTGTTCACCCAAATGATTGTCTAGCACTCTTCCAGATCTCAACGTTGTAAAAGCGTCCACATTAGTGTAATGTGAAGGTCTAGGATCAGGTACGGGCTGAGATGGAAGATTCCCTTCTTCTCTAGCACTTATTTCGGCTGTTATTTGTTCAATTTGTGCTTCCATTGATTTGATATTCTCATTTTGAGTGAGAATGGTCTTTATCATATTATCGATGGAAGATTGAAAACTTGCCGACTCTTGGATGGATTGTTTCATGAAAGTAACCAAGGTTTGCACCAGTGCAGAGATATTATCAGTACCGGCCAATTGCAAAGAGTTTTCATGTAGTGCAAAAGTGTTGGCAGGATTTTGAAAATTTTGTGATTGGAAGGGGTGCTGACTCAATTGAAGTGGTGGTTGCTGTTGTGGTGGAGGGACCCTTTGAAAATTGTTTAGGATTGGAACCGTGTTTTGAGATTGTGATTGGTTCCAAGAAAAGTTCGAGTGATTCCTCCAATCTTGATTATATGAGGAAGAAGAGGGATAGTTTCCAGGTCCTTGCTGAAGTGAAGCATTAGTGTGACCTTGAAACGGTACATTCAAAGGACATTCTTCCGTCAAATGTGAAGGGTTTGAACAGCAGCCACACACGGTTTTGAGAAGTGTGGATTGGTTTAGGGAGGCTGAAGAGATTTTGTTTTCTATAGCGTCGAGTTTCCTTTGTATTGCGGCCATTTCGGCTTTCAAGATGACGGAAACATCGAGCTGATTGACATCTTCCCTAGGTGGTGGTGGTCTAACACTTTCCCATTGTGATGTGTTTTGAGCTAAATCTTCTAAGTATTTCCAAGCTTCACCATCATCTTTAGATAGGAATTGGCAATGACACATGGTTTCAAGCATCTGTCTAGTAGTGAGATCAACACCCTCATAGATAATTCGACACAAATCCCATCTGGGGATTCCGTGATGAGGGCATTGGATAAGAAGATCCTTGAATCGTTCAAAGCATTTCCAAAATGGTTCATTGGGAAGTTGGGTAAATTTAGAGATTTCGCTCCGAACACAGGCGGTCTTGTGATTGGAATAAAATTTCTTAAGGAATGCTGCAACGAATTCGTCCCATGTTGAAATAGAATGTGCGGGTGTGATGTAAAGCCACTTCTCGGCTAAATCGCACAAAGTGAATGGGAGAAGACGTAAACGCAGAGCATCCAAAGACAGTTGTGAATTCCCCATCAAAGCACATACGTTTTCAAATTTGGAAATAAACATGTATGCGTTTTCAGAATCAAGACCGTGAAATTTGGGTAATAGTTTGATGAATTGGGGGTTGATTTCAAAATTTTCCCCGATGGCAGGTGGTATAGAAAGACAGGTGGGAAGGGTAACACGTGTAGGATAGCATCTCTCTTGGAGAGAAATGCGTGGAAGATTCTGCGCACCTGCGGGCGGTGGCAGAGTAGTGTTAAAGTTTGATGGATTTGGGTCCATCGCGGGTGTGGTGGGTGGTGAGGGAGAAGATGAAGAATTACCGACTCTGGGGTCGATAAAAGAAAAGCGGACAAGACGGGAAATGGAATCCCGTGTCCAGCCTAACATTGTGCTAAATGGTTGTAGCACAAGTGGCAGCGTTGGTATAATTAGAGGAAATGAAGTGTTGGTGTTTGTTTTGAAAAATGATACGGATTTTTGAAAAAATGATGCAACACAACAAATGCAACACGCAAAACCCTAAAATCTAGGGGTCACCTAGGTCAAAGCTCTAGACCGCTCCTAACTGCCAAAAGACAAGTCGCAGGATAAATCCTCCACTGCCTCTTTGTCTCCCTGTGGCCGGATAAATGCCAGGTAAGTGGGAAGGAACCACCACTACAGTGGGCCTAATTAATAACCACTAGCCTAGACACACTCGTCTTAGGCACCACAAGAAAACTCGGATAAGCAATGAATTACCCACGGCCTTCTCTTGTCCTAATTGAGCGCGACGGTCCTTAGAGTAATCTCTAGATTTCTTTTAATTAATGAGGGTAAATGAGGATGCAAGTTTTGCGATTTTCGGGGCCTAGGAAGGGTAATGAAATCCCCACCTAATTTGGATTTGGTCGTGCCCCTTAATTTCCGTATTAATATGCAAACAACCAAGAATCAAAAACACGCACAAATTTTTATTTTGCTTTTGCGGCGCAGCGATTTATTTGCAAAGAAACCTGCAGCAAATTGTCAATTGGAGCAGACAGAGGAGGAGATAAGAAAGATAGAGACTCACTGGGGAAAATTTGTGCAGAGAGGAGCTAGAATAGCCGCGGATCCGCCGCGTTTGAAGGGGTATTGCCGCGGAAACGCGCTTGGCTGGTGAGATCACTGTGCAATATTTTTACAGAGAGCTTCTGTTCAGCTGCTGAGTCCACTGGAATTTTCAGAAAAAATTTTCTCCAGCTCCAATGATTCCAGATTTTCTCGCAATTAAATCACAACACACGTATTAGTGTTTGCACGAATTTTTGATCTAAAATTTATAATGGAATAAATTGCTCAACTCAAATTTCAAAATACGAACTATTAGCGCACTATCCCCGACAACGGCGCCATTTGATTGATCGATTTTCCGTTGTGTTTGTAGAAATTTGTAAAGAAATCACAACCAAAAATTATTTGACCGCAATCAACTACGGTGTCGGATGTAGATTGTTAGTGAGTGCGGATCGTCCACAGGGAAAGTGTAATCGTTCGTCTTTTGAATTAGATGAGTCGAAACTTTAAGAAAAGAAAACAAAACAATTCATGATTTAAATTTGAAGTTCAAGAAATGAGAAAAATCTAGATCTAAGAAAGCATTAAAAGATAGAATCAAGAATTGATCGTTTGTTGATTTTTCCAAACCAAATCTCAAGAATCGAAATGAGGCTCGTAGGAATCGATCGGATCTATAGATGTGATGTAATCTTACAATTACGTATTCTTATCCTTCGATGAATTGATACTAGATCGATGATGATCGATGAGAATTAGGGATTTCTTGTGAAACTAGGGTTTCATCTTATCCCTTGTTCTTTCGTCGATATCATTCGCATTCTAGCCTCTAGTAAATTCAAGAAACGATCGTAGATCCCTAATTTCGAGCAATCACAATCAAGAAAGTATCGCTACGAAACTAGGTCATCGATTCTTGAACTTGCTAGGGTTTACAAAACTCGTAGGACTTAAAAATCGTATTAAGATTTGTTACATCATCATTCTACAATCGTCTCGACTCCTTTACGAGCGGAGTTTTACTCAAACATCACAACAAGAACAACAATTACAAATTGAGATCTAATCATGATGCAAGAATTAAAAGAAAGCAAGATTAAAGAATTTCACCTT
This sequence comes from Agapanthus africanus, assembly GCA_030015575.1. Taxonomy (NCBI): domain Eukaryota; kingdom Viridiplantae; phylum Streptophyta; class Magnoliopsida; order Asparagales; family Amaryllidaceae; genus Agapanthus; species Agapanthus africanus. The sequence continues at coordinate 901,097,037 of CM057337.1, forward strand.
TTATTTATATCAACAATTTCATTACATTCGCTCAAGAACTACAAGAGGAAGAATTCGATCGTCGACTTGGCTTCGCTCGTCTCCGTGGATCGCGGATCGGCTTGGATCACTTGCCCGATTGAAGATCGGCTCGGCTCCTAAAAGGTTGAAGGCTTCTCGCTTGATTTGGTACTCAAGATCTTGGATTTGGAGTGGAATTAGGGTTAGGGTTTCGCACAAGCCTTGTCACGAGACTTGTGGAAGAAGATGGTGTAGAATGAACCAATGATTATTGATTAGCCTTTAACCCTAGATCTAGGTTCCTATTTATAGATAACTAACCCTAGATCTAGGATTTCAAATTCTAAGTTTCCCTCCAAAAGTTTGTTGAGGAAATTCAAATTTCCCTCCAAAAGTTAGTTAGGGGAGAAGATTCTAGATGTGATTAGTTAGGAGGAGCTTCTAGAAGAGGATTAATTAGGAGCTTAATTAGGATTAGCCTTCCTTAATTTTCTTTGCTGATCTGGCAGTATCTTCTGAAGAATTATGGAATTTGTCGTGTCACAATGAGGTGTGGGCCCTGGGATGAGAATTCTGCAGTAAAATTGCAATGCTGACGTGGCATAATAGGCGCGGATCCGCGGCACATGCAAGCTCCTGCCGCGGATCCGCGGCTTCATGTGGGCTTTGGGCTTTGCCCTTTCTGGTACAGTCTTGGGCTATTGTATGGGTATTTGTTTGATATATATAATTGCATAATTCCTTCTGAAATGCTACCAGATCTGAAAGTATGGAGTTGGTGTAATGTTGATCAGCTCTTTGGTTTTTCTTCCGTATTTTCCTGCATAGACTCAAGACAAGTGTTGCGCAAATACAGAAATGATGCGATGCCATGAAATGCGGTTAATTTCCTTTAAAGTGTCGGTTTAAAAGTCTAACACATGCAATCTCATATTTTGTGACAGATTTGCTAATATGTAGAATATGAATGCCGAACACTTCTAAATGCATGCAAATGTTAAGGAAATTGCCGGCTAAAATATACAATATTTTCGACTGATCAGAGGCGGCAATGGAGAGGGTCGCCATCTTCGAAGACCGGGTGGCGGCCAGGGATCGGGAGATCGCCAGCAGCCGAGAGGTCGCCCGAGCCACCGAGACTAAGTTGGAAGATTCCAGGGTGCTTGTCGCCATCCTGAAGAAGACGGCGAACACCCTCCGAAGGGAGAGCGAGGCGGCGAAGGAAGGAGTGAGGCATGCCGAACTCCGAGCGTCGAAGGCGGTGGAGAACTACCAGAAGTCGGACCAGTTCTTCGCCGACCTGGCTCAAGCCACTGCCCTCGTTTGGCATGAGGCCCTCGACGCCGCCAAGGCCCTGATGCCGGAGTTTCCTAACGGCGACCTCCGGGATGAGTACCCCTTCGGGGATGAGGCGTAAGGGAATGCCCCTGGAAGCGCCACAGGGGGAAGGGCCCCTGGTGGGAGCGTTGGAGAGGAGTCGGTCCCCCCGGCTCCCAGCGTCGAGGCTCCTGCAATGGGCGCCGACCTTCAAGACGCCGCCCCGGTTGTGGTGGTGGATGCGGAGCTCATCAAGGTTCTCCCCGGCCCCGAGGCCTGAATCTCCTCGCCTCCTTATTTTCTTTTACGCTGAAATTTTGTAAGCCTCTGGGCGTTTTTGTAAGGCTGGGGAGCCCATAATACCTCCGTAAAGACTTTCGGCTTTGTGAATAAAAATTTTTTGCAGTGTTCTTTGCGTGCACATTTTCCCTCTGTTTGTGGCGCAAATTTTTATTTACGCGGTACTGCTTTCATGATGCGTTAGGTCGGAGATCGGTTTTTCATCTAGCGATCGCACGTCGAGTTGAATTCAACCATTTGCCAAGTGTGCAAAGACCGGTGTAAGGTCGTTATCTCCATGGCCTCGAAGTCAAGGTGGGGATCACTTATTAAAGACGTGCAGGAAGTTGAATTCAACCATTTGCCAAGTGTGCAAAGACCGGTGTAAGGTCGGTATCTTCGTGGCCTCGAGACCTGAATCTCCTCACCTCCTTATTTTATTTAGGGAAGCTGCTCGATGGCCTCTTGATGAGGGCTTTGATCCTTGGCGTCGTTGGGTAAGAGATTGCCGGCCAAGGATGGACCGAGCAGGGAAGCTGCTCAGTGGCCTCTTAATGAGGGCTTCGATCCTCAGCATCGTTGGGTAAGAGATTACCGGCCAAGGATGGACCGAGCAGGGTTGCTGCTCGGTTGCCTCTTAATGAGGGCTTTGATCCTTGGCGTCGTTGGGTAAGATATTACCGGCCAAGGATGGACCGAGCAGGGAAGCTGCTCGGTGGCCTCTTGATGAGGGCTTTGATCCTTAGAACGGGAGGGCAAGGTGTTGCCTGCTAAGGATGGACCGGGCAAGGTTGTTGCTCGGTTGCCTCTTAATGGGGGCTTTGATCCTTGGCATCGTTGGCTAAGAGATTACCAGCCAAGGATGGACCGAGCAGGGAAGCTGCTCGGTGGCCTCTTGATGAGGGCTTTGATCCTTAGCGCGGGAGGCCAAGGTGTTGCCTGCTAAGGATGGACCGGGAAAGGTTGTTGCTCGGTTGCCTCTTGATGGGGGCTTTGATCCTTGGCGTCATTGGGTAAGAGATTACCAGCCAAGGATGGACCGAGCAGGGAAGCTGCTCAGTGGCCTCTTGATGAGGGCTTTGATCCTTAACGTGGAAGGCCAAGGTGTTGCCTGCTAAGGATGGACCGAGCAGGGTTGCTACTCGGTTGCCTCTTGATGAGGGCTTTGATCCTTGGCGTCATTGGGTAAGAGATTACTAGCCAAGGATGGACCGAGCAGGGAAGCTGCTCGGTGGCCTCTTGATGAGGGCTTTGATCCTTAGCGCGAGAGGGCAAGGTTTTGCCTGGTAAGGATGGACCGAGCAGGGAAGCTGCTCGGTGGCCTCTTGATGAGGGCTTCGATCCTTAGCGCGGGAGGGCAAGGAGTTGCCTGCTAAGGATAGTCCGAGCAAGGTTGCTCCTTGGTGGCCTCTTGATGAGGGCTTGGATCCTTGGCGTCGTGGGGTAAAAGATTACCAGCCAAGGATGGACCGAGCAGGGAAGCTGATCGGTGGCCTCTTGATGAGGGCTTTGATCCTTAGCGTGGGAGGGCAAGGTTTTGCCTGCTAAGGATGGACCGAGCAGGGAAGCTGCTCGGTGGCCTCTTGATGAGGGCTTCGATCCTCAGCGTCGCTGGGTAAGAGATTACCAGCCAAGGATGGACCAAGCCGGGAAGCTGCTTGGTGGCCTCTTGATGAGGGCTTTGATTCTTAGCGCGGGAGGGCAATAAGTTGCCTGCTAAGGATGGACTGAGCAGGGTTGCTGCTTAGTGGCCTCTTGATGAGGGCTTGGATCCATGGCGTCGTGGGGTAAGATATTACCAGTCAAGGATGGACCGAGCAGGGAAGCTGCTCGGTGGCCTCTTGATAAGGGCTTTGATCCTTAGCGCGGGGGGGCAAGGATTTGCCTGCTAAGGATGGACCGAGCAGGGAAGCTGCTCGGTGGCCTCTTGATGAGGGCTTCGATCCTTAGCATCATGAGGTAAGAGATTACCAGCCAAGGATGGACTGAGCAGGGAAGCTGCTCGGTGGCCTCTTGACGAGGGCTTTGATCCTTAGAGTGGGAGGGCAAGGAGTTGTCTGCTAAGGATGGACCGAGCAGGGAAGCTGCTCGGTGGCCTCTTGATGAGAGCTTTGATCCTTGGCGTCATGGGGTAAGAGATTACCAGCCAAGGATGGACTGATCAGGGTTGCTGCTCGGCTTTGCGAGGTTCGGTCTAACCTTCCTAGGTGTGCGAACATCGGGAAGAGTGACCATCGTGGGAGACATGTGTCATGAACGCATGGGGGAGGCGAAGCGTTTAGAAGAGCCGCGTCAGTTCCACCACGTGGCGGTGCAGTATTGGAGTAATTTGGGTGAATCCCAGGATTCGCGCCCATGCGCGCGCGAATTTAGGTCCTTAAGGATTATGTTTGATGTTATAAATAGAGAAGGGTTTGTTGCCCATACTTAGGCTTGCACCCCGAAGCACAATAATGGACAGATTCCCTTTCTCCATTCCCGTGATCATTTCCTTCGAAGACGTGTATCTATATGATCAGCGGATCTCCGTGGATACGTTGCAGGCGGTGGTTCGGTGCGTTGAGGATCATGTTGGCCGCCTGCTTCCCCGGCGATCATCTCTACTCCAGCTGTTGATGTACTCGATCTGGAGGGCATCGCCAGGGCTGCACAACCCCTTGTACGAACAACTGAAGGATGAGGCAGTTGGCAAGCTGAGATCGTTATGTCGCCTCGGCCTGATCTTGAAGAGTTGGCGGGATCGATCGGTGGCACTCGTCCTCGAGTGTTACCGACTGAGGCATCTCGCCGATGGGTGCCCGCCCGTAGGGCCTTCTGGCCCATCCGTGGCCTCGAGGGTTCGCGGACAACATCAGAGGTCTGAGGCGGCAAAGGCTCGGCTGGCGGAAATTTCTTCGGAGTACCACGAGCAATGTTTCTTGCACCCCATTCCCCCGTTGTTGTAAGAGTTTTTCTTTTTCTTTTTGATGTAAGGCTGAGGAACCCACAATACCTTTTGAATGAATAAATTCTCTTTTTTGCGATGCTCTATTGTTTCCTTCTTATTATTTAAATAAAAAGAACTTAGAAGAACTTAAGGAATTCTGCAGCGAATATCGTATCCTTATGAAGTTGGACAGCTCCCACCTCCATTTCTCCAAACGGCCTGAGGACTCGGGGGAGGCGAGGATAGCCCCCAAAGGCCGCTCGGTAAGAACGAGGATGGTGTGCGCCTGTAAATAGTGTCATGGTTTTCTTGAGGCCACGATGAGTGCCAAGACGATCTTCTCAATGGCTGGGTACCTCATTTCCGCGTCCTTGAAGACGTGGCACACATAGTATACCGGCTTCTGGACTCCCTCGACCTCTCGGACGAGCACCAAACCTGCCGCTTGGTCGGACACCGCTAGATATAGCGATAGATCGTCCCCTTCAACTGGCCGGGTGAGCAGCGGGGGAGTCGCAAGGTGCCTCTTTAATTGCTCAAAGGCGGTCTGGCACTCCTCCGACCATTCGAACCCTAGTATCTTCCTTAGAGCTTTGAAGAACGGGGGGCACTTCTCCCCAGACCTTGACATGAAACGACTCAGAGCGGCTACCCGCCCTGTCAGCCGCATGATTTCGACGTTACTCTTAGGCGCGGCCATGTTAAGGATGACGCTGATTTTCTTCGAGTTAGCCTCGATTCCACGGTCGGTGACCATGAAGCCGAGGAACTTTCCACTGGTGACCCCAAATGCGCACTTGGCGGGGTTCAGTTTCATCTTGTATTTGCGGAGGACGTCGAAGGCCTCACCCATATCCTTGGCGTGTTCGTCTGACGAGACTGATTTGATGAGCATGTCGTCGACGTAAACTTCTATGTTCCTTCCGATCTGCGGCTTGAACATGCGATTGACCAAGCGTTGGTACGTTGCCCTGGCGTTTTTGAGGCCGAAAGGCATCACATTATAGCAGCATACCCCCCGGTCCATTATGAATGCGGTAAGATCCTCGTCCGCCGGATTCATACGGATATGGTTATAGCCGGAGAAAGCATCCATGAAGCTAAGTAGCTCGTGGCCTGTCGAACTGTCGACGAGCTGATCTATCCGAGAGAGGGGATAGTTGTCTTCCGGGCAAGCCTTGTTGAGGTCAGTGAAGTCGACGCACATGCGCCACTTCCCGCTTGACTTTTTAACCATGACTACGTTCGCCAACCATTCCGAGTAAAGAACGTTCCGAATGAAGTTGGCGGCGAGGAGCCTGTCTACTTCATCCTCGATCGCTTTTTGATTGATCGGGGTGAAACTTCATTTTTTCTGCCTGACGGGTCGGACCGTAGGGTCCACCCTGAGCTTGTACGATATGATTTTAGGGTCGATCCCAGGCATGTCGGCAGGCGAACATGTCAAAGTTACTTCTGAGGAAGTGGACCAGGTCGTCTCGCTGAGTCCCGGTCAAGAGCGACCCGATCTGAACGATTCATTCATCGTCCCCTTCTATGAGGAGGACCCCTGTTGCTGGCTCCATCGGGGTCCCCCGGACCTCTTTTTGCTCGTCTCGAGTGTCCAGAGAACTCTTGATATCATCCTCGCCCTCAATGTCATTGTTTGGCCGCTCAGACGTAGATGTTGCGGTGAAGCAAACTTTTGCGGTTCGTTGGTTCCCGTAGGCCCGACCTATCCCGCTTTGGTCGAGTGGGAATTTCATCGCTAGGTGGTAGGTCGATATCTGGGCCCGGAAGGAGTTCAGTGTCGGGCAACCGAGGAGGACATTGTAGGCCGATGGGATTCTCGCGACGATAAACTCCCCAGGCATGGTGCGCGTATGACCCGCCTCCCCGATATTAAATTAGAGGGTGATTACCCATTCGGCAGGGATGGAGTGGTTAGTGAACCCTGACAGGACGTGGGCGGTCGACCTTAGGTCCGACGGGTTGAGTCTCATACTCATAAAGCAGTCATAAAAGAGAATGTTCGCCGAGCTTCCCGAGTCGACCAATATCCTCTGCACTTTATAGCAGTAGACCCGAGCTGTGATCACCAGTAGGTCGTTGTGAGGCAGGGATATATCGTGGAGGTCCTCGTCAGTAAAAATGATCGGCTCGTCTGCTTTAGCCTTCATCCTCGGATGGCCGCCAATCCCCTCGATCGGTGAGGGATGTCGCGTCTCGTCGGTCTTCGTCGTACCCCCCGCTGATATGACCATGATTTGGCCAATTGTCAATTCGACGGGAGGGGGATGGTGCTCTTACTCACGGTCGGCTTGCCGCTTGTCTCGCAAGTACGTTGCCAGGTGCCTCGAGCGGATTAACTCCTTGATGTAGTCTCGAAGCTGATTGCAGTTCTCGGTGAAGTGGCCCTGCGACCTGTGGAAAGCGCAATAGGGGCCCCGGGTGCGCTTTGCCGCCTAATTCGAGACTGGGGGAGTTTGAAGAACCTCTCACCCCTAGCCTTCTCCAACAGTACCGTCTGGGAGACGTTGAGTGGGGTGTTGATTGCACGCTTTTGGCATGTCGTGTATTTGAATGTTCTAAAGTTAACCGCAATCAGGACGGTGTCGCTTTGCAGCTAGCCGCGATGAGTACAGGTCGTCCGCAGGGAAACGGTGCGTTCTACGTTCTTTTTTTGACGAGTTAATGCACGGGATGGAATGGTTCGATTCTATCCTATGTGTTTATATGCAAAGTATACGTTTGTTAGGAATAGATAGGTTAGTGTAAGTTATGGAAATCCGTACTCAATCCTTTGAGCCGAGCTCGACCACTAAAGCTGGAGCAATCGCCAACAACGTGGATTAGGGTACTTAAGTACGGTATTAGTGAAATCTGGCTTATTGACCCTTGTCCGTTCGTTCTTGTCGCTTGCTTTCGCCTCCGGCCAATCCGAACGCAACCGGTCACGGTTAGGAATCACCGATACCTTGGTAGGGTAGGGTGCCTAACGGAGCGCTTGCGTAAGGTTTGGGCGAAGTTTAATAGAAAGTATCGGGAAAAGGAAATGAGAAAGAAAATTTTAACTTACAATATCGTTTTCTTTCCTAACAACATCAATATTCACAAACATCAAACCCATAGGAGAAAGAGCAAATGAAAAGAGAAAAGAAAAGAATAGAAAAACAATACAAGTAAGTAAATGACATGGTAATTAAAGAGCAAGTAAGTAAATGGCAAGAATGAAAATTGCAAGTAAGTAAAGCAAGTAAGTAAAAGAGATAGTTACTAAGAACCCAAGTGCAAATGAAATCTTTATTATATCCAAGTGATACAACCCTTGAGATCAATAACCAAAACTTAAACTTGCAAGCTCAATAAAGAGGTTGCAAGATTAAGTGAAGGCAAAGAGCTCAAGGGAAACTAAGCTATGTACAAGAACAAAAAGAAAACAAAAAGAGTATGAGTTCTAGTGTGAAGAATAATGGACAATCTTGGACCTTCCATCCCTTACTCACTGATTTTATAGGCTCAAAAGAAAATTAAACAAGTAATAAAAATGAGTTAATGTGACTGCAAGGGATCGACAGAACAAAAATGGGGCTCATTGGGGCTAGGGGGCCGACGAGCTCGGTTTTTATGGGTATGTGGCCGGTCCAAATCCGAGCATCTTGGCTCGTATTGATGTGGTGGTCTTGTGTTCTCTCAATAAGTCCACTGGTGCTGCTTGATTTCTCTATAGAGGCCTGGGTTGTACTCAGTTGCTTGGAGGGAACTTGATACTTTTTAAATCACATCACATCTTTTTGCATTAAACACACATCGCTTCTCATATGCCCACTTGCACCAAGTCATCATTTGTGTGTGCCATGGGCAGCCTCCCTCTCTAGGTCCATAAACCAACAAGCTAGTGTACACACTTGTATGTGTTGGACCATTTAGATAAAAAGTGTGTACACATGCATGTTGCAAAAAGAAACTCATGAAATATCGGTCGGTTTCCAGTTCCGGTTGCAGTGTCGGCTCACAAACGTTATATCCGTGATTTTGAGTGTGTTTTCAGTATTATATCATGGATACCTGTAATCTGTATTACTGAGCAGACACTGGTTAATAGTACCGATATATAACAAAATAGATAATGAATGAGCGGTATTAAAATGCAGTTTTTAGTGATGAACAAATACCTCCAAACTTATCTTTTGCTCATCCCGAGCAAAACAAAATCCTAGTCTCATTTTCGCAGGGAACGCGATTGCACTGAGCTCGTGCAACAAGCCGTTAAATCTCTAAGTGTCCCTAGTAGGAGGAGTGTTGTCTCCTGAGGGTTTTCAGCAGATACTACCCACAAAATCCCGTCAAGCTAGTTTCATAAGTTAACGTCGATTCTACTCCTACAGCTTAGTATCAAGATTAAAAATTCTATCATCCTAAATTAGAAATATTCAACTCTTATGTTTCACGCCTCAATTTATTCAACCTCAGATCCTATACGTTTTTACAGCTTAAAAAGATCTCGGTATCTCTTGAGTTTTCCTTCTAAAGTGCGGTCTCCAATCAGAGATTTTTATCATCTTTACGGAAAATATAAGTCTTATTCTTTATTTCTATCGTTCCTCCAAACATGGATTGTATACCCCTACGTGTATGTAAAATTCCACCCTTACACTTAAGAATTCAATTCAAACTATAGTACCATTACCCTAATACCTAATACTACTTTTTGTTAATGATGGACGGTGTTGCTCACACACCTTTCATGCGACGATTAATGCTTTTTGAGGCACTAACAGCCGATTACTGAATGTGTGAGCTTAAAACGTAAATAGCAGTTTCCAGGTCTTGACTTTATTTATTTATTTCTTCTTTTCTTCTTTATTTTTTTCTTTTTCAAGACCGGATATTGTTCACCGCCGAAAAACGCAATCAGGACGTTGGGACGTCCGGCCTTAATTTTGGGGGTAGATGCTATTGGATTTTATCCATCCACCTCTCCGAAGATACCAAGTTGATTTATGATACCGTGTATTGGAGGTTTGGACTGCGGCCGTTGTAGCAGATTTCGTCAGATTCCCCCTCATTGTGAGGGGTTTTTGATTGTGGGGACGCTCTTTCCTGCATGCGCAAACCGCTGCAGTTAATTACGCTACCGCATCGCGGTAACCACTTTCTCCTTCTCCAGATGGTCAATTCGTGTCGTGTGTGTTTGTTTTGTTTTTGGTTGTCCGTGGATTGTATACGGAGACTAATTTATGTTGTCGCCCGTAGGGCGTGGATTAGTCCAAATCCGTATTTTCTTAGATTTGGGTTTGGTTTGGATTTAAGGATCGTTAATCTCATTGAGATCAAGATAAACTTAAACGTTGTTAAGGATACGTTAGCCTAATTTTTAGATTAAGATCTACTCAACGGAGGATTTGGAATCATTTAAATCCAACGACAGAGAATTTGGGCTCTATCGTCTTAGTTTAGGGACGTTGCGGTCCAGTGGGTTTAAGGATTGTTAATCTCATTGAGATTAAGATCAACTTAAACGTTTGATAAGGATACATTAGTCCAATTTTTAGACTAAGATCTACTTAACAGGGTTTTGGGATTATTTAGATCCAACAAAAGAGCATTTGGACTCTATTGTTTTAGTTTAGGGACATCACGGTCCGTAAGTTTAAGGACATCATAGTCCGTGGAGTTTAAGGACATCATAGTCCATAGTTTAAAGACGTCATAGTATATAGAGTTTAGTTTAGGGACGTTGCGGTCCATAAGTTTAAGGACATCATAGTCCATGGAGTTTAAGGACATCATAGTCCATAGTTTAAAAACGTCATAGTCTATAGAGTTTAGATTAGGGGCGTTGAGGTCCATAAGTTTAAGGACATCATAGTCCGTGGAGTTTAAAGACATCATAGTTCATAGTTTAAGGACATCATAGTCTATAGTTTAAGGACGTCATAGTCTATGGGGGTTTAGTTTAAGGACGTTGCAGTCCATTGGGTTTAAGGACATCATAGTCCATGAGTTTAAGGACCTCATAGTCCATAGAGTTTAGTTTAGGGACGTTGCGGTCCGTAGTTAGTTTAAGGACATTATGGTCCATTGTTAGTTTTAGGACGTTGCGGTCTGTGGAGTTTCTGGCTCATCAATTTAAGGGTGCGCCAAGAGTTAGTGGTTATTAGGACCCTCCATCTCTCTGAAGACATTGAAGAATTACAACAACATGTATCAGAGGTGAGAAGAGATATACCCTTGAACCAGATTTCAGATTGAAGAGTCATCAGTCGTGAACATGGAGGCTCGGTTTATTTAGAGATTTAATCTCAGGAAAGACTTAGCCAATCTGGGGTTGAAGTCGTCCTCTTATAGTGTTAAACACTAATGTATTTTTAGTGCTCACGTGTTCCCACGTGATGCTCTCAAGGCAGTGTTAAACACTGAAAGTTGAAGGCGCTCACGTGTGGCGCGTGGGACTCTAAAGCAGTGTTGAATACTAGAATTTGGAATCGCTCATGTGTTGCACGTGATGCTCTTGAAAGTTGGCGCCATTGGCTTGGATTTATTCCTTGCTCTGTTACAAGTGCTAAGTACTGTTGGGGGTCAGGTGTGGCACGTGAGGCGCTTGGAGTTGGGCGCTGTCTCTTTTATTCTCTTGCACTGTTAAGGGGTCACATGGGATCACGTGAGGCGCTTAGAGTTGGGCGCTGTCTCTTTTATTCTCTTGCACTGTTAGGGGGTCCCATGGGATCACGTGAAGCGCTTAGAGTTGGGCACTGACTCTTTTATTCTCTTGCACTGTTAGGGGGTCACATGGGATCACGTGAGGCGCCCCAAAAATAGGGTTTATTCCCTTTCCTCTTTTATAAGTGCTGAGCACTTCTCAGGGGTCACGTGGGGTGCTCCAAAAATAGGGTTTATTCCCTTTTCTTTTTTATAAGTGCTGAGCACTTCTCAGGGGTCACGTGGGGTCACGTGGCTAGATCTTAGTTTTTCCCTTTTTGTTCCTCAAAGGTGCTCACGTGGGAACACGTGAGCTTTTATGTAGCATTTGAACTCTAATGAATCATCAGGCTGTTCTTCTATGGTTTTGTGGAATCAAGTTCTCCTTTATTCTTTGCGGGGATTAAATTCTTTTTAAAGGGTTAAACCCCGGTTTTAGAGGAATTAAATTCCCATATGTTTTGTAAGAGTTAAACTCTTTTGGATTCGGTTCCTTCCCCTAGGTTTTGAATCTGCATGACAGAATCTCCCCGATGAGAATTAAATTCTCAACTTGTGGGCAGATTTGCTTCTGCAAATCTTAACCAGAGGAAGAACTAAGTTCTTTGAGAAGACTTAAACTCTTGGTTTGAGGATTAAATTCTCTTTTCGTGGGGGCTTTTGGGAGGGGTTCCTCTTCTTTAGAGAATTAAATTCTCTCTCTATTTTTCTTTCCCTCTCCCTCTGTGTATTTTTGCTCTTCTTCTCGCTCCTATTTATATGAGAAGAAAAAGAATCAATTTGTTGAGAGAATCCATCATTGAGAAATCATGATTGATTTCAGGATCTTTTAGATAAATCGGTGAGTTTTATACACCGTTGGATTTTTAATCCAAAGGCTCTCTGTTTAACAGAGAAGATTTCTTGTTTGTTTAACAAGATTATGAATATCTTATTAGTTTTACCATGATTAGAATTTTATTCTATCAAATCTTTTTAGTTTAACAAGATCATAAATATATTTTCTTAATATGGATATCTTGTTAACATAGAATTTTCTTCTTTTTATAATATTAGGAAAATATTTTCCTATGATAGATTTTTATTCAATCAAATGATCATCGCTGGATCTTTGATCCAAGGGTTCTCTATTTAACAGAGAAGATCTTTCTAGTTTAAGGAAGATTAAGAAAATATTTCCCAAATAGAATTTAATTCTAGAATTTGATAGGAACATTTTAAATTAGGGTGCTCACATGCTTTGCATGTGATTGGCAAAAGCACTCAGGTGTTTAACACGTGACCCGTAGTATGGGTTTTAGCCTGTTTATGTTCAGCGCTCATATGCTTTGCATATGTGCGCCCACGTGTTTTACACGTGATGCCTGGTTTTTTTTAGGATTCTCCCCCCTTTTTTGTAAGGGAACAAGTAGCTCCTGGCCGAAAATTTTGGCGGGAACAAATGCCCTCCACTACTTTGCCCATGTAAGTATGTACGTGGGTGAAGTAGTGTAGAGTTATGCATGGCCATAGGATTAAGGGCTTAGGAGACATTTTTAGGGTCCTCGTAGCCTAAGACTTTTCAACTTTACGAGCCGTGAGGGTCTCATAAAGACTTTTCTCTCTACGAGTCGAGAGAATCTCGTAGGTGTAATTTCTCCTTATGAATCATGGGGACTCCTAAGTGTGTTTTCTCTTGAGAGTCATAAGGATCTCATAAGAGAATTTTCTTTTCATGCGCGGGGACACTAATTTCCCTGAGGTCAAGACGAATCGAGAGATTCCTGTAAAGACACTGATTTCCTTGCGGGTCGACGCGAATCGAGAGGTTCTTGTCAAGGACACTGATTTTATTGAATCGAGGTTTTGCCAAGGACGCTGGTTTTCCTGGGGTCGAGACGAATTGAGAGATTTCTGCAAAAACACTGATTTCCTTGCGGGTGAACACAAATCGAGATGTTCTCGTCAAGAACGCTGATTTCCCTGAATCGAGATATTTTGCCAAGGACACTGGTTTCCCTGGGGTCGAGACGAATCGAGAGATTTCTGCAAAGACACTGATTTCTGTAACATTTCAAAAAATATAAAATGTTATTTTTAGAATTTAATATTAAATAATATATTTCCCGGAAACTGCCCGATTTGCGAAATTGGGGTTTTCGAAAAAGGGTATAAATATATACCAATATTTGTGAAATAATTGGAAATTAAAACGATTTATTTATTTTTAGACTATATCTAAAGGATTTTGCACTTTTAAAAGCAATTATATGCAGTTTAAATTAAAAAAAACCGATTAGTGCACTGCTAATCGCGATTAAGCCAAATCCGTGTTTCTATAGTTTTCATGGTTAGTGCACCATGACATATTTCATTTGGTTAAATGTTCATTTGTTTTGTTTTAGTTATGGTTGGTTTTATTTTGGTGAGAAAAGAAAAGAAATGGATTATTGGCGAGAGAGAGGGGACACAATGATGAGGGATGAGCATGCTAGGAGAGAGAATGAGAGTGAGAAAGAGAGAGAGAGAGAGAGTGCTGCCCCATTCATTTCCCCCCCCCACCATTTTTTCATCTCCTTCTTCATCTTCAAGCTCCATCATCTACCCTTATGACCCATCTCAAAATACTTCTCAAAACCCTATACTACTCCTTTCACAAAAAATGATCACCTCCTCACCCTCATCGCATTGGACCAAGCAAAGTGGGATTTTGATGACATTGAGAAGCTAGGGTTTTCTTGAGTGGCCTAAATAAGGTATAATTTCTACCAATTAGATAGTTTTAAGTTCCTTTATATTCTAGTTTTAGTTTAGAATTGGTTTAGTGGTGATTTGTGAAGTTAGAAAATTCTAGAGAGGGTTTGGGTGACTTGTGGACTTGTGATCAGTAGTGGGGGTGAACAAAACCCTAGAGACCAATTCTTGACCTGGACTAGTGACCAAAACCCCAAACCACGAACTTTAGATTCGTCGATATCGGGTTTTTGTGGAATTAGTGGTGGTATATAGGAATCTGGGATGACCCGGGACCTTTATAAATTAAGTTCCCATGATCACGAGACGAGCAGGCAAGCTGGAAGCATCACCTGAAACCTGAGCCCCAAACATAAATTCCTAGCCTCAGATTTATTACGTTTGGCCGCAATTTGCGGCCAAGTGGTGGGTGATTTGTGTGATTTTTGGCCAGTAGTCTTGTTTTCTGGTATCTAGAGCAACCCTATATGCAAAATCCCTTAGTTTGTCCTATAGTGAAATCTGGGAAGGGTTTTCCTATGTTGTTGTTTTCGTGTTTTCCGTATTTTAAATGATAAGTTTTGATATTTGGATTTGTATTTGGTTGTTGGATGTTTGTATATCAACGACTAGGGATAATTGGTTGGTTTTGCATGCGTGGGCTATAGGTTCTAACCTATAGGCGATCCGTGTGCCATTTTGGTTTTCCGGATTCGATTTTAATAGTGATTGCGATTGTGTGTTATTGTAGGTACCTTCGCGTGGATTCCGAGGTGATGGAGTGTGGCGTCATCGACTTCGGCAAGCAAGGTGAGTAGATCTATATCTACGGGGGAAGTCAGGTGGATGGCGTATAGCACCCCCGCAAACTTTGATGGAAACTGATTTATATAGAGTATGGTTAAGGTAACCGTGTTAGGAACTCATAAATAGGGTTAAGAATTAGTAGGAGATAAGATATACCATGACTTAAAGTTATAGCTTGTGGTTTAGGTGACATGGTATGATAGGAAAGATATTCCGAATTGATGTTTAAGGATGCGAATTACTATTGATGTAGGTAAGTAGTTGCATTAGAATAAGTATGAGTTTTAGAGTAACCTGACATTTGATGTATATATAAATTGACTTGATGTGAGATATAAATGCGATGAAAAGAATATACGAGGTGATATGATGACTTGATGATATGTCGGTATACGGATGCGAGTCGATTGAGATGATTGATACCTTTACCGGTCCCCTGATATGAGTTGGTTATGGATGTGACCTGGGATACAAGTATATAGATATATATAAATGTTGTGAATCATGAGTGATATGTCGTACGAGACGTTAGGTCCGTACCCCTCATTGTCATATAGGATGATAGGATCCCCGATGGTTTAATGCCGCCGTACGATGATTTACCGTACGTGACGAGTTTTAAGATGACAGATCCATACCCTTGACTAGAGGCTGCCGTACGATGTACTGTACCGTACGTGTTGTTATGAGGCTAGATGCCGATTGATAGATTCACCGACTCGATCATGTTAGATACGTATACCTGTCAGCATTTGCTTACGATTTACTTTATGCTACGCTCATGTCACTCTCATTGCATTTCATATACCTGTGCTAGTACACCTACACCTTTATCGATGATGCGTATGTTACACTTACACAGATTTTCCGGCTCACACACTTCATCATCGATAATTGCCATGTCACTACACAGTAGGATTGTTGCATCATGATCTGACTCCTTGCATGACATACTTGCTATAGCTATATATTGTACACACATACTTGCGTACATACATATTGTACACCCATACTTGCGTACATACATATTGTACACACATACTTGCGTGCATACACATATGCACCTTTATACGATGTTGCATTTGACTCTGGAGAAATTGGGAACCGCAGGATATATTTTTAAAAGCTAGAATCATTTTAAAGAGCGGTTTTCCCTCAATATGTCACATCACTGTTCCATGTTGCATGATATACGGATATGCTTACATTTCTATCATATGTCGCATACATCATGCTTTATGATTTTACGCATTCAGACATGTTGTTTTCATGAGATTTCTGGATTTGAGAACCGTGGTCATTTTAAAAGAAAGTATGTATTGTTTTAAAAACTCGGTTTCTCTTGATATGATATTTCAGTGCGTCCACCATGCGTTTTCTCGGTTCTGAGACGTGTGACATGTGAAACCCGATTCGAGGAGCTGGACGAGGCCGATTGCGGGTACATGGTGGACCCGGTATGATACCCCGGGGCAAGAGAAAGATTTCGTGGGGATGATGATGAGCCTGGCAGAGGGACTACTACCTACCGGTGATTGGTTGGACCTGGCGGTTATCCGGAGGATACCGACCGGAGTCGAGAGATGATAGGGGCCGACCCGTTCTGCCGGAGACCACGGGACGATCCCGCAGACGGAGCCCGAGGGCCGATCCGGACTGACGAAGCCCGAGATATGAGAATTTACGTGTCGATGCTGGACACGGATTTTATGATGTTTCGAGTGTCGATACTGAGCACTCAGGTTCCATGATTTTGATGTGTCGGGAGGGACACACGTTGATTTATATCCTCATGTTTTCATGCATATGCTTTTTTGATATTTACATGCATGATATTGTTGTGTCATTGGTTGACACGTGGATGGGATCCACATGCATACATACACTGATGATATGGTTGGACGAGATCCACACGCATACATACATTGATTTTATGGTTGGACGATTATCCACATGCTGTTAGGCATTAATTTACCTTGTTAGCACATATACAAATACGGTTACCCTAGATATCATAGTATTAGCTTTATGATATAGTTGACCTAGGAGTCGTTGTTTATTCGATTTTTACTTGTTGATATTTTTCTACTCACGAGTTGGCAACTCACCCCCATTGTGCCACAGTTCTTGCAGGTTGACCGCATGGATCAGTAGCGGCATCGCTGGCACACAGTTGCTTTCGGGTGATTGGTTTGGTAGGTGGGACATTTGTATCGTACCCACTCTTGTATTTATATTTCACATTGTATCTAGTAAACTCTATCAATCAAACTAGTATTTGTATAAGTAATGATACTTAGTGAGACTTGTAGTTGCGAGACTTGAGCGATGGGTTTTATGTTCGCCTATTGGGTTGATGTCTTGCTTATTTATTTATCTTTTGTGGTGAACTTCGCCATTGGGCATCGTATACTTATTTATACTGTCTTGCGTGGTTGTGATCTGCCGTTTGGCGAAGAGCTAGCTCCCGTTTGGGGATGCCTTTATTATCATTATGTATTTGTGGTTTTGGATCAAAAAATACAAAGGAGGCATTGCCCAAATTTTTAAAAGAAGAAACATGTTTTCAAAACTAGAAATTTCACTTGCATTTTTATGTCCCTTTTCTATGCATTAAGGAAACTTGATTTCCTTATACCTTTATTTCAAAACATCACCTCCTTTATTTTCTTAAAAAGGTTTAGATTTCTGGGTTTCAGCTTTCTTGAATTACGTTACGCCTTTAGACGTTGCGTGATTTAAGTGCTGGTCACGAGCTAATATTTCGGGTCATGACAATTTCCTTACGAGTCGACGCGAATCGAGATGTTCTCATCAAGAACGCCGATTTCCCTAAATCGAGATTTTGCCAAGGACACTGATTTCCCTGGAGGTCGAGACGAAACGAGGTATTCCTGCAAAGACACTGATTTTCTTACGGGTCGACGCGAATCGAGATAAGAAGCGATGGCTTAGGAAACAGGTTCAGATCTGTCGCCTAAGACTTTTCAACTTTATGAGCCGTGAGGGTCTCATAAAGGGTTTTCTCCCTACGAGTCAAGAGGATCCTGTAGGTATCTTTTCTCCTTAGGAATCGTGAGGATTCCTAAGTGTGTTTTCTCTTAAGAGTCGTAAGGATCTCACAAGAGAATTTTTCCCTCTTACAAGTCGAGAGGATTCGTAAGTGGTTGTTTCTTTCCTTGTCGAGATTCGACTTTGGAGAGTGTGGCCCATGAATAGTATACAATAGTCCATCTTGGACCGACTTGCAGGGCCCAAGTGCTTAGAAAACAGGTCCTTATTCCCATTGCCTAAGGCTTTTCCCTACGAGTCGAGATGAATCGAAAAGTTCTCGCAAGAACACTAATTTCCTCACGGGTCGAAACGAATCGAGAAGTTCTCGCAAGGGTTTCCTAACGTCACAGTTAACTCCTGCTAATAGAAGTCCGTTAGGGTCTGTGGTACTAGGGTTTTTTACCCGTCGCACCGTCGCGTTGGCCGATATATTCCCCGATATGCAATCATTTTGTTCGGGTAGCCCCGCGACTGTCGTGTCTCTGATCCCTTCGGGGGCTGGACAAGACGTCTTCAAATAATCTTCCAGGTAATATTACCGTCGAAAGAGCAAGCGTTAGGGTATTCCATGTCACTTTCTACTTGAGGTTAGGCTCATTTTGGGAGCCCCGATGAGTCATGACCACTCCGCGCTGGTGTGGGATGATCTCCGATATTCTTTTCAGGTCTCATTTGAGTTGCCGTCAAGACCCTGAAGCGGGGGATTTTCCTTAGCTTCTTTGGTTGACATTGTGCCTACAATATTGCGTCGAATGTCGAGGTTGTCTCTAGGTTGTCTGTGAACCGTCGAGGTTTTGGAACCAGGGGACTTTGCCATAGCTTCGTTTGTTAATGTCGTGCATGTATCCTGCTGGAAGGAAGAAGGACGCTGTTGTCGATCTCTAGGCCGTAGATGTAGCCATCGAGCCTTGGAACTAGGGACTCTGCCATGGTTCTGAGGTAGTCTCTAGGTTGTCTGTGAACCATCGAGATTTGGAACTAGGGGACTTTACCGTAGCTCCGCTTTGTTAACGTTGTGTCTGCATCCGATTGGAATACGGAGAAACGCCGGTGTTGATCTCTAGGTTGTCGATGTTGACGTCGAGACCCTGAAGCTAGGGATTTTCCTTTACTTCGTTTGTTGACATTGTTCTGCAATATTGCGACGAATGTCGAGGTTGTCTATGAACCGTCGAGATTTGGAACTAGGGGACTCTGCCATGGCTCCATTTGTTGATATTGCGTCTGTATCCTGCTGGCATGAGAAGGAATGTCATTGCTGGTCTTCTGGGATGCAGATATTGCCGCTGAGACCTGACTCTCCCTTTGATGGAGTTTGTTGGGACATGTGGTTCCCTTTTCGTTTATGCCCATGGATTGTATACAGGGGTCAGTATGGACTTACCTGCAGGGCAAAAAGTTTCATTTCATTTTTTTATTTTTTTTTATTTCTTTCCGCGATGCTCTATCATTTCAGCTTTTTATATCGTGAAAGTCGCGATTGCCCAATCATTTCGGCTGTCTTTTCGCAGTGCCTAATCATTTCGGCTCTTTTTTCCTTTTTACTCGATGTTTTTTTTTATTGCGAGTTGCCCAACCATTTCGGCTATTTTTGTATACATATATTTTACTCGCTGACTTTTATTGCGAGTTGCCCAAACATTCCGGCTATTTTATATGCATTTTTTTCCGAGTATGGAACTCATGGCCTGATACCAATCTTGCATCAGTATCGCTGCGACTGGAATGTTGCCAGGAGCGACTCATCATTTGCCATGAAAGGACTTGGAATTTGATACCGATTTAGGCATCAGTATCGCTACAACTGGGATATTGCCAGAAGCGAATCATAATCTGCCTTGTCGGTTCGAATAAAGATGGCTTAGTAAACAGGGTTAAGAT
Organism: Agapanthus africanus; assembly: GCA_030015575.1. Classification (NCBI taxonomy): domain Eukaryota; kingdom Viridiplantae; phylum Streptophyta; class Magnoliopsida; order Asparagales; family Amaryllidaceae; genus Agapanthus; species Agapanthus africanus. The sequence continues at coordinate 901,116,694 of CM057337.1, forward strand.
CCTGTCGACTAAGGCTTTTGACTTCATGATCCGTAAGGGTCTCATAAAGGTGTTTCTCCCTATGAGTCGTGAGGATCTCGTAGGTGTCTTTTCTCCTCAGGAATCGTGAGGATTCCTAAGTGTATGTTCTCTTGTAAGTCGTAAGGATCTTGCAAGAGTGTTTTCTCCTTGTAAATCGAGAGGACCTACAAGTGTTTGTTCATCAAATGAGGGCATTCCTCGTCGTTGGTGGGACTCGGCAAGGAAATGATTATTTGTGCCCGTGGATTGTATACAAGGGTCGGTATTGAACCGCTTGTAGGGCAATCTGGGAAAGGTGATGGCTTAAAAACAGATTCAGATCCCTGTAGTTTAAGGCTTTTGAATCTTATGAGCCGTGAGGGTCTCATAAGAGGGTTCTCCGTACGATTCGTGAGGATCTCGTAAGTGTAATTTCTCCTTAGGAATCGTGGGGATCCCTAAGTGTGTTGCTCCTTTGTGAGTCGTAACGCGGGTAGTTTTCTCGCAAGTGTCTTTTAACGAGATTACGCCTTTTGGGGTTTTCACAAACTCGACGGTAGCCCTGCTGTTTTTACTCACGGAGCTCTTTCGGGTTTTCATCCGTGCCCATTTTGCTTTTGGACGTACCCTTTTTTTTACGAGTCTGCGCCCTTTTGGGTTTTCATAAACTCGCTAGTGGCCCTACTATTTTTACTCACGGAACCCTCTCGGGTTTTCATCCGTGCCCATTTTGCTTATAGACATACCGTTTTTTTTGGCATCAGCCTTCGAATGCTGCGGTTCGTAGTAGTTTAAGGACGTTACGGTCCATAGCTAGTTTTAGGACATTACTTTCCATTGTTGCCATATTTGAGGAAAATTTCTAATTTACGGACTTTTCGTTCCATAGTAGCTTTGAGGCGAAGTTTTGCCGGATGCTCTATGAACAAGTAGGTTTCCCCTTGATAGACCTTGTCACATAATCCAAGGATTTTGGCACTGCTCCTGCCCCCAACTCCTCTACGTTATCTTCTAACGCCGAGTAAGCTTCTTTGTTACTTAGCGACGAATGAGAGATCATGTGGCAACTTACCACATAATCTTCGGGTTCCTCTGACGAGTCGTCTTCCTTATCATTGTCGTTATCTTCACTTTCAAGGATGTGATTGAGAAACTCTTGAAGCGTGACTGGGGTTCGCGCCTTCTGGTTGTATTCCTCCAGCGCGTCAATATACTTTTGCAGATCCGTACGCTTGTCGTCAGACTGCGCGGGCTTTTTGGTCTTCTTCTTTTTCTTTGAAGACTTTGACGGCTGGGCCTGGATGTTTTGCCCATCGCTACTAACTCCCGATGTTGGGCGTGGTTTCAGCATCCCATCGATGATCTTCGGCTCTTGCAGGCTTTTCCACCTAATCGCCGGACATGTTTGAAGATCTTTCGGCATTCTTATAGTTTTTACCGAAAGAACAACTTCCCATGGAGCTTCCTCTATGAATGAGCACGATGCCCCCGGCATGTCCATCTTTTTTGGAGAATGTGGTTGTGGCGGGTTCACCTTCCAATTTTCAGACAACGCGAATTTTCCTTGCTGGTATTGGTCTTCAACCCAGTTTTTGAAGACATAGCAATCTTCGAGTGGGTGACCCATTACTCTGTGGTAGGGACAATAGTTAGGATGGTTAACGTCACCAGGTTGCAACGGATGTCTTGGATCCGGCAGAGTGATGATCCCGTTGCGCACTGCCAGTTCGAACGGTCTCCTTGTTTTATCCTGAGGAAATGAGTAAGGACGTCTTAACTTCTCATCGAGGGATCGCCGCTTGTTGCCTTGGCGAGCAGCTGGTTTCGTCTCACTTGGCTGTTGTTGAGTGTTGGAGACAAAGGTCGCTTTCCCTTTGCCTTTTTCATTTCGAAAATCCGCTTCTGAAGGGAAAGGCCTATAGCCCATCTGGTCCATTTGGACCAGCTTTTCAATCAAGGCCTGGAAGGTGGTTGGCTTGAAAAACATCATGAATTGGGAGATAGTCGACTGAGGGTCGAGGGTCCACATGAACATGCCCATGGCAGGAGCTTTTTCTATGCGTTGTTCGCATCTCGACCATAAGTACCGCCACCGGATTGCATACTGCACCCATGCCTCTCCCGGCTTCACTCTGGCGCTGATCAATGCCGTGATCGGGGTGCGTTCACTGGCGCTTGCGAACCGCTGAGTGAATAGCAACTCCATCTCTGTAAACGTTTTGACGGAGTCATTCGGTAGCACTGAATACCATTCAAAGGCCGTCTCCGCCAAGCTGCCGACGAACTGGCGAAGTAGCAATTTGTTGTCACCTCCGGTATTGCCGCAGAGAGCCCTGAACTGAGCGATATGCTGATGTGGATTACCCGTCCCCTTATACATATGGAATTTAGGGATCGTATATCCTGGCAGGTACTTAATCTAATCGTACCAGCCCGGATAGAGTCGTCCAGTTCTGACGACTTGGCTAGCCGCTTCGCTCGCCTGATAAGCTTGTATCTGTTGAGCTATATAGTCGTAAAGGGCGGCTTTAGAGATGGTCTCTTCCTTGGCTACTGATAGAGCCGAAAAAGGGTTCGATGTCTCCCCTCTGTCGTCTTCAAGGATTACTGGAGGGTTTTCAGCTGGAGGATCCGGCTGGATCATCATTCCGACCATATCTTGGAATAAAAGCGCCATTTGTTTTATATTGGTCGCTTGTTCCGCTGCCTCTTTGTCTTTCTTCTCGAGGATTCTGCGGAGGAACTCGGCCTCAATTTCTTGTTCTTGACGCTGCTCCGACGACGTCTCCGGGCTTTCTTTTGGCCCAGTGAGTGCGGCCATCTTTGTTAACATTTCATGGAGCTTCTGTTGTTGCCCCTGGGCCTTTATTATGGATCGGGTTAGTGGTCGGTGACCCCCGGAAGCGCGGCTCTCCTCTTTCCCAGAAGCCATATAAACAGTATGCACCACCATGCCCCCAGACTTAGAGCGTCTGGGTTCAGTGCTCTTGAGATTCGTCACAGACATAGGGATCTTCTCCGCCCTCCTCTTTTTATGGACGGTTGAAGTTGAGGGGGCTACTGATGTAGGCACCCGTGCAAATGACACCTTTCGTAGCGTGGCGGAGGGATGGTCCTCCTCTTGCCGAATCCTCATCTTCTTTGGTTGGCGAGAGTAGTCGTTGTTGATTACAAAGTCTTGGACTCTTCACCAGACCCTGTGGATTTTGAAGGACAGCCGCTGAGGGGGCTGCTCCGGCTTTGAGTTTGTAACATTCTCCATAGGTGGAGGAGATCTTTTCAATACAGCGGTTGGAGAATTCTTGCGGACCCTCCTGAGTGGTTCAAAGTTGTTCCCGGTTGGAACAGCAGTATCGACTTCAACCATCATAGCTGGTGGAGTCAATCCAGAAGGGGAACTGCCCCCAACTTTCCTCACTCAGCGCCAATGGCTATGTCGAGCATGCCTTGCAGACGGTATTGGTTCAGCTATGGGGGTGGCTTCATCATGCCCCCTGCTCTGGTGGAGGGTTGTTGTTGGTGTCATCCTATCGAAGACTGACGTCCGCTGAGTGGGAATGGCCAATCTGCCGAAGGAAGACTTCCGAGCAGGGGTAACGGCTTTGGTGACTTCGCCTGGAGCGGGAGTTGGCACAGCCAGTCTTGTGAAGACCGACCCCTTAGCAGGAGAAGCCTCTCCGACGATTTCATTTACTGGAACAGGGATGGCTATCCGTTTCGGGATAACTCCCTCAGGTATCGCGGGCTTCTTTACGAACCCATTGGAGTTTTGGCCCAGTTTGTTAAAGACCGAGGCGTTGGATTTGGACGACCCGTTGAGAGGTGCCGCGGTAGTTGCAAGCCGATTAAAGACCGACTTCTTTGGAGCTTCTTGCGATGGCACTGGGGCGTTGAAGCTCATTGGTGGGATCATGGTCCCAAAGAACAGTCCAGTGGTGGCCTGATTCACCTGTTCCAACTGCATGGCGAAGATGGAGGCCGCTTGGGGCCCATAAGTCACTCCTCCGGCGAGGACGGAATGGGAGTTGTTGTTGCAGCTATTGCAGTTGGAAGCCATTTTCTCTGTACGGGAGCAAGACACCAAATCTTAGTACCTCGAATCCAGGGGCAACCACATTAAACCGCGATTCGTTCGCGAACACGACATACGAAGTGTGGAGTGGAAAGAGAAAAAGGTCCCAACGGGCGTGCCAGAATCTGTTCACCGCCGAAAGACGCGACCGGAACGTTGGGACGTCCGGCCTGAATTTTGAGGGCAGATGCTATTGGATTTTATCCATCCACCTCTCCGAAAATGCCAAGTTGATTTATGACACCGTATATCGGAGGTTTGGACAGATGCGGCTGTTGTAGCAGATTTCGTCAGATTCCCACTCATTGTGAGGGGTTTTTGATTGTGGGGACGCTCTTCCCTGCAGGCGCAAACCCCTGCAGTTAATTACGCTACCGCATCGCGGTAACCATTTTCTCCTTCTCCAGATGGTCACTTCGTGTCGTGTGTATTTGTTTTGTTTTTGGTTGCCCGTGGATTGTATACGGAGACTAATTTATGTTGTCGCCCGTAGGACGTGGATTAGTCCAAATCCGTATTTTCTTAGATTTGGGTTTGGTTTGGGTTTAAGGATCGTTAATCTCATTGAGATCAAGATAAACTTAAACGTTGTTAAGGATACGTTAGTCTAATTTTTAGACTAAGATCTACTCAACGGGGGATTTGGAATCATTTAAATCCAACAACAGAGAATTTGGGCTCTATCGTCTTAGTTTAAAGACGTTACGGTCCAGGGGGTTTAAGGATTGTTAATCTCATTGAAATTAAGATCAACTTAAACGTTTGTTAAGGATACATTAGTCCAATTTTTAGATTAAGATCTACTTAACAGGGTTTTGGGATCATTTAGATCCAACAAAAGAGCATTTGGACTCTATTGTTTTAGTTTAGGGACATCGCGGTCCGTAAGTTTTAGGACATCATAGTCCGTGGAGTTTAAGGACGTCATAGTCCATAGTTTAAAGACGTCATGGTCTATAGAGTTTAGTTTAGGGACGTTGCGGTCCATAAGTTTAAGGACATCATAGTCCGTGGAGTTTAAGGACATCATAGTCCATAGTTTAAAGACGTCATAGTCTATAGAGTTTAGTTTAGGGACGTTGCAGTCCATAAGTTTAAGGACAACATAGTCCGTAGAGTTTAAGGACATCATAGTCCATAGTTTAAAGACGTCATAGTCTATGGTGGTTTAGTTTAAGGACGTTGCGGTCCATTGGGTTTAAGGACAACATAGTCCGTGGAGTTTAAGAACATCATAGTCCATAGTTTAAAGACGTCATAGTCTATGGGGGTTTAGTTTAAAGACGTTGCAGTCCATTGGGTTTAAGGACATCATAGTCCATGAGTTTAAGGACCTCATAGTCCATAGAGTTTAGTTTAGGGACATTGCAGTCCGTAGTTAGTTTAAGGACATTATGGTCCATTGTTAGTTTTAGGACGTTACGGTTCGTGGAGTTTCTGGCTCATCAATTTAGGGGTGCGCCAAGAGTTAGTGGTTATTGGGACCCTCCACCTCTCTGAAGACGTTGAAGAATTACAACGACATATATCAGAGGTGTGAAGAGATGTACCCTTGAACCAGATTTTAGATTGAGGAGTCATCAGTCGTGAGCATGGAGGCTCGGTTTATTTAGAGATTTAATCTCAGAAAAGACTTAGCCAATCTGGGGTTGAAGTCGGCCTCTTTTAGTGTTAAACACTAATGTATTTTTAGTGCTCACGTGTTCCCACGTAATGCTCTCAAGGCGCTCCAAAAATAGGGTTTATTCCCTTTTTTTTATAAGTGTTGAGCTCTTCTCAGGGGTCACGTAGCTAGATCTCAGTCTTTCCCCTTTTGTTCCTCAAAGATGCTCACGTGGGAACACGTGAGGTTTTATGTAGCGTTTGAATGCTAATGAATTATCAGGCTGTTCTTCTATGGTTTTGTGGAATCAAGTTCTCCTTTGTTCTTTGCAGGGATTAAATTCTTTTTAAGAGGTTAAACCCTAGTTTTAGAGGAATTAAATTCCCATATATTTTGTAAGAGTTAAACTCTTTTGGATTCGGTTCCTTCCCCTAGGTTTTGAATCTGCATGACAGAATCTCCCCGATGAGAATTAAATTCTCAATTTGTGGGGAGATTTGCTTCTGCAGATCTTAACCAGAGGAAGAACTAAGTTCTTTGAGAAGACTTAAACTCTTGGTTTGAGGATTAAATTCTCTTTTTGTGGGAGCTTTTGGGAGGGGTTTCTCTTCTTTAGAGAATTAAATTCTCTCTCTATTTTTCTTCCCCTCTCCCTCTTTGTATTTTTGCTCTTCTTCTCGCTCCTATTTATATGAGAAGAAAAAGAATCAATTTGTTAAGAGAATCCCTCATTGAGAGATCATGATTGATTTCAGGATCTTTTAGATCAATCGGTGAATTTTATTCACCGTTAGATTTTTAATCCAAAGGCTCTCTGTTTAATAGAGAAGATTTCTTGTTTGTTTAACATGATTATGAATATCTTGTTAGTTTTACCAAGATTAGAATTTTATTCTATCAAATCTTTTTAGTTTAACAAGATCAAAAATATATTTTCTTAATATGGATATCTTGTTAACATAGAATTTTATTCTTGTTATAAGATTAGGAAAATATTTTCCTATGATAGATTTTTATTCTATCAAATGATCATCGCTGGATCTTTGATCCAAGGGTCCTCTATTTAACAGAGAAGATCTTTCTAGTTTAAGGAAGATTGCGAAAATATTTCCCAAATAGAATTTAATGCTAGAATTTGATAGGAACATTTTAAATTAGGGTGCTCACATGCTATGCATGTGATTGGCAAAAGCACTCACATGTTTAACACGTGACCCCTAGTATGGGTTTTAGCCTGTTTATGTTCAGCGCTCATATGCTTTGCATATGTGCGCCCACGTGTTTTACACGTGATGCATGTGTTTTTTTTTATGATTCTCCCCCCTTTTTTATAAGGGAACAAGTAGCTCTTGGCAGAAAATTTTGGTGGGAACAGATATATTTTTCAATAATACTCTTGTAGTGGTTAGGTTTAAATACCGTTTTTTCTTTCATACTAGGTTTTCAGGTAAAAGTATTTCTAGATATCCTCTTCTATCCCAAGTTTCAAGGTGCGTGTATGTGCAGTTTATAGAGTATATACTTTCTAAATTTGAAATCAAGAATAGAAACTATTTTTCTGACTTATCCTTCAGTAAAACTTTCAATACTTTCCCTTCATCTCGACTTAACTCAAGAACTGAACTCAAAATTACCTACTTCTATAAAAAAAACTGTAAGGATGTATACTTACCAAGGTTAAATAGAACGAGGGTTATTTTTAGGGTTTTCAATTCCCAAGTCTAGGATTTAGTTATTTCTAACGTATCAACTAAACTTTCGGAATAAAAATCTAAGTTTCACTATTAGCTAACTTGACGAAAAGTTTTTATATTTTTGTAAAAATTTTCGATTTTTATAGGTTTTTAAATAAGTATGCAAATGCAAAATAGACACATGAATGCGAAGGAAGAAAGCTTACCGAGCACACCCCTAAACTTAAACTTGGCAGTGTCCTCACTGTCAGGTTACACCAAGAGGGTCAAAATTGTCGGCGCTCCCCTGTTGTTGTTTTTTTATATATACATAAAAGAAAACGCAAACCAAAAATATATATACACAAAAAGGTTCCTCCCAAACTTAAGTGAAACAGTGTTTCCACTGTTAAGCGTTAATGTTCAGCATTAGGGGGGAAAGAACAATATTAATCTATATAAGGCCTTACACAGGCCAAAAGTTAACACCAACCATTCAAAAATTTTACCGCGATAAAGCAGCGGTTGGTGAAAGAATGCGGAGAGCAAAGAAATGGAGAATACGCGAGACCGTATAGGGATAGAAGTGGGATACGGTCTCGGTATTTGAGGAGAAGAATGGCGGAAGGGAGAAAGAAGTGGAATACGAACTTGAGGGTAGAAATGGAGTGAATAAATTAGTACAATTTGTGACGACCAATGTGTAAAAAGCGATTGTACTAATCTATTAACCTATCGAGAAATGGGGTCAAATTCCTCAAGATTAGTGAGAAAATATGGGTAGACCGAACTTGGTAAACCAGACATAGTAAATGAAAGTGATATGGTCTCTTGCAAGGCGGGAACGACGGAAAGGATGGAAGGGAGTGATTGAGGAATGATATCAGGTAAAGGTTCAGGAGGGTGTACACAGTTAATGAAAGGGACAGGATGAATTGGAAAATCCGACTCATCAAGTAAAACTGGTTCATCCTCAGTACTATCCTCAAAATTCTCCTAAAAATAGCTCATCCATGCATTTATCATCAATATCAAGACGCATATGAAGTTCGGGAAAAACAGTTAATGACTCGGGATGATGAATTAGAGAGAAAAACTCGTCCAAAGCAGCGGTTTCATCATCCAAAATATTCCCAGCGTCGATATCCTTAATCAAGTGAAAATCAACCTTCTTAGACGCCTCCTTAAAAGCATGGATTTCAATCAATTCTGGTTCTAAAGTGGAGGTGTAGAGATCAACATGATTGGGTGCGGTTTCACTCGACAAGGTCCCTTCACAATCGGGTAAATCAAAAACTACAAAGTCGCACAACTCATCAAACATTCTATCTTCAATTGGTGTATTTTTTGGGACACTTGATAGACTTTCAAAACCGGAGTTGTGGGATTCAATTTGCAATGGGTAGGTTTGATTTGAAAGGGTATACAACTCACTCTCACTACTCAAATTCTCAGCCTATCCTATCGCCTCTTCATTCGTTGGAAAATTTGGAGCTAGTTGGAAACTAGCTACCGGGTCACTAGGTTGTATGAGGGCGGCCATAGACGCATTCAAATCCAGCATCTATTGGTACGACGCTACCTGAAACTCTTCCAATGACTGTTCCAGACTAGACATGGGTTGTGAAGGGGTTTCAGTAAAAGATCCAAAGTTGTTTGGATAATGGAAACTCCCAAATGGCTGTTCAGAAGCAATATCTAGGGAAGGTGTAAAAATCGGGTAGGACTGGTAGGAATTGAATGGTTGGACATGAGTAAGATCAACATTCGGATAAGAAGGTGATTGAAATTGTTGATCAAAAGAATCGGAAGTGGTGAAAGGAGTGAAAGATCGGTTACGGGATTGTTCAATACGTTCGGCAATAGACATGGGTTTCGGAGTTGCAACAGGACTCTCAAAAGGGGTATTAACGTAAGAAGGTGGGGAAGGTTGAAATGGTTGATACAAGGTGGAGTGCGGAGTCCAGTTGCTTGTCCTAGAGCATCTATCCGATCCTTCAAAGAAAGTTTAGGCATGGAGGGATCGTTCGAAGTTCGACCAAAGCAAGAGCCGTAAGAAGTAAAGTCTGGTTGTGGGTACCAAAGTTCGGCAAGAGTTTTTCGAGGTGGGGTACCCATGATATGAAGAAAAAAAGGGGAGGAAGAAGAATATGATGATTTTTTTTATTTTTTATAAGTTAGTTATTAACAAAAAAAATGAAATATACACACAAAAAGAATCTGGACAAAAACAATCACGACACAATATCACACACCTAATCAGTCTAGGGTTCACCTAGGTCAACTAGAGCTGCTCAACAACTTGATTGTCGAAGTAAAACTGTGTTGAGAAACGGGCTCAAGATATATTGATCACGAGGCCACACAAGTGCAAAGATAAGGGGGGTTTTCCAACGCTTTCGCGAAGGTCCTTAATTAGATAACCCTTTCTATTTTGGCGGTTTCGCCGAGAACACTTTCCTAGACACCACGTGAACGATATACCGTTAAGCGATGTTCTAAACACAGTTAACTTCCCCTAGTGAGCGCGAAGTCCTTAAAGGCTTAAAGTCTAGTTTCTTTTAAAATTTGTGTGGGTAAACGTTATACTCAATTTCGTGATTTGTGGGCCACGGAAAATAGGATGAAATCCTTTACCGTATGTTGTGGGGTTCGCTTGCCCTTAAGTCCATATTAATGGATGCAATGCGCAAATCAATGAAAAGGTTGTTAAAAACCTAAAAAAATCGATTTTTATGTTTAAGTACGGCACTGCAAAAAATACGGGTTGGTCAATTTTGGCGTTTGACAACGAACTTGTAAAGAATCCTGCAAAGATAGTATATTGGATACGTCGGATTTGAGAAAGAAGGTGTTAAAGAAATAAGTACCGATAAGTTTTCGGGTTAAGAAACTCTCGTTGAAGTGAATCCGGTTAGCATAAAAAAGTTCGCTTGCGCGGGTCAAACTATCCGGATCTTTGGCACTATACTTCACAATCACCTTAGTTTTGAATGTACACTTTGCTCCACACGATCGCAATTCGCAAATTCATAAAAATCTAAAAATGTCGAAAAACGGATATTTAGTGCGAAAAAGCGAGATGAATACCCAAACTCCTGCACACTCAAAATTATAAAAATCAAGCAATAAAATTGGGACAAAAATAAAACACTGGAGTAAAGAAGAAAATTTTGGAGCAAATGAAGAAACTTGGGCCGGCGACGTCGGATTATTTGGGGAGGTCGCCGGTTTTTCCTTGGATTTGGAGCTCCAAATTTCTTCTACCGTCTCAGTGTTCTACTAGTGTTTCAATGTTCTTCCTTATCTTTTCAGTCTAGTCCCAGAGTGCTAGCAGGTCAAAAATCCAGAGAACAAAATGTTAGCAATGTTAATTTTTGTTGGTTTTTGAAATTTTTGAATTTTTTAGTTTTGTTTTTAAGAATGGTGTTAGATGATATAAACAAGATTAACCCGAAATAACAAGAATAAAAACGTTACCATCTCCCCGGCAACGGCACCATTTGATTGCACGCTTTTGGCGTGTCGTGTATTTGAATGTTCTAAAATTAACCGCAATCAGGACGGTGTCGTTTTGCAGCTAGCCGCGTTGAGTACGGGTCGTCCGCAGGGAGACCGTGCGTTCTACCTTCTTGTTTTGACGAGTTAATGCGTGGAATGGTTCGATTCTATCCTATGTGTTTATATGCAAAGTATACGTTTGTTAGGAATAGATAGGTTAGTGTAGGTTAATAAAATCCGTACTCAATCCTTTGAGCCAAGCCCGACCACTAAAGCTAGAGAAATCGGCAACAACGTGGATTAGGGTACTTAAGTACGGTATTAGTGAAATCCGGCTTATTGACCTTTGTCCATCCGTTCTTGTCGCTTGCTTTCACCTCCGGCCAATCCGAACACAACCGGTCATGGTTAGGAGTCACTGATATCTTGGTAGGGTAGGGTGCCTAACGGAGCGCTTGCGTAAGGTTTGGGTGAAGTTTAATGGAAAGTATCGGAAAAAGGAAATGAGAAAGGAAATTTTTATTTACAATATCGTTTTCTTTCCTAACAATATCAATATTCACAAACATCAAAACCACAAGAGAAAGAGCAAATAAAAAGAGAAAAGAAAAGAAAAGAAAAACAATACAAGTAAGTAAATGGCATGGTAATTAAAGAGCAAGTAAGTAAATGACAAGAATGAAAATTGCAAGTAAGTAAAGCAAGTAAGTAAAAGAGATAGATACTAAGAACCCAAGTGCAAATGAAATCTTTATTATGTCCAAGTGATACAACCCTTGATATCAATAACCAAAACTTAAACTTGTAAGCTCAATGAAGAGGTTGCAAGATCAATAGAAGGCAAAGAGATCAAGGAAAACTAAGCTATGTACAAGAACAAAAAGAGTATGAGTTCTAGTGTGAAGAATAATGGACAATCTTGGACCTTCCATCCATTGCTCACTGATATGTATTTACAGGCTCAAAAGAAAATTAAACAAGTAATAAAAATGAGTTGATGCGACTACAAGGGATCGACCGAACAAAAATGGGGCTCATTGGGGCTAGGGGCCGGCGAGCTCGGTTTTTACGGGCATGTAGCCGACCCAAATCCGAGGATCTTGGCTCGTGTTGATGTGGTGGTCTTGTGTTCCCTCGACAAGTCCACTGGTGCTGCTTGATTTCTTTATAGAGGCCTGGGTTGTACTCAGTAGCTTGGAGGGAACTTGATGCTTTTTAAATCACATCACATCTTTTTGCATTAAACACACATCACTTCTCATGTGCCCACTTGCACCAAGTCATCATTTGTGTGTGCCATGGGTAGCCCCCCTCTCTAGGTCCATGAACCAACAAGCTAGTGTACACACTTGTATGTGTAGGACCATTTAGATAAAAAGTGTGTACACATGCATGCTGCAAAAAGAAACTCATGAAATATCAGTCGGTTTTCAGTTCCGGTTGCAGTGTCGGGTCACAAACGTTATATCCATGATTTTGAGTGTGTTTCCAGTATTATATCACGGATACCTGTAATCTGTATTACTGAGCAGACACTGGTTAATAGTACCGATATATAACAAAATAGATAATGAATGAGCGGTATTAAAATGCAGTTTTGAAGGTGTTTCTCCAGCACCACTACTAGGGTTTGGTAGCATCACACATGCCATATTTAAAAATTATAGGGTGCTAAAGAAACTATCCTAAGGATCAAACTAGAAAAGCTAGGGTAACAAGACTTTAAACACCAACACAAGTAGTAAAAGGCTAGGGTTTGAGAATACAACCTTTGTAGCTCCCTACGCTAGACTCCTTGACCACTTGAAAGTTGAAAGAAGCTCGCTTGAGATCCTCTAGGTCCACGACGATCCACCCGGAGTCCTCTCTGTCCAAGCTCAAGGCTCCACTTGATCAAGAAAAGAAGTAGAAGCCAACACTCTAAACTAATGGGCAAAAGTAGTGTAGAATGGTGATGTGGTTTGTTTTCTCACTTCAAAACCCTAACTTGATCACTCTTTTGCACACTAATGAAAGCTAGAGAGCAAGAGAGAGGAGGAAGAAGAAAATGGCAAATGAGAGCTCAAGAGATAATGATAAACTTAGAGATAAAAATGAGAAAAGAAAATATATATATTTTCTTCTTCTCACCTTTAACCCTAGTTAATAAATATCTAGATATTTCATTTGGATGCTTAATGGCCATGGAAATTAACTCAAGGTTAATGCAAAGGTTAATGGGTGAATAAAATAATCAAGCATGATAGAATTTCCATTTCCATTTTCTTTTATCCAAAAAGAAATATCAACATATTTATAAGTGTGTGAATCTTATATTGCCACCATCCATTGTATCAACAACCGTGATACAAGAGTGTATGCATGTATGTATGCATGCACATCCATATGTGCATCAATGAGAATAAATGCATACATGCATGCATACAACAAAAGACAAGAAGGGTTTAAAGTGAAAAAGCTAATGGTCAATGATAAATTAACACTTGATTTAGAAAACCGGTCACATCTAACAAACCGCCCAATTAATATACGGTATCACATACGCGCATTTGATCGGGTCACCGCGCATATCTCATATGCGCACCACATCGTTTCGCCTGGACTAGATAACTCCATTGTGGGACTCTAAGACTCGTCAATACGCCGACAGTGGGCGATGATCATATCAAGCACCCCCAGGCCGCAAGAGGTCAGCTAAACGTAATGGCAACCCGGGTATTGAGCGATCAGAAGAAAACAAGCGAACCTGTCACAACTCCCGTCGAGCCAACCGGCAACACTACCGTACAGTCCGGTCTCTTCGTCAGATATTCTGCATATCAAGTCTAGGGATGGTAACGTCAACCCCAATAACTCAATAAGTCGTGCCGATGAATGGTCTATAACAGATCGAGAAACTACTGATAACACTTATCAGTAAATCTCAACAGCCCTGGCCAGGGACTTACTGATATAACCAATCGAGCACAGCACAGCATCAACTCCCAATACCGGGAGAGATGAAACCCCTCCTATCGCTCATCGTCTTCGTGTGTCTCGGGACTGTACCCAAAAGCCACATGTTTGCACGACTCAGTAGAGCCATGGTAGGGTGGTAATCAAAGTACAGTAGGAGAACACACAAGACTCCATGACAATCCCGGGTCTACAGACTAACCTGTACCAGTGTCACCTGAGAACTGCTATCCGACGATAGATATAATACCATATAGGAGTTCTCGGCGGGTCCGTCCAGTGTACCCAGTCTCCATTGAGCACTCGCATATGATCTCGATGTCAAACATCAATGGATGTGGGAACATCCATCGTCCATCATATGGGTCTAGTATCATATACGCTAGTCTACTCTAGTATATCGATGCCCCATCTCGATACACCTATGACTAGAGACATTTCAGGATATGCTTATAAACTACAGACGTCCCACTAGTATGATCTCTATCATAATCACAGTAGTCAATAAAATATCCTCGGGGCTTTATCAACATGTGTAAATGAATAAAAGCATGATCAAGTCAACATGTCAGATAAAGAAAAACCAGATAGCATACTATCATGTCGAGCAAGAATGTACACTGAATACACACACACACACACACACACACACACACACACACACACACACACACACACACACATGTATAAATACATCCACTATCATATAATGGCCTCTAGGGCATACATATATCCAACAATCTCCCACTTGCACTAAGGCCGGTTATTGGCGTATCTCATACCCAACAATTCAAAAAGTCGCTCATGCTGCGGCTGAGGAGGGCCTTAGTGAGTGGATCCGCGATGTTATTCTTTGTGTCTACTATCCTAATCTCTATCTCGCGGCAATCTACAATCTCCCGGATCAAATGAAAGCGCTTCAGGATGTGTCTGGACCGCTGATGGGACCTGGGCTCCTTGGCTAACGCCATAGCCCCATTATTATCACAATACAATGATATTGGATCAATAATGGTTGGAACTACTCCTAGCTCCGAGACGAACTTCCTCATCCAGACGGCATCCTTGGCAGCATCATTTGCAGCAATGTACTCAGCCTCCATCGTAGAGTCTGCAACGGTATCCTGTTTAGAACTCTTCCAACTTACCGCCCCTCCATTGAGGGTAAATACAAACCCAGAGATAGATTTGATGTCGTCCTTATCACTCTGGAAGCTCGAATCGGTAAAGGCCTCCATTTGGAGATCTCCATTACCATACACCAAGAAGAATTCTTTAGTCCTTCGTAAGTACTTAAGAATGTTCTTCACAGCTATCCAGTGATTCTCCCCTGAGTTGGATTGATACCTGCTTACCACACTAAGTGCATAAGCTACATCTGGGCGTGTACATAACATCGCATACATTATCGATCTTACTGCCGAAGTATAGGATATAATGCTCATGCGAGCTCTCTCTTCATCGGTCTTTGGGCAAGAGTCCTTAGAGAGAGTGACCCCATGGCAAGCGGGTAAAGCACCCCGCTTGGAGTCTTCCGTACTAAACCTTTTTAGGATGGTGTTAATGTACCTGGTTTGGGACAATCCCAATAACCTTTTGGATCTATCTCTATAGATCCTAATGCCCAAAATGTATGTGGCATCACCCAGGTCCTTCATGGAGAACCTTAGTGATAAGAAAGATTTGACCGACTGTAGCATAGGAATATCATTTTCTATCAGAAGAATGTTATCCACGTACAATACGAGGAATGTGACAGCTCTCCCTACAGCCTTCTTATAAACACAAGGTTCATCTGGATTTTTGATGAAATCAAACTCTTTGATAACATCATCGAAACAGATGTTCCAACTCCGTGATGCCTGCTTTAATCCATAAATGGATTTAAGCAATCTACATGCTTTCCCGCTGCTCCCACTGTCAATGAAGCCCTCTGGCTGATCCATATAAATGCATTATTCTAAATCTCCATTTAGAAATGCTGTTTTAACGTCCATCTGCCAGATTTCATAGTCGTAGTGAGCAGCAATAGCAAGTAGGATCCGAATGGATTTAAGCATGGCTACGGGAGAAAAAGTTTCGTCATAGTCCAAACCTGGTCTTTGACGAAAACCCTTCGCCACAAGTCTTGCCTTATAGGTCTCTACCTGCCCATGTACACTAATCTTTCTTTTAAAGATCCATTTGCACCCTACAGGTTTTACCCCAGGGGGTACAACGTCCAAAGTCCACACTTTGTTGGTGTACATAGACTCCATTTCAGATCTCATGGCATCCAGCCACTTCACAGAGTCTCCACTCGTGATAGCTTGCTGAAAGCTGGTAGGATCATCATCCTCCATGATGCAGTCTTCTCTGTCACCATCAATGAGGAAACCGTAGTACCTCTCCGGTGGGCGAAAAGTCCTACCAGACCTACGGAGTGGCCGAGGTTCCTCAGTTTCTGTTGCAACAGCCGGTTCAACCAAGTCATCATTTGTAATTTGTGTTTCTAGAACTTCTTCTAGGTCTACCACACTGTCATCTGTATCATTTGTAAAAAATTCTTTTTCCAAAAACGTGGCATACTGAGAAACAAACACTTTTTGTTCCTCCTTGTGGTAGAAAAGATATCCATAAGAATTCTTTGGATATCCCACAAAATTACACATGACTGACCGTGTCTCGAGTTTGTCCGGATTCTGCTTTTTAACATAGGCCGGACAATCCCAAATCTTAATTCGTTTAAGAGATGGTCTCTTCCCATGCCATATCTCATATGGCATGGTAGACACGGTTTTGGTTGGTGATTCGTATGTCAAAAACTATCTATTACCGCAATCAAGAACGGCGTCGCTTGTAGCTAGCCGGTGAATACGGGTCGGTCCACAGGGATGTTGTGAATTTCCTAATCGCTCAAACGAGTTAATTCCGATTGTTGTTCGGATTGATTATTAAATCTACAAAAACTAAATCTATCTATACTAAGATTATTTAGATCTAAATCTTGCTAGGGTTAGGTTTAGGAATGGTTTGGAAATATAAATAAATCTCAACGCTTTCTATACCCAAATGAAGATCTATGAGGAGTTATGGTAATTATCAATAAAGGGGATTAGATCCATTCGGGAAGGTGTTCCTTCCTCTAGGTTCTTGCCCTTCCTTTAGAGATCCTTACCCTAACCTCCATGGAAAACACGCGCAACCGGGCCTTTATACTACGGTATCACCACTACCTCGAGGGATAGGGTGCCGTAGGGCGCGGTGTGTGCGTGTATGCATGGAGTCCTATAAAAAAGTATGATGGGCAAGAAAGGGATGAGAGATCTCATCTCTCAAAAGCCTTCCCCAAAGCTAACCCTAACAAGCGAGGAGACTACTCGTTCATTAGGGAATTTAAAAACATTTATCTAGGGCAAAGAATGAAAAATTACCTAGGGCAAGAATTTAAATTAACTACTTACTTTACAGATGACTCTCTCCAAACATGTACGCAGGGTTGTCAGATCTGAATAGATGAATTGAAAAGAGGTATCGATGCTCTCCAAAAGAATTCTAAATTTTATTCATAGAAAGAGGCATAGAGAGGCATAACCTAATACAATGAATTAGAGTTCCTATTTATAGAGGATAGGAAACCCTAAATTACAATTGATTCGCACGTCTACATTTACCAAAATATCCTTAGGAAGACCTAGTCAAAGTAGACTCCAAGCTTTGGTAAAATTTTATGTGTCTGTCTCTTTAAAAGGAAGTATTGGGCCTTGAAATTTCCTTTGTTGGCTCTTCTGTTTTTGGGCTTCCTTATTATTTGGTTCTTTTATTAAAATAGCTTCTATGTTTCTTCCAGATCTCCAGTGAACAATTGCGGTGGACTTTTAACCGTTCGCTTTGTAATCTTGGATCTTGCGCTGCCTTTGTACTCTGTAAACTGATCTTTATATAGGCTTGATCAAGATCCTTCTATTTGTTGGTTGCAGTTCCACTATTGCATCGTCTTTTCTCTTTTTCACTGTTTTAGATCCAAGAACCTGTAACCTGTAATATGTAGCAGACATGCGTCAAAAGCACCTGTTTATTTATGAAACGAATAAGAATGGGGAATATAATAATGCAATAATATGGTATGAACAAATACCCCCAAACTTATGTTTTGCTCGTCCTCGAGCAAACTTATTTTTTTATTCTCGATAAAAACCTAACCGCACTTTCGCGGGGAAACGCGATTGCACTGAGCTCGTGCAACAAGCCGTTAAACCTCTAGGTGTCCCTAGTAGGAGGAGTGTTGTCTCCTGAGGGTTTTCAGCGGATTACACCTACAAAATCCTATCAATTTGGCATTTTCGACTTTAATTCTCCAATTAGGTTTTCTAACAAGGAATTCTATTATCGTCGACTCATAAATTATCCACCCATATTCTTCACGCTTCCTCATCATTTAACTTAAGATTATATATATTCTGTAGACTTACTTAGCTTTCGGCATCTCTTAAGTTTTCCTTCTAGGGTTCCATCTCCACTTAGGAATTTTTATCAACTCTATTAAAGATATAAGTTCTATTCTTCACTCCTATCTTTCATCTAAACTCCAATCACATACCCCTACGTGTGTGTATAAATCACCCCTACACTTGGAAATTCAAATCAAGCAATCATACTCTTGTCCTTTTGTCCAAAGCACTTATTAATTGGTGAATTTTTAAATGAATTTTGCTTACACATCCTTCATGCGACCGTTAATACTTCTTGAGGTACCAACGACCGATTACAAGATGTGTTTGCACATTAAAGCGTAATTCCTAGTCTTGCAATACCCAAGGCTTTAGCAGTGACTCCCAAACCAGCTGGTCTAAGGCACTAGGTGATGAAGCACCCTCGCTAAATATTTTTCTATTTTTACAGCCTTAAGTAATCACAAAAACCAGTGTTCATTTTTTTTTATTCACTTTTTTTTTCTTTTATTTTCTTCGTACTAAAGACTTTAGACAAGAGCATTTCAAGGTCTCCTCTACTATTCCAAGTTTCAAGGTGTGTGTTAGTGCAATTTGTAGGGTATACATTTTCAGAATCTAGACTTAAGTTAGGAATTATTTTTCAAACTTATACTCTAATAAAAATATCAATACTTTTCCCTTGTTTTGACTTAGCCCAAGAATTGAACTCAAAATTTGCCTATTTCTAAATAAACTACAAAGACATACACTTTCTACCGTTAAACTTTAAGGAAGGTTATTTTTAGGATTTTTAATTTACTAAGTCTAAGATTTAGTTGTTCCTAGCTAAGTAACCTATTTGTCAAACTTAAGTCAAATAAGACCAAAATTGAATACATTAATTTTTATAATTTTTGAGATTTTTCAATTTTTAAGGGTTTTCAAATAAATATGCAAATGCAAAAATATGTACATATGAATGCGAAGGAAGAAGACGTACCGAGCATACCCCCAAACTTGAACTTAACAGTGTCCTCACTGTCATGCTACACCAAGAGGGTCAAAATGCCGGCACTCCCCTGTTTATTTATTTATAATTTTTTTATTTTTTTTTGAATTTTTTTTTTTATTTTTTATAGAAAAAGAAAACAAAAAATATATGTACATATATACAGCAAGGTTCCCCCCAAACTTAAGCTTGGCCTTACACAAGCCAAAGTTTAGCACCAACCATTCAAAAATCTTATCGTGATAATGGTCGAGTTGGTGAAAGAATGGAGTGGAAAGAAAAGAGATGAGAAGCACACGAGACCGCGTGGAGGTAGAAACGGGATACGGTCTCGGTGGGGGAGAAAAATGGCAGAAAAGAGAAAGAAGTGGAGTACGATCTTGAGGGTGTAAATCGAGTGAATAAATTAGCGCAATTTGTGATGACCGGTGTGTTAAAAGCGATTGTGCTAACTTATCAACCCGTCGAGAAATGGGGTCAAATCTCTCAAGATTCGCAAGAAGGCATGGGTACGCCGAACTTGGTATTGGAGACGAAAACGCAACGGTCTCTTGTACGGTCGAAACGATAGGAAGGACGAAAGAGAGTGAATTAGGGATAGTTTCATTCTCACCGTAGTAAACTGTCTCGAACTTGAAAGATTCCATCAATGGTTCGAAACGACTGTAAGCAACCGAGTCTGATGGTTCAACTGACTCATCTGAAAATTCAAAGGACTCAAACTCGGGCGGTGAGTCATCAACATCATCCGAAAAAGGGAAACACTCGTAAGTGTTATCGGCTGTAAGAACTGTGTCAGATTCAAAGGAAAATTTTTCAAGCTCACAGTCTTCAAGCGTGATATTAGGCGTGGTCAGAACGATGGAAAGGAGGGAGGGTGATATAACAGTTAAAGGTTCAAGAGGATGAATTGGAAAATCCGACACATCAAACAAAAATGGTTCAACCACAATATTATCCTTAATATTCTCCTCAATACTATCCTCATAAGTCTCCTCTATATTTAACTCATCCATGCCATTATCATCAAAATTAAGACGCATATGAAGTTCGGAAGAAACATTTAATGACTCGGGATGATGACTTGGACATAAAATTTCAATCAAATCTACAGGATCATCATCCGAAATATTCCCGGCATCTATATCCTCAATCAAGTGAAAATCAATTTTTTCTGACACCTCATCAAAAGCATGGATATTTATTGATTCAGGTTCTAGATTGGAGGTGTAAAGATCGAAAGGATTAAGTGTGGTTTCACTCGAAAGGGGTTCCTCATAATCTGGCAAATCAAGCACTACAAAGTCGCACAACTCATCATTTTGGATACATGTTTGAAAATTGGAGTTGTTGGGTTCAATTGGGTATGGGTAGGTTTGATTTGGAAATCCTCTCAAATTCGCACTCTGTCCAACCGCCTCCTCATACATTGAAAAATTTGGACCTAGTTGGAAACTAGCTACCGGTTCACTAGGTTGCATAAGGGCGGCAATGGACGCATCCACATTCCTAACCATTTTGTTTGTTGCTGCAATGTACGTCTCCAACGACTGTTCTAGACTAGACATGGGTTGTGAAGGGGTTTCGGTAAAAGATTCAAAATTGTTTGGATATGTGAAACTCCTAAAAGGCTGTGTAGAAACAGTGTATAGTGACGGTGGAAAAGTCGGGTAGGACTGGTAGGAAGTGGGTGGTTGGACAGGGGTAGGATCAACATGTGGATAAAAAGGTGAATAGTCTTGTGGATCCCTAGAACTAGATGAGTGGAGAGGGGTGAAAGATCGGCTACGAGATTGAGCAATATGCTCAGCAATGGACATCGGTTTAGGAGTTACAGCAGGACTTGAAAAAGTGGTATCAACGTATGAAGGTGGTGAAGGTTGACTTGGTTGACACAAAGTGGGTTGCAAAGTCAAACTGTTTCTCCTAGACGCTTCTATTTGATCTTTCAAAGAAATTTTGGGCACGGAGGGATCTTCCTTAAATCGACCGAAACAATTAACGTACGAGGCAAAGTTAGGTTCGGGATATCAAAGTTCGGCAAGAGATTTATGATGTGGGGTACCCATGATAGAAGAAAGAGAAAAGAAAGAAGGTAGGTGGTGCAAGGATTTCTTAGCGAAAAAAAAATTGCAAGTTGTTAAAAATTTTCCTTTTTTCGTTTTTTTTTATTTGGAACTGTTTGCAAAAAATATTTTTGATAAAGGACTAAGACACACTTTCGATCAACCAAAAATGCACAATCAGGCCTAGATCTAGGGTCACCTAGGTCAGCTAGACAGACTCCTAACTGTTCCAAAGGGCTAGAGATAGGACCTTAAACCGCCTCTTCACCGCCAATTGCAGCCAGGTAAGTGCCAGGTAAGTGGGAAGGAACCACAGTAGTGGGCCTAATTAATAACCACTAGCCTTTGACACACTTGTCTAGACACCGCAAAGTCAGGTCAGGATAAACGGTCGATGCCTATAACTAGTCCTCTGTCCTATTAAGCTCGAAGTCCTTAGGGCCGAGTCTAGTATTTTTTAATTAAAGATTGATCAATGCAAATGCCTTATGTGATTTTTGGGGTCCTGGAAAGGGTGATGAAATCCCCACCCAATCTGAATTGGTCAAAAGCCCCTTAAAGTTCGATTAAAGATATGCAAAACAGTAAATCACTTGCAATCAAATCTTTTTTTTATTTTATGCGCGGCGCAAAGAATCCTGCAGAGAATCAATTATTGGAAGGGAGAAGATTTTTAGCGCAAAGAATCCTGCAGAAGATTTGGCAAAAAGATATATGGGGATTTGCAGAAAGGGGGAAGCGGAAACAAACAGAAAATTTTCGCGCGGTGACGTGGCATTGGGACCGCGGAACCTCGGCGGGAGACGGCTTACGCGGCGGAAATGAAGCTTCAGGTCTCGGAATAAATTGTGCTGCTCTGATTTCCCAATTTCTTTCTGTTCTGATGTACCTTTTTCTGTTTAGCACTCTGGATTTTTCCAGATCCGTCGATCCTGCAAAGATTCACAAAAAAAAATACCCTTCAAACAATAAATGATAAAAATTTTATAATTTTTTTTTTCTGTTTTTATGATTTTTTTAATTTAGATTAACCCGAAATTGCAAAAAGGAAATACTACGCCATCCCCGGCAACGGCGCCATTTGATTCGTATGTCAAAAACTATCTATTACCGCAATCAAGAACGGCATCGCTTGTAGCTAGCCGGTGAATACGGGTCGGTCCACAGGGATGTTGTGAATTTCCTAATCGCTCAAACGAGTTAATTCCGATTGTTGTTCGGATTGATTATTAAATCTGAAAAAAACTAAATCTATCTATACTAAAATTATCTAGATATAAATCTTGCTAGGGTTAGGTTTAGAAATGGTTTGGAAATATAAATAAATCTTAACGCTTTCTATATCCAAATGAAGATCTATGAGGAGTTATGGTAATTATCAATAAAGGGGATTAGATCCATTCGGGAAGGTGTTCCTTCCTCTAGGTTCTTGTCCTTCCTTTAGAGATCCTTACCCTAACCTCCATGGAAAACACGCGCAACCGGGCCTTTATACTACGGTATCACCGCTACCTCGAGGGATAGGGTGCCGTAGGGCACGGTGTGTGCATGTATGCATGGAGTCCTATAAAAAAGTATGATGGATAAGAAAGGGATGAGAGATCTCATCTCTCAAAAGCCTTCCCCAAAGCTAACCCTAACAAGTAAGGAGACTACTCGCTCATTAGGGAATTTAAAAACATTTATCTAGAGCAAAGAATGAAAAATTACCTAGGGCAAGAATTTAAATTAACTACTTATTTTACAGATGGCTCTCTCCAAACATGTACGCAGGGTTGTCAGATCTGAATAGATGAATTGAAAAGAGGCATCGATACTCTCCAAAAGAATTCTAAATTTTATTCATAGAAAGAGGCATAGGGAGGCATAACCTAATATAATGAATTAGAGTTCCTATTTATAGAGGATAGGAAACCCTAGGTTACAATTGATTCGCACGTCTATATTTACCAAAATATCCTTAGGAAGACCTAGTCAAAGTAGACTCCAAGCTTTGGTAAAATTTTATGTGTCTGTCCCTTTAAAAGGAAGTATTGGGCCTTGAAATTTCTATTGTTGGCTCTTCTGTTTTTGGGCTTCCTTATTATTTGGTTTTTTTATTAAAATAGCTTCTATATTTCTTCCAGATCTCCAGTGAACAATTGCGGTGGATTTTTAACCGTTCGCTTTGTAATCTTGGATCTTGCGCTGCCTTTGTACTCTGTAAACTGATCTTTATGTAGGCTTGATCAAGATCCTTCTATTTGTTGGTTGCAGTTCCACTTTTGCATCGTCTTTTCTCTTTTTCACTGTTTTAGATCCAAGAACCTATAACCTGTAATATGTAGCAGACATGCGTCACAAACACCTGTTTATTTATGAAACGAATAAGAATGTGGAATATAATAATGTAATATTATGGTATGAACAGTTGGGACCTTATTTAGTAGAAACGCTGCAGTCTCCAATGCATGCCCCCAAAATGAGATGGGTAACTCAGCATCACTCATCATGGAACGAACCATATCTAATAGGGTCCGATTCCGTCGTTCTGACACACCGTTATGCTGTGGTGTGTAAGGAGGAGTGAGCTGAGAGAGAATCCCATTCTCTTTTAGGAAGTTTGCAAACTCTGTACTGAGATACTCCCCACCTCGATCTGATCGAAGCATTTTGATACTCAAGTTGTTTTTCTACTTCGAGTTTATATTCAGTGAATTTCTCGAAAGTTTCGAATTTGTGCTTTAATTAAAATACATGACCGAATCTTGAGAAATCATCAGTGAAAGTAATGAAGTATGAAAAACCGCCTCTAGCCTGTGTAGACATTGGCCCACATACATCACTATGTATGAGGCCTAAGAGCTCAGTAGCTCTTTCTCCGTGTGTGGTAAACGGAGTTTTGGTCATTTTACCCTTGATACAAGACTGGCAAGTCGCATAAGATTTATATTCAAAAGGGTTTAAATATCCATCTTTATATAGCTTTTTTAGTCTTGTTTCGTTAATATGACCAAGTCTACAGTGCCAAATAAAAGCTTCATTTATTTCTGAAAATTTTCTTTTATTAGTGTGTTGTATGCTGAAAACTGTGTGTTGATTTAGGACGTATATCCCGTTATTAAGTGTACCATACCCAACCAACATTTGATTCAGGTGAATATTCATAACATTGTTCTGCAATACAAAATTATATCCTTCATTGTCTAACAAAAAAACGGATATTATATTACAAAGCATACTAGGTACATAATAACATGGGTTCAAAACCAATATACATCCATACGGCAACCCCAAGTGATACTCTCACACTAAACTGTATGTACATTGGAACCATTTCCAACACGGAGAGTATGGTCACCTGTCTTCAAAACCATGCTATTTCTCAGCCTCTGCATAGAATTGCAAATATGAGAACCTGAACCGGTATCTAATACCCAGGAAGCAGAGTTTATTGAAAAACAGTTTTCTGTCACAAACACACCTGAAGCGGAAGCATCCCCATGCTTCTTCTTGAGATCCAAGTACTCCGTGCAGTTGCGCTTCCAGTGTCCCGTTTTGTGGCAGTGATAACATTCCCCTTTCCCCGATTCTCCAGCTTTGGACTTGTCTTTCCCCTTAACCTTTTTGACTCCACCCTTAGGTTTGGTGGGTTTCTTCTTCATCTTTCCCTTGGCCTTAGCCTTCGGGCGAGAGGAGGAAGATGGCCCAACACTCAAAACGGGAATCTTCACTGATTTCATCGTGCTCTCTGCACTCCTTAACATATTAAGGAGTTCAGGTAGTTCCTTCTCCATGTTGTGCATGTTAAAGTTAACTATAAATTGAGCAAAGGTGGAGGGGAGAAACTGCAGAATAATATCCGTATTTTTCTCATTGTCCATTGTCCACCCAAGGTCCTCAAGCTCTTCTATGAGAGCTATCATCTTCAGAACATGGTCTCCTACTGGTGTGACAGGGGCCATTCGCATCTGAAACAGCTTTCTGGATGCTTTGTATCTTAATACGCGAGATTGCTCTCCATACAACTCCTTTATATGGAGGAATATGGCTTGGACGTCCATATTCTCGTGATGCTTATGATGTGTGTTATCCATCGATGCAAGCGCGAGGCATTTGGCCGTGGCACAGTCAACGTCCCATGTCTTGCGGACTTCCTTATCCGCAACCGAAGATTTAGGACCTGGGATGGGCGGGGCTGGAGCCGTGAGGACATATGATACCTTATCATAAATCAAGGCAATGTTAAAATTCATCAGCCAGTCTTTATAATTGGTCCCATTCAGTTTGTTTGTATCTAGTAGAAGCTTGAGTCCTGTCATTGGTATCTGCCATTAAGAGAAAGAAAAGAATACACTCAGCGAAAGCTCTTGCAAAGATCAGATTGGTTATTATCTTATCTAATCGATATCTCCCACTGCTTTAATCAATTTTTTCTTTCAAACCTTAAAAAGAAAACTAGCCAGGATTAATTACATTCTACAACTTCGCTAACCGTTCAGCCAGGCCAGTGTCGGTACTTGAGGGAAGTTCCCCGTGCTTTCGCACGGACCTAATTAATATAAACCTCGTCTTCCCAGAGGCGTAGCCCCGTTAACACCTTTTTAGACACCTAATAGGTTAGCTAATTGTAAACTGCAAAACTCTCCTGGGAGCAACTATTGCCCACAGTGGGATCGGGATCCAACCATCATATGGAAGGTATGCAATCTCATTGCAAATTTCAATTATTGAAATTCCCGATATGGTTTTTACCACTAGCACTCATGACCTTAACTATGGTCAATAAATCATAAGCACTAGTCAAGTTCTACCCGTCATTTCTTGATTAATTAGACCCACCCACGTGACCCTTAACTATGGTCAACAAAGTCGCATGAATATCCCAATTAATCTGCATCATATGCATTGTAGGAAGACATCACTTAGCTACCGTACACTACGCCTTAACTATAGTCAACAAACGTAGCACGAATACTAAGTACTCTACTTCCTAAAATGACGGAGGGTTGCGGATGGTTTTTAAGAAAACCTTTAACGCTTTGAACTTGATATCGTCGTAAAATCAAACGGTTTTCAAAAGGAGTGGCTTAAGCTCCGCGGTTTTGAAATGTAGCCTTTTCGTAAAAAGCCGAGTGGTTTTCAAATCCGATTCTACAACATCTTTTTAGGTTTATTTTATTTACATTAATCATACTAATGTAGTCCCATCATTTAAGTCCTTGAGCCATCACAGAAAAGAAACGAAAATACAACGTACGCTTATCCCATCCGCATTCGCCGCAATGTTCCGTTATGCACCGTTAGGTTACTTAACTAACGGCATACCGGGACGGGACTAGCGCGGGTGTAAAATATAAGCAACGTCTATTATATATCTCATATATAATATAGCATTCCTCTCAGATATATTAAGCGATCACATCACAGAATATAGGCAGCAGAAACACAGATATGATAATATAGGATATACTAGAACGTCCGTATTTAGTATTTAGCCAACAATAGAAAATACGGATTCTACGGTCGTGATGAATAGCCAATCCCACACCCTAGACCCCTACGAGAGCGGCAAGTGCCCCTACTAATTCTAGAGTTAGGAGACCCGGACCCGACTCCTCGAGATGGTCTCCCACTGGACTCTAGAACCCGGTCACTTGTGCTCTCCACCTTGGGTCTATCCTAATACGGAAAAGTAAATAATATACAACAATGGTGACATCATCCTCAACCCGGAAGTGCCCCAAATAAAAGAATATTACATTACAAATGAATTTTACATGAATGAAAAGTAAAACTCTCATCTCACCTAAACCCCCCCCCCCGGATATTCGATCACGACAATCCTATAAATCAAAACACAGCAACACATAACATCACATGTCATCAACGTAAGCAAGTATGTGTACCCCAATTGCCGCTGACATATAGCAACGAAACTGGTGATACGCATACTATGCTTACGGTCGCAGAAACAAGTATCACATACTACTAGGTGATGTTAAACCCTTCGATCGAATTAACGAACACCCATATTCCCCAGCAAGCTCAACACTTGAGCACCGTCAAACAATACCCAAAATATATGCCACAGTATTTAATGGACCAGCTGTAGAAGGGCAGACCCAAGTCTCATTTGTGACGCCACTAACTACGGTAAACCCTAAGGTTTAGTCGCAGTTTGGTGGTCACATCTCGAGTTAGGGTTACATTCTTCTAGAGGGTCCATAAGAATACCTACATTATATATCGAGTACGTTCAACCTGGAAAATACCAGTGTTTGATAATTCGTCCGACCTGTTTAACGTCGCCAAAGTTACCAAATACAATGCTATAAAATACGAATAAGAAATACTCCACAAAGAGCCTATTTCCAAACTAATATCACATGCAAATTTGGACTTCAAAACAATACCAGAAACCCCAAATTATGATGTACAGATCACTGGTGAAAAACGAGGAGGAAGGGAGCAAAAGGGGTCGGCGACGCCGGATTTTATGGCTTGGTCGCCGGCCAGGAACCGAGCACCCCCCCTCGTGTTTCACTTGTGTTCTTACATCATCCTAAATGCCACTCTGCAGTTACTAAAATAATTTTTAGACCGCTTTTCAAAAAATTTACAGAGAGCATTTCATGGGTTTTCTAAAATCGTATTTTTTGCGGGGTTTTTCGTTTTCGTATTGTCGTAACATCGTCTAGGCTTCTAGTTAGGCTCTGTACCATCAAGGTGTTTCTCCAGCACCACTACTAGGGTTTGGTAGCATCACGCATGCCATATTTAAAAATTATAGGGTGCTAAAGAAACTATCCTAAGGATCAAACTAGAAAAGCTAGGGTAACAAGACTTTAAACACCAACACAAGTAGTAAAAGGCTAGGGTTTGAGAATACAACCTTTGTAGCTCCCTACGCTAGACTCCTTGACCACTTGAAAGTTGAAAGAAGCTCGCTTGAGATCCTCTAGGTCCACGACGATCCACCCGGAGTCCTCTCTGTCCAAGCTCAAGGCTCCACTTGATCAAGAAAAGAAGTAGAAGCCAACACTCTAAACTAATGGGCAAAAGTAGTGTAGAATGGTGATGTGGTTTGTTTTCTCACTTCAAAACCCTAACTTGATCACTCTTTTGCACACTAATGAAAGCTAAAGAGCAAGAGAGAGGAGGAAGAAGAATATGGCAAATGAGAGCTCAAGAGATAATGATAAACTTAGAGATAAAAATGAGAAAAGAAAATATATATATTTTCTTCTTCTCACCTTTAACCCTAGTTAATAAATATCTAGATATTTCATTTGGATGCTTAATGGCCATGGAAATTAACTCAAGGTTAATGCAAAGGTTAATGGGTGAATAAAATAATCAAGCATGATAGAATTTCCATTTCCATTTTCTTTTATCCAAAAAGAAATATCAACATATTTATAAGTGTGTGAATCTTATATTGCCACCATCCATTGTATCAACAACCATGATACAAGAGTGTATGCATGTATGTGTGCATGCACATCCATATGTGCATCAATGAGAATAAATGCATACATGCATGCATACAACAAAAGACAAGAAGGGTTTAAAGTGAAAAAGCTAATGGTCAATGATAAATTAACACTTGATTTAGCAAACCGGTCACATCTCATATGACCTGACCAATAGCAAACCGTCCGATTAATATACGGTATCACATACGCGCATTTAATCG
Source organism: Agapanthus africanus (assembly GCA_030015575.1). Taxonomy (NCBI): domain Eukaryota; kingdom Viridiplantae; phylum Streptophyta; class Magnoliopsida; order Asparagales; family Amaryllidaceae; genus Agapanthus; species Agapanthus africanus. The sequence goes on from CM057337.1 coordinate 901,145,663, forward strand.
GGTCCCCGCGCATATCTCATATGCGCACCACATCGTTTCTCCTGGACTAGGTAACTCCATTGTGGGACTCTAAGACTCGTCAATACGCCGGCAGTGGGCGATGATCATATCAGTAATTATTTTGTTTTTAAATAACTCCATAAAGGAGTATTTTAACCTGAGCTTTTTAACCTGAGCATTTTAACCTGAGCACAATATATATATAAGTAATTATTTTGTTTTTAAATAACTCCATTTTTAGTGTACATAAAATTGTTTTAAAATTAAAGTAATACTTGGCGTATTTAGTGTTGTTGTTACCACTTTAAGTAGTTATTTTCCTACAATAATTACAAGAAGGAGCTTGTAGCTCGTTGATAATACCTTGCACTGCTGAACCAAGCCACCAGAGTTCAAATCTCATGCCCCACATTATTTTTGTATTTATTTTGTTTTAATTTCTTTTGGAAGTCAACGGTCAAAAAGCCATAACTCCCAAAATATGTACTGGACAACAAAAAGTAAATATACCAAATTGTACCCCCGAAGTTTCCCCGGCCTCTGGTGGTGTGACTCGGCCCGACTCGGCACCGCCGGCCGGCGACTCGTCCGGCGCCGCCGGCCGCGGACTTGGCCGAGTCACCAACAGAGAAAAGATGCTCCTTGACTTGATCAACCCTCCTGCACACTTATTATACCTGGATCGGTTTTAAATTGCCCAATAAATCCCTTTTACTCCTATGTTTAATGAATTTTTAATGATTTTGTATATTTTTTATATTTTTTATTAAAAACCCTAACCCTAGCCTAACCCTATATAAACCCCCATACCCTCTACCCTCTCACCCTACATTCCTAAGTCCACTCTCTAAAAATTTAAAGAGAACTTGGTACGTGAGAAAACGAGCGAAAGGCGAAGCGCTGACGAAATCGACGGCGAAATCCCGGCGATCGTACTAGGACCTCTTCACGACGTTTCGACGCACCGGCAAACCCACTACCTTCCTCTCACTCTCTAGCGTTGTCCAAAACCGTAAGTCTCTCTTTTCTACCTTTCTATTCTTTCATAAAATATGACTTTTCAAACCCGACGGAAATCGGAATAAACCGATTTCCGATTCGGTTTTCTATCAAAACTCACTTATCACTAATTCCACAATGCTTAAATATATTCATGTTGACTACTAATCACATAACAACTAATTTGGATAAAGTTTCTCACATGAAATGATAACTTTTACGATATATCGTATTCTTTCACTTAAATACCACTATATTTAGTTTATCACATTTAACATCTTAACCTTGCTAAACCTTAAAGTAGTTCACGAGGTAATGACCTATCTCCCCACACACCCATATGTAATCATAATACGCTACCTTGAAAATTTAGAATACGACAAAACAAGATTTTACATTAAAATACCATTTTCTTTATAAAACCTTTTCTAAAAGTTTTAGGTTAATACATTCCTAAACCAATATCTTTAATAGGAAAAGACGATAAGTTATGGACATCGATCATTTAGCTAAACCTAACTTTGTGGTGTCTAGGCAAGTGTGTCTAAGGCGAGTGGTTACTTAATTAGGACCACTACTTGTAGTGGAGAGCCTCCCACTCACCTGGTACTTACCTGGCCGCAATTGGCGGTGAAGAGGCGATTTGAGGCTTCCAATGACTTGTCGTTTAGACCATTTAGAAATAGCTTAGTTGGCTTAGAAAACCCTAGAATCTAAAATACGGAAATTTACATCTTTTACAAATAAATACCTTATCTTTATAAAACCGTTTTCTAAATGACTAGTATTTATTAAATCTTTGCAAAGCGCCACTACAACCCACATTTGGGGAACTCGTTAGGGATAGTACGGTTTATCGTGCACCCTCGGGCTTAGTAGTGCGAGATTCAGACCTCCGCAAGGAGCATTCGGTCTCGAAAAGTTTAAAATACGACATTTAAGAAAAATGAGATTTTTGGAAAATAAAATATTTATTAAAAATTATTCTTGTATAAACATATGTATATTTATCATTTAAACACCTATTTTATTATAAGATAAAATTTCCACCTTTTCCTAAAAATTACAAGATTAAAAGTTACATTAAAATACCATGAATTTCAAATAAATCAATATTACAAATTAATACCTTTATTTATGAAATTAGGATATTTTCACTAGAAATATCACAAAATAAATCACACTCATTATAACTATAAAGACGAATAATAAATACTTGAGGTGTATCTTGAAAACTATACAAAAGTATTTTTTACATAAAACCCCCTCAAGTTTTATAAATTACAATAAGGATCCTAACAAATATAGAACCCCGACTTACATTTCTTTTAGTCTGACTCGGGTTTGAGTCTGGTTATTTCTGACTTGAATATGATTCAAGTCAATCTATATTCCTTATTATTCCAACTCAATATGAACACATGAATCCCAGAATCCAGTTAATAATCTATATAACTTGACTGAATCAAACCATGGATATTCATCCATTATTCCGTTATTCCATTTACCTGTCTATGCAGTTACACTCTGTTACTGATATCATGGTTTTGGTCGGTCATCCAACTTACACAATACAATACTACAATACAATCAAAACACTACGGGGTTTAAGGGGTAGATTGGTACGGAAGGTGTTAAAGGTTGCACGGGGCGGTAAGATTAAGACACCTAACATGAATCCAATTGTCATTGTTCCGGGTTGTATAACGGAGCCTTGTACTCTATATTCCGTTTGCCCTGGTCTCTAGCATATAGAGACCCCTCTCGTATACACTGGCATTCTTCTGTACCAAGCTACAAACAACAGCGTTAATACAACATTACAACAATACAATACAACATTAAAAGCTACTCTCTCTCTCCTACTCTTTGTCTATTTCTCCCTTATCTTTGGGACTTACCGAGCGACCTATTCGCTGACGACATTCCATTTCTTTCTTCTTTGAATGTCGCCAGGTGTTTTGGACACAGCAGAGATCGAGCCCACCGGTGAAGACTTGGAGCAGTTTCACGAAAACCCCGAGCTCTAGACATTGTATCTTGTTCTATTCGGTACTTTCATTTCCTGTTATGCCATTATTTAGGCATCGCTTTTCATTCCAGTTGTATTTACTTTTCATGCATTGTACAAAAGAATGTTATTAATAAAGTTGTTGTTATTTATATATCTCTTGTCTCTTGTGATTTACTTTTATATTGCTTAGATACGCTTAGCGTATGTACTTCTAAGTATATACGTAGCGGACCTCGTCGCGTCCCCTTCGCCGTACACCGGGAAGCGGGGCGTGACAAATCCGGTCTCTTCGTTTGATATGCTGCATATCGAGTCTAGGGATGGTAACGTCAACCTCAATAACTCAATAAGTCGTGCCGATGAATGGTCTATAACAGATCGATAAACTACTGATAACACTTATCAATAAATCTCAACAGCCCTGGCCAGGGACTTACTGATATAGCCAATCGAGCACAGCATATGATCAACTCCTAATACCGGAAGAGACGAAACCCTCCTATCGCTCATCGTCTTCGTGTGTCTCGGGACTGTACCAAAAAGCCACCTGTTTGCATGACTCGGTAGAGCTATGGTAGGGTGGTAATCAAAGTACAGTAGGAGAACACACAAGACTCTATGACGATCTCGGGTCTACAGACTAACCTGTACCAGTGTCACCTGAGAACTGCTATCCGATGATAGATATAATACCATATAAAAGTTCTCGGCGAGTCCGTCCAGTGTACCCAGTCTCCACTGAGCACCCGCATATGATCTCGATGTCAAACATTAATGGATATGGGAACATCCATCGCCCATCATATGGGTCTAGTATCATATACGCTAGTCTACTCTGGAATATCGATGCCCCATCTCGATACACCTACGACTAGAGATATTTCAGGATATGCTTATAAACTACAGACGTCTCACTAGTATGATCTCTATCATAATCATAGTAGTCAAGCAAATATCCTCGGGGCTTTATCAACATGTGTAAATGAATAAAAGCATGATCAAGTCAACATGTCAGATAAAGAAAAACCAGATAGCATACTATCATGTCGAGTAAGAATGTACACTGAATATATATATATACACACACACACACACACATGTATAAATACATCCACTATCATATAATAGCCTTTAGGGCATACATATATCCAACAGTTTTTAGTGATGAACAGGTGTACTCCTGAAACTTCGGAGAGTAGGGTTTTGGCCGCTCAATCTTCTTTTTCTCCTCCCTGGCCCTTTTCTTCTGATCAGCTTATTCTGTCCGGGGCAGGTTGGCGTTCACCTCGGACTCATGATGGATCTCACGTTCGGTCCAGGCCTTTACCTTGGCCATGGTCTTAGGTTGCGCTAATGCAAAGGAGCGTGGCCACTCCTTGTGCCTAAGACCCGACCTAAGGGCCGTAATGACCGTCTCGTCCCGGTGCTCTGGGACCTCAAGGAGGGCATTGTAGAAGCGGGTGACGTATCCTTTGAAGAATTCTTTGTCCCCGCTCTTTATGGTGAAGAGATGATCAACGGTCCGCTTCTGCCGTCTGTTCCTGACGAAATGACCGAGGAACTGGGTGGCCAGCCCATCGAAGGTAGAGATTGAGCATGGCGCTAGTCCTCGGAACCAGTCTCGTCCAGATCGGATGAGAGTGGCGGGGAAAGCACAGAATTACGCGGCATCGAAGTTGTCCTGGAAACTCATCCCGGCAGTGAACGTGTCCAAATGGTCTTTCAGGTCAGACTTCCCGTCGAAGAGGGAGACCTTCGGGGGCTTGTTCCGGGAGGAGACATGGACGGCGAGTAGCTCTTTGGAGAAGGGCTTCGTAAGCGAGTCGGCAGCATATTTAGCCCCATCGCTTGAAGGACGATTTTTCCGATGCATGCCTTCGATCTTCTTTTCGAGGGCGTCGAGTCGGTCGTGGTATCCTGATGATTCGGTATACTCTGATTTTTGGCCTATGCTGCCGGAGACCTGCGCCTGGCCCCGGCCCCGGTTCCGTTCGATGAGGTTCCTTAGATCCTCTGGCGAGGTCGTCTTCGAGCTACCGTGGTGAGTCCCGTTCGCGCGACCCCGTCGAGGGAGGGGTTCCAGTCATGCCTGGGAGCAGGCGAGCTGACCGACACCTCCTCGGGAGGGACAGGGGCGCGATGGGCCTCGGGGCGAGGTGCTATGGGGAAAGACCTCGGTGTTGAGCTGTGCGGCGCCCAGCGGGTCATTAAATTGGTTGTCCCGGGGGATCTGCAGTCGCCGGAGACAGCGAGGCGGTGTTCGGTTATGCCGACGCGGGCAGAGTCTTCTCTCCCTTTGTAGGGGTCCCGGTCCCGAGGTGGGGGAGCGACGACCTGGGGCGCTTACCCGGCCGTTTGGACATGGACGAACACATCCACGACGGATGCGAGCCGATCTATCCGAGCAAATAGGGCGTGAATGGCATTCGGGGGAGGAGGGGATCCATCTGCGCCTCCATTATGGGGAAGGCGACGGCTAGAGCTTGGATCGTCACGGTGATTGCTCGCCATGAAGTTGAGATCGGAAAGTGAACTTTCGTTGAGTGGAATCAAATTCCCACAGACGACGCCAACTGATAGATCTCTGGATCTCCTTCAGATGTTACCTTCCGTTGATCTGCAGTGAGCGCTGATGGATGACTGAGATTGAGTTGGAGGTTGCCTCCTGGAGCGTGTGGATCTCAATGGGCTTGAGGTGGTTAAGGCCGAGCTACCTGTAAGGAAGTCCCGGGATGGTTGTGCCATCGAGGACCCTCCGACGATCAAGTTAGACGGGGTATTTTGGCAGAGTAACGGCCTATTGGGGAAAAATTAGCTTACTTGAGTCGTCTGAAAGAGGGGTTTATATAGTGGCAGCCGTGAGCAGGCGGGCGCGAGATTCACGCCGGCCGTTACGCCCCTGGCGTTACGCCCGTGTGGCAGGCAGGATTCCCCATTAATGACGAGATATGCTCGTTAATGGGGGAACGTAGGATCATGGGGGGCGGATATCTCGCGTCTGGCGAGATTCGCGGCGCCGTGGCGGAGACGCCTGTGATCGGTGTTGTGGGTCAATCGATGAGACCGAGGAAGATAAGCTCGGCGGGAGGCTCGGAAACAGAGCGGGAGCCCGAGGCATCTTGGATATGCAATAGCTCGGAGGCGAGCTGGAGGGCTGAGGGAACTCAGCGTGCGGGAGGGCTCCGAGGCGAGCCGATGGTCGTTTGTAAGGTGATCGTCGGAGTGGTCTGGAAGGCCGCCAAAGGTCGGGAACATCCTCGGATCGAAGGTTCGGGATATGTTTCCAACGTACCGATCTTGATCTTTTCTCGTAAGCTCTGGGACACGTCATCTGTCACGTGTCATGATCTAGGGAGTCACCGCTATCGAGCCTCATCACCACCATACAGACCTTAACCGTCATTGGATTTTCAAACTCACGCTGCTTTTTGAATTTCATTGAACAAAATAAGAGAAATACTATATGATCGCAGAACTGCTAGTTCAGCCTTTTGTTGTTAATATAGTTTTTTGTTTAAATTTCACTAAAATACCATATTTTTGGATATATTTCAGATGATTGTTAATTCAACTTTTTGTTTAAATTTCTGGATGCTTTATTATGCTATGAATATAAAAATCTAATGTATTAAATCAAAGCACGAAGAAATACTAAAGGCTTACCATAAGGAAATTATAAGAAGACATGTGTTAATAATAAGTTTAAACGGATACAACTAATTAGTTTCATTCCTTTACCAATTTTTTTTGAGAAGTGAGAGGATGTGGATCTCATGTGCCGTCTCTTGGGGATGGATTTGATGGTGGAGAATGGTATTTTGCTTGTGAGAGCACGTGTCAGATGAAGATCCTCTGATTTAGATTGCGGATTGAAAATTTTATTAGAAAAAAACTTGTAACTATTTGGGGATAATTTTATCAGCATTTTTTCCCCACAAAAACAGCAACTAAATTACTGAAAGGATTTTTATTCTATTTTTTGATTATTTCTTCAAATCGAAATCGAAAGTAGCACATGCCACCCTTCTTTTGTAAATTACTAGGTTTTTATTTTGGCAAATGTAACTTGCTTGTTTGCTTGCATGTATGTGCACATAAGGAAAATAAATCATTTTATACAATGTTTTGAAGGGAAGGAAGGCAGAGGATAGGAAATAAGGTTGTTAAAATAAAAATATATAATTTAAAATCTAAATTAGCGTTATGGTGTGAATAGATTTGGTATTGAATAAGAAAGGGACAAAGGAATTTATTTAATAAAAAATTTGATACACATAAACCGCGGATGTGAAAAGAATTTAAATTTATCCTCTTATATATATAAAAAATGTCAGGCCATCAATTGATGACATGCTCTGATTGTTTATTTAGCGATATGGATTCAGGGTCCTTGCTATTGTATGGGCCATGCTATGGCATTCAACGGTAGAAGCATGGGTTAAAAAAAGGGAAGTTTTGTGACCTCGGCAAATAAAAACCCAAAGTTTAAAATCGGACACCTGAATACCTAAAGTTTTACTTGACACTTTGGTGACTGACACCGTCAACAACGGAAGAGTAAAGACGATTTTGCCCTTCAGACCTCATTGACCATGAAATTAAACTACCAGGAACAAAAATCTCGGACAAAACTCAAATGAGAATCTATTCTGAAGATGTTACTGACCAAAATGCCAATATGAAATTATGAGCATTTATATGTCCCATGTAAAGTTCAGTTACATAAAATTTGGGTGTGAGCCAAGACAACAAATAACGAAGCGACAAGTAAGCTACACACGAAAGATCATTGTTGGAAGCACATACATGTGCCGCGTGTACCGGCACCCGAAACGTCTGGACTGTTCCGATTCTATAAAAACCCATTTACCGTGCATAACAATTAATTTCAAAAAAAAATTGGGGAAAAATATTAGATCGAAACCCATAAAAAGGGGAAAAGAATTCTGCTCCATTTCACATATATAATTTTTTTTTTTTTGCGCGATGACGATTCAGCGATCTCTTCTTCTGTTGCTGTTATCATTTCTATTCATTCTCTCATTTCGCGAGGCCAAAACCCTAGACCCCTACAAGGTACGAATCCCTCCATTTCCCCCTAAATTTAGGCGCGCGATAATCAAAATTGTCCTTTTTATTGGATTATGTTTGTGCATTTGATTTGTGTATGCTATGCTGTTTTTTGAATGTGTTGAAGAATCTTGAGATGAGAATACTATGTGTCTCGAGGGCTTTAAGTTATTTGAAATGAGCCAAATTTCTCGGTTTTCTCCCCAAATTAACTCCAAACGGGTTAGGGGAAACAATTTAATACTGTTAGCCAACATAATTTGATGCTGAATTTTACAATTTGGGTACGTAGAAAAGCTTGGGTGTTTCTTTAAATAAATTTTATAAAACCTTATATTTATGCATGGTATGGTTATATATTGTTTTGAGAGAGAATCATGGACATGGCCCTTTACGTAACTGTTTGACAAAAGATATTATTTAGCCGACCCAAAAAAATTGGCTTAAGAGTAATAAAAGCAATTAGATAGTGATGGAGAAGAAAACAGGAAAAGTAATGAGTATTTAGGTGAGGACTGATTCAAGCATCTGTCAAAGAAAAGATGTAGAAGACAAAAACAGTTTAAAAGCTGGATTGTCGAGAGAGATGGGATTGAGAATAAATGTGTGCATCTGTCAAAGAAAAGATTTAACTGGAATTGTTTGGAGTCGATGAGAAGAAGTCTTTGTAGAGCTAGGAACAAGTATGAAACAAGTTGTTGGTAAATATTGGTTTGCGTCGGGTTGTTTACTTGAGCTCAATTGGGAACAAGATCTTAATCTTTGGGAGATTGGATTGCACCACACACTGTTGGAAAATAAATGTTCACCTATACCAGCCCAGCAGGATAAGTTTGGATTTGGATTTTCTTCCATCCACATACAATATAAATATTTGTGATTTTAGTTAGCTCGGTATTAGAGTAGCCAAGATTTGTAGTGGAAGATTGAGGTGCATTAGTCAACCTTGATGAAAACACTCTTTATTTGCATCAAAATGGCCAAGGGAAGGGTTCTTTCTGTAAATTTTCAAGTATTTCCTGCAATTTTAGTTTGGTTGAGCTTTAAGCACAAGCAATGTTGTTTGATGCTAATTTGGGCCATAGATACAAAATTGGGAGAAAGTTCTTGCAAGTTTCTGACAAGAAACAAATCAACTACTGTGTAACCATTAGAGTGGTGGAACATATGTTTGGATCCATTGTGAGTTGAATTTCAAATGTTCTCCGTTGGCCCGAAGATAAGTAATTTGATGTGATTTACATCTTTATCCTTGTTCTCTTCTTCTATGTCCACCATCTTTAGAACAAGCAGGTGATGTAATGTATAATGCTATTCCTTTCATAACGTTCTTTCTGAATTTTGGTCAAGTTCATTATCTTTGACAAAATGTGGTTCTTGTGGCCAAGTACCACTTTTTCCTAAAAAAGAAGGGACTTTTTTGATGTATTATATGTTTGAACTTCATACAAGGTAGTCAAGTGATGAATTTGGAAAATTTGCACACACTGTTAATTGGTAAAGTATAGAACTCATACTATGCTGATCAAGACCTACTGTTTGAGTTCACGTTTCTATCAGTGTACAGCTATACTCAATGAGGTTGGTTTGAATGCATAACTCAACTGAACCAAAATTAGACCTAATTCATCATCTTATATGGTCAGCTTAGTGCCACAATGATAAAATGGGATTGACCCTTGAAGGACAGGAATAAATATTGAGGCCTTGTAATTATGCTAGCGTCCAGTGTTTAATTGGAAAATGGAATCAAGTACATTAAAAACCCAAATAATTCTTTAACTTTAGAATGATGCACTTTATATTGTAACCGGAAAGTAGTCACATGAAATATTTGAAAGATTTTTTTTGAAAGGAAAGGGTGCAGTTCACGACATGCTAGTTAATTTTCTGGTTGTATGACTTGCTTTGTTCTTTCGGCTGGTGTCCACATTGCTATTTAGAAGCAAAGAGAATTGCTAGTACTTGGACTGTGGAGAGTAGGCCTGTAAAACGGGTCGGGTCAAGATGGTTCTAAGAAATGCTGTCCATACACTCTTGAGAATAAAGCCCTGCATAACCATGTCTCATTTTGTCTTTGTTTGAAGAATCCAATATGCTTTGAGATGCATCCTTCTCCGCTTTGCTTGCATACTCAACATAAAGAGAAAATAGCTTGGACTTCACCACTTGAAATTCAATAGAGCCAACACCATTTAATGTGTTATAACCAAACTCCACAAGTTGAATTTTAAATCGGGGATCCAAAATACATGCGATAGCAAGTAATGTATTATATTTACTCCAATCTTTGTCGAACTTCTTATTCATTTCCGTTGCCATAGAACATACGAAGAAGTCATTATCTTTCAAACCCATCTTGAGGGTGTCGAACCAAAAATACTTTGGGAAAGAACAAATTAGATGTAGGATACGCCGTACCAGAAAACAAACTTGTCACATCATAAAAAATGCTAAAAACGTGGCGATCTATTTTATTTATCCCCATTCCTCCCGACTCCCGAGATGGACAATGTACATAATTAGCGTCCTCCGATTGCATATGAATTAAAGCTTGTTCACAGTATAGTGCGCTCTCAAGCATTATAAATGTTGAGTTCCATCGTGTAGCAACATCTATCCTTAAGCCTTTTTTAGAACCACCCAATGAGACATGATATCCACACACCATAAACTTTCTTTTTCTTGCTTGTGAGCCTTTTAACATATTTGATTGTTTCTTGAATTTTATCAACACATGGATCAATACATTTTAATCTATCTTGAACAATCAAATTTTAAACATGCGCACAACAACGAACATGAAAGAGCTCACCATCCATAAGCAATTCTTTCTTTACATTCAATTGAAATTTCAATTTATCGACAAAAATATCATTTGCAAAAGCATTATCCAATGTAAAAGAAAAGAGTTTTTGCTCAAGTTCCAATTCAACCAACAAAATTATAAATTCACTCACATATAGCGGCATCGGTGTGGGGGTGCATAATGCAAAAATTGAGCAACTTTTTTATGCAAGTTCCAATCGGTATCTATGAAATGTGCCGTAAGACAAAAATAACCATCTGTAACAATTGATGACCACAAGTCGGAAGTTAAGCTTATCCTTCTTACATTCGACTTCAAAAAAAATTTAAGCTTAGATTTTTCTCTGTCATAATTTCAAAATATCGCTCCTTACTGTGTTTATATAAACTTCACCTGCTCACAAAGATAAGAATGAACATCACGAACTCCCTCCATCTCAACATATGTAAAAGGCAAATTGTGTTTGATAATAGAAGAAACTACGTGTTCTTTATACTTATCTGGATCAAACTTGCATGATTGGATATCTAGAGACCCTCCCGACGGTGACAAAAGCATTTGATCCACATCCCTTTTCTTGTGACAACTTTCAATATCCTTTCCAGATTTTTTGTTCCATATCTACCAAGGACAACATATTTGGCTCCATTTTGTTTACATCTACACATTTCTTTTTCTCCCTCTTTATTTGGTAATATTTCAAAATAATCCCATACTTTCGAAGTTCTTACTCGTTTTTTAGGATTTTTTTTCAACATCTCTCTTATTCAATTCTAGCTCGATGACATCATTTTCATCACTTTCCTCATTAGAAACCGTTTCATTAATCTCAAAATTACCGCATTCTCATTAGTTTTTTTTTTGAATTTCCGGACGCCGCGATCTGTATAATTAATAACATAAAAAATTTATAAGTAAAATTTATTAAAATGACAATGAATGATATTAATGTGTTAGCTAGATTCATTTCACATAACCAATAAAAATCATTAACCAATAAATAATAAGTTATACAATTAGAAATACACCATAAAATAATGTGAGTTTTTTAGACTCATCGTAAAATATCAATTTTCTTTGTTATTTCGAAGACATAAAAAAAGATAAAGAAAGAGGGCACAAATCCCAGAGAGAAGAGAGACTCCTTGCCTTGCCTTCTTCTGCCCTAGCTTTCATGTTTACCGTATACACAAAAAAAGGAAAAAATTATTTAGGGTTTGTAAATGTTGTGATTGTTTGTGGTTTATTGTGTATTTGGGTTTCTTCAAGTTTAAAGCCCATTAGGATTAGCCTATACTGAACTCTAAAACGATAAATTATAAAAATTGAAAATTATAGTAACGGGTCAACTTGAGTCGGGTCGGATGGACCCGTTAAAAAATTAATGGGGTTCAGGTCACTAATTTCCGGTTAGGTAATCGGGTTTGAGTTTTTTTTAGACAGGCCTAGTGGAAAGCAGGGAAGCAGAAATTGACAAAAAGGTACAATTTCCAATAGTTTCTTTCTTCTAAGCTTGCTATATGATAAACAACCAATGTCATTGTGAATTTGTTTGGTTTTTGTGCCTTGGTTGGGTTTTGAATTTGATATTAGCCGGCAACAAGGTCATAGGTGAGAAGTCGTGTTGGCCTAAGTTGAAGATGCAACTTCTGTTTTCAATCATGGACATATATGATTTATCCTAGGTTTCTTTGGCAATGATTAAAGTTTCATTGCTTATACTTAAGTTATTAGGTTGTCATACTCGTATAAATCTCAAGTTGTGAAGCACCTGTGAATCCAAATGTTTGAGATAAATTGATGTAGATTCTATCAGATACATCTTTCGGTGATACAGCGCAATGTTTTGTGAACTTTGGGTGTGTCTTGACCTTTGCGTATGCTCATTTTGACATCTAACTTGACTACTTGAGATCAATACTTAGAATGTGAGGATATTAAGACATGTTGATAGAAACTCAGTATTATCTGTAGTTTAAGCCACGAGGCATGAGTTACATTACTTTTAATGTTTGTATGTTTCCTCGTTTTATAGGTGGTTTGTCTAGGCAAATCCAACAATCATGTATGGACTTTTACCATTTAGGTTTTGTATTTTGTCTAATGTGTGGTTGTATATTTTTAGTTGCCCCTAATATCTCATCTGCTATTGGGCGCTCTGTCCTATTAATGCTCCATGATTGTGAATCTGACATCGAACCTTTACTAAGTTGGTGTCTCATCTTGGCTTTTTGGTTTTTATTGAATATTTGCATTGCAGTAGAACTCCTAAGACTATCTGTATGTGTGTGTTATTTTTCAGGTTCTTGGGGTTGGTAGAAATGCCAGCCAGCGAGAAATTCAAATGGCTTTTCACAAGTGCGTGCTATGGCGACATGCTCCCATAAATTTATTCGTTACCTCTCCTTTCAGTTTTTGGTCTGACATGTATATTAATCTTATTGCAGGTTCTCTCATCAATATCATCCTGATAAGAATAAAAACAAGGGGGCGCAAGAGAAGTTTGCTGAGATAAACAATGGTATCAATTCAGCCTTCTATTTTATTATGAATTGTCTCTTTCCTAACTTTGCATTTCCATGATGAGTATGTTAGTTAAATACTTCATGTTCTCGTTTATATTAATTTATTGAGAGATTTGAAGGTCCAGCATAGTAGTATATTATCCGTTTTTCCATTATTAAGTCAAGTTTAAAATATTATGAGGGTGCGGCTGACATTTGACTCAAAAGTCTATACAAGTTAGCTTGATTGATCACGATTCACTCTCTTTTGGGTAAAAATGCCGCATTTTCTTAGCAGCAACAACTGAGCCTTTTATCCCAAGCATATGGGGTAGGCAACATGAACCAACATGAGAATCAAGCCGGATCGAGCACATGAATCCTCCGCCTCCACTCACTTCTATCGAACAATATACTTTCATTAAGGCCTTTGGCATCCATATCTTTTCGTATCGCCTCCATCCACGTTTTCCTCGGTCTTCCGTTTGCTCTTTTGACTTGACCTAAATCGATAATATCCATTCGTCGAATCGATGCTTCCGTAGGTGCGCATCGCACATGACCAAACCATGTTAGCCAGTTTTCCTGCATTTTTTCCTCCACGGGTGCTACACCAATCTTTGCATGAATATTCTCATTTCACATCTTATCTTTTTTAGTGTTACCACAAATCCAACGAAGTATGCGCATCTCCATTACATGTATCTTCTGTGCATGATGTTTTTTCGGAGCCCAGCATTATATACCATATAATAAGACATGCCGCATGTCGCTTTAATAAAACTTTCCTTTTAACCTTAATGGGAAGTTACGATCGCACAAAGTCCCCAAATCCCCGTTGCGCTCTTCCATTTCAACCAACCAATCCGAATCTTCTGGTTGACATCGTTATCGATTTACCCATCTTTTTGGATAATGGAACCTAGATATCTAAATTAATCGCTCGGTGATATCTCTTACCCATCCAGTGTTATACCACTGTGATTTCGACTTCTCTGTTTACTGAATTTCCATTGCATATATGTTGTCTTAGACCTACTCAATCTAATCCCCCGAGATTTCAACATTTGCCTCCATAACTCCAATTTGGCATTAAGTCCTTGCTTTCGTCTCATTTACCAGAATAATATCCTCAGCGAATAAGATACACCAAGGCACCTCATCCTGGACAGGTCTAGTCAGCTCATCCATCACTATGGCAAACAAGAATGGACTTAACGCAGACCCTTGATGCAAGCCAATTGTGATCGGAAAATCACTCGTTAGATTGCCGCAAGTCCTTACATTTGCAACTACTCTATCATGCATGTCCTTGATCACAATTGGCTTAGCGTTAAGTGGACAGTGTTCATGTGAATAGTTCACCCCTTAGTGGTTGATGGTGATATATAGCTGTAAAGACATAATTTTACCTTAGAAATTGAAGTGTATGGTCATTCAGTTTCTGATCTCCCATTAGAAGGTGTCTTACTTTCACGGTTTATGGAGGTGAATCTTAAAAAATAAAATAAAATTTGAAGAATACAGTTGATATAGAACATTCGAAGGATCACGGGTTTTATGGAGGATAATTTATTGGGTGATTGACCTATTTTTCAGTACCTTTGCGTTTTTAATTTGTTATTTCTTTCTGCTTCACATTCTTATTTTTTTCCGTTTCTTTTTTCTTTCCTTAAATAAAGGCTGCTTGAACCTCTTGACAACCCATTCCCAATCATGGCTCAAAATCTCGGACAATCTCGATATGGCCGATTCCGATCCCAAAAATGACCGTCCGAGTTCCGATAGCAAGATTGATACTGAGATTTGAACGTTGGTATGGGTTCAACAACTTGTTATTTGCGGTTTTAGTGCTAAGTTTATTAATGGGTTATTGATTTACTTGACATCATTTATTAATAAAATGTCAAATGCCCACAAATCTTTTCAACATATTTAAAAAACTAGTATAGACATCAATAATAACTAAGAAATGTGTCAAATTGTTTATAGTTATTTTTACTATTTATATAAACTGTTTACTGGTTTTTGGAAAAAAACCTTTATTCAAATGATAAAAATCCGATATGAGATGGCCGATTCCGATCTGATTCCAGAATCGATACTGACACTTTAAATTTTGCCCTGATGATATTGGGTTCACCAATTGGTTATTGGTTTATTTCAACCTGGCTATTGCTATCTTATGTGTTTTTGAATTGATTTTATTAGATCCTTTCGCAATGATGATTCAATCTCCTTTCCTTAATATTTAGATCCTTTCGCAATGAGAATTTAATCTCCTTTCCTCAAACTATGTTTTTGTACAAGATGACTAGCCAACAGGCTTACACAATTGCTTTTCTTCTCATGGTAATTAAGTATTACTTTTCATGTTGCTAATGCAATGCTGGTGGAAACTTCTGCAGACATTGTTAAGTAATTAAAGTGAAGAAATTCATAAATATAGACATAATTGCATAGGGGTACTAATTCTTTCTGTAAGACCATGTGATGGTTTCTCTGTACTGTTTTTGGTGTGTGCTTTTGGTACATGCCTTCAATGAAATTCTGCTCATACAAATCACGTACATGTAGGCAGAACACACCTTCATGGTGCGATCTGCCAACTTGAAGCAAACCTTACTAGGTGTACAACATTTGTTTGTTTAGTCTTTTTTCCCACTAGCAGGTCTATACTGTTATTATGTGCAGTTTCTGCAATCTGCGGATTGTATCTTGAATCCCTTTCTGACTATTTGCATTTGACATGTATTTTAAAAATATATTCAGCTTATGAAATTCTCTCGGATGAAGAGAAAAAGAAGAACTACGATCTCTATGGTGATGAGAAGGGAAATCCGGGATTCAGTGGGGGAAATTTTGGGAATGGCGATGGCCACTTCACATATGGTGGTCCTGGGGGTGGCGGTCCTGGTGGATGGCAAACAATGGGTGGCCAAGGAAATACAAAAACCTACTCTTTCTCCTTTGGCGGTGACTCGGCTGACAGTGGGAGTCCATTTGGTTTCGACTTTGGTGATATGTTTTCCAACTTATTTAGTGGTGGCATGAATAGTGGGAAGCAACATGGTGGGAATCAGTATAGTGGTTTTGCTGGCCCTGGTGGATCGAAATCTGGGTATGCTTCTGGAGGGGTCATAGAAGATGTTTACTCTCAGTTTTTCAACAAACATATTAAAGATAAAGGATTGAGTTGGCTTTTGCTGTTCTATACACCTTCTGCCAAGGGATATCATGTCCTTGAATCTCTTGCTGATGATGTCGCCAGTTCTTTACAAGGGGCAATAAAGGTAAGTTTTCACATTTTACTTCCAGCCTTTTGTTGCCTTACTGTATCTGATTATTTGTTACTTGTTGACATACGAAATATGATATTAGAGGCTGTTTTTTAAAAGAGGTAATTATTCTCTCTTTTTCAAATGTTGGTTTTGGGTTTGAACGGGGTTTTGTTTAATCCTACATCTCCAACTGTGAGGTTGCTTCTGAATAAATTTGAAATGTCCAAAACAAGTTTTCATCAAATTCTCCCTGTTCCTTCCTCATTGATTACTATAATAAATACAAGAGTTGCAAGAATCTTGAGTTAAGCGAGATTTGTCAAGTTTGCTAGTTTCCAACTCCATAGACTCCTTGTATCTTGGAAATGTATTGTTACAACACCTGTTAGCAAACTGAATTTGAATGGGGGTGGAAAATACATCATTCACTAGAGAAATAGATTGATTTCCTTATTTTTAATCTTCATCTGCCCATTTCGGAACATCAGTTTAATGGTAAGGTGTGTATCCTGCTTCCCATATAGCATATCATTCTCTATTATTCAAATGGTCTTTTTGTAGGCTGGTAAAATAAATTGTATGAACGAGAAGACACTTTGTAGAGATCTTGGTGTGTCGCTCTCAAATTCTGCTCGGTTGTTTGTTTATTCATTTAAAAACGGTGAGAGAGCTTCATTGGTAGAATATACTGGCGATTTTGATGCCAAGGCTCTGAAGAACTTCTGTCAGGACCAGCTACCAAGGTTTTCAAAGCGGGTCGACCTTCGCCACTTTGAATTTCCTTCCAGCACCAAAGAAAATCTTCCTCAAGTGCTACTTCTCTCGGCAAAGAAGGATACTCCAGCAATGTGGCATGCTCTCAGTGGCTTGTATCACAAGCGATTTGTATTCAATGACGCAGAGGTAAGTTCTCCAGCTTCTTTTTAACAAGACTCTTGAGATCCCTTTTCAAGACTTGGTAAAAGGTTATATTTTGTTGCCGTAGGTTCATGATACTTCACATCCTATGTTGAAAAGGTTAGGGGTGGAAGCACTTCCTGCTGTGGTCGGTAAGCTGGTAAATGGTGAAGAACACGTTTTAAAGGCAGGAATCGCTGTAAAAGATTTGAAATCTGGTATCAACGACTTGAGAGCCTTGCTTGAAAGCTTTGAAAAGAAAAATAAGAAGGTAGCCTCTAGTCAAGCAAAGAAGCCGTCTAATAAGGAAGATCCTCAGGGGAAAGGAATTCCTTACCTCACGTCTTCGAATATGGATAGTGTATGTGGTGATAATACTGTTGTGTGCATTATCGGAATCTTTAGGTCGATGAATGCGAAGGAGAAGCTAGAGAAAGTTTTAACTGAGGTGACTCTCTCTCTCTCTCTCTCTCTCTCTCTCTCTGTGTGTGTGTGTGTGTGTGTCTCCTCTCTCTCTCTCTCACGCATGCACACAACAGACAGCACCTGAATTCTCTTTCAGGGCCCTTCAATAAAATTCTTAGAGAGAAGGGTTGACCCATAGACTACTCAATGTTACATGTCCTGCTAACTTTGGAAATTGTTTAGAAGTAACTTATTTATTTATACTGTTTTTCCACTCATTTTACATATTAATTGCAATTAAATAAGGGGGAAGTGTGAATGTCTTGAACAGAAGACCGCTTGAAAATATGGTCCGAGACTTCGGCTCTCAAACACTAAAGCTAATTTTGAATGTGATTTGAACTGCAGACTCATAATTTTGTTAATGTATAATAGTCCTAATGATTAGCCTTCTTGCTTATCTGCATTCAGATCTCGCAGAAGACATTAGTTAGGGGACAAAATCAAGCCTATGGTTCAGGAGATTCTATATCTTACTCATTGTTGGATGCCACAAAACACCCTGCATTTCTATATTCATTTGACAAGGCTGGGTATAAATCCTTGGACAAACTTTTGGTGGCCTACAAGCCCCGGAGAGGGAGATTTGCAGCTTATACTGGTGAAATAATGATGGAAGAAGTTGAAAAGTTTGTGAGTTCTGTTCTTAGCGGGGATGTCCCGTTCTCGAATGTTCGCCAGAAACCAGTGCTCAGATGAGTTTTACAAACTTGACACTCCTAAATTTTCCTGAGGATGCGGTTTTTCAAGCTCGCATTTTTTCAGTGTATATTGAGAAATTGTTGTTGATAATTACTGTAGTTAGTGCCCTGAAGAATTGGGGAACATTGTGTACAAATTTGTAGCTTTATTTAATAGAGTAATGAAATTTATTTTCAGTTACTGTTACTAAGAAATTATGCTAAGTTGCAGACTACAAATCAGAAATGGTGCAGAAGTCTCTGATTAATTTTCATGTGTCACACTATAATTGTAATCTCAGTATGCAATGTGAATGAAAATGGAGATGTTTAAACATTTTTCATTTTCCTATCTTCTCCTCGAGTTTTGGATTAACTTGAGCTTGGAGGCCCTTCACTAGTTATTGAACGCACTTTTTACTGCATATAGTTACTTTTGTTAGGAATTTAGAGCCGGTCCTTGATTAATGTCAAGTTCGTTGATAAATACGTCACATTTGTAGGGCTATAATGTATTAAAAGATCTTCAAGTTTGTATCTTTTTTAGCAACCCTTTCTTTTGACTACTCATAATTCCTATGTTTATATAGGAGTTTTAAGTTCACGTATACACCGCTTCGTTTAATTTAACAAGAGGAAAAAAGAGAGTATTAATATTTTACAGCAGTGTTGACAATCTATCTTCAGGGCTGTTTCTGTTTTCTCTAGGTTTTTGGGCGGCTGATCTTTCATCCAGAATTTTGCACGTAACCATAAGAGTGATGAATTTGACAGTGAAATTTATGATGAAAATGATAAAATATAATAAACTAATTATTGATGGTTAAATAAAACATATAACCACAATATATTGATAAAAAAGGGTTTTTTCGTATACAACCCTCAAAGATTAGGTATTTTGAAAAAACACTTCCGAAGATAAAATGTTTAAAAATAACCCCCAAAGATGTTGACTAAAAAGGACCCTTGCAACGGTATTAGAGCTAGTTGATAGTTTGTAAAAGGACATTTTTATCCCTCTTCGAACATTTCCAGCTCCAGCTATGTGTTAGGTAGATCAAGTAGAGAAGGACGAGTTTAGAGAAGATAGAGAGTGTTTTGTGAAGAAGAGAAGGAAGGGATGGGGGAGTCGATGAGAGCGACATGACGGATGGGGGAGTTGAGGATGAAAAGAAATCCTAACAGAGAGAAGAATATTAAAAGGGTTATGTAAATGCTGTGTGGGATTGAGGGTTTTAGTTGGAGCACTATTTAGGTGTTGGCTTGTTTTTAGGAGAGGGAAGAGAGAAGAAACTAAGGATTTTGCATGATGAGATGAGACAAGACATGATTTTTGGGGATGATGGGGTTTTAGGGATTAAGGGTAAACTGGACGTTTAATATATCTGAAAATATCTTAAATAACCATGGTTAATCGTAAATCAGAATCAAACATGAGTAAGTATGATAGAGGGTTGTATTTAGTTAACTACCAATCTTAGAGAATTGTTTTTAAAATTTTAATCTTTGTGGGTGTTTTTCAAAATTCCTCTTCTTTGAGGGTTGTATATCAAAATAACCCTAAAAACCACAACAAATTATTATAAATATCCTTTTAGTGCCAAATATGCAAAGACTACCTTATAATTGCAATTAAAACAGTAAGGTATTGAATAAATATTGAAGGAAAGGTCTCTTCCGAAACATTCTTAGATATTTCAATTTTTTTAAGGCGCTATTATTTCATGCTATTATTGGTTATTACATCCTAGGAAGATTGACCCCCTTGACAGTCGGTTGGACCGGCACGAACAGACTTATTATATCCAACGAATCGGTCGATTTAAAGACTCACCTTCTGGACTAGGCTCCTCAAACCTTCTTAGTTCCAATTAGGTAAGACCGGAGCGAAGAGCCTTTCTTTGAAAGCCGTCATAGAAAGTGAAGTTAGTTGAAGTTCCTTTGAAGAAAAAATGTTTTTTCTAGAACCTTAGATCAAATAAACACAAACTTATATACCTCCTGTTACCACCCTCACCTTAACTTAACTAATGGATCTAATGGTATGGAATAGTGGGCAAATAATAATAACATGTACCTTGAATCCAAGAATGCAAGAGGTATATACAAAACCGAAAAGGGAAAAAGGGAAAAAAAACAATCTTAAAACTCTTAATTGCATAGTTTCTACTCATTGAAACAGAGTCTGTTGGTTTGATATACAAAATTACATTCACCTCAGACATTATACACCAGGAATCTACCATACAACTACTCCAAAAGCATAAAATCATTGACATCTATGAAAAGAAAACAAATGCAGGCCATAAAGTGAATTCTTGATGAGAAATTGCATGAAGAAAGAGCAACTCGTGAAAAGCAACTTTAATGTGTGAAAGAAATGCAAAAAAGATTACAAACAAGATATGGCTCATTGATCACTTCCCACACCCAGAATACACTGTGCCAGACGAGTTAAGTATGGCTCAGACTGAGAGTTGTTGCTCATTATAGGCACTAGACTGTGAAGCTCAGCACTAAACTCTTTCTCGAATTTCCTGTCACATACAAAATTTCTTATTACTGAGCAACCAGTTGGGAAAACGCACTTTGATCACCAAGACAGCATGAAGAAAAATAAAATAAATTTTGGAAATTCTTACAGCACGGATTCGGATAGTATGGTGTTTTCTGCTGCTAGTTTTTGTGATTGGCCTTTATTCAGAGACGGTCTTCTACTTTTGGATTTTCTCACTCCAAAGGAAACACTGGAACCCACAGCATCATCCGATTCAGGAATATAGGCGGCAGGTACAAGCAATTGTATGGATGTCGCGTATTGTAGGCAAATTGATTTTAGTTTCTCCACCTTCTGCTTAAAAAAAAACAAAATATATGAAGAAAATATCTAATTGACCGGAATCAATGAATTACTGATGGAAAAAGAAAAAAAGAAAGAAAATATCACACACTGACCACCTGTAACAAATCTTTACTTGTTCTAGGCCTATTCCTCGGTGTAGGTGAATGTTGGACACAATAGGTCATTAAGATTAGATTATGACAACTGACAAGCCCTTCTATTCTCAATAGCTTCCTCTCTTGCTCAGGAATTTAGCAATTGGCACTACTGAAGAGTTGGTTGGTGTTGCTTATAAAACTGTCAAATATTTGGTAACTTGGTTTACCTGATGGATGGTTGATGAGGATATGGACCCACGAGAATGGTTGGTGTGGTTAGTTGCATTGAACTTTTAGAATATGATATGGACTCACAAGGCTAACTATTTTATAACTAAGGGTATACTTGTATGACGAGGGTCTCCTTCAGATTGACAGTAGCGTAAAGGCTTGTTCGGCAATCAAAAAGTGAGGGGAGAGTCGGAAAGTGGAGAAAAGTAGCCAGAGTGAAGAGAAAGTGGATGATACTTTCTTGCCACATAGGTCACTTTCCTCATTCACTTTATAGCTTAATATGTAGATAGTTGAGAGAGAGTGGAAAAAGACAGAGCTTATACTTTATTTTATTATTTTTCTACCATTAGTTATTTTTTACTGCATAAACTTGACACGATTCATAAAAATATTACTTTTTAAATCTTTATTCACATTGCCACATAAGCGCCAACTCATCATCTTTTCCGCTTTCTTTTGGACCAAACAAACAAGTTTTGCTACTTTCTTAGAATCATACTCTGCTACTTTCTTACTTTCTTATCTCTTTCTATTTGCTAAACATGCCCTAAATGCTGTGGTTTCGGCCTTTTTTAAATAAAACATTTACAAGTAGCCTCTAGGCCCTTTACTCTTATTAATGTTTATCGTAGACAGAACAATTCCACCAAAGAAAGCACAAGACTATTGTTGTTTATAAAATTTTCAAGCAACATATTGCAATCAGCTTAGATCATGTGCATGACTCTAATAATTTAAAGGTTGGGGTAGGCCCCGTCCAATAAAAAAAACCTGATTGCCTAATAGCACTTGAGGCCTTGGCACAAAAATAAAGTTCGATCACATCTCAGGTGAAAAGTTAAGGGCCAAGGAACCTTGCCCCAACCAGAGGCTGGAACATTGACACATTCTACTCTTAAAGGAATTATAAATATCAACGGACAATATGTCTATATCTGGTATCGGTTTAAAAATGATTTTTATTATTAGTTCCTATGGAATAAAATGTAATTATAAAACAAAATACATAGGCAAAATACATAGGTAACAGAAGTTGACCTTGAGAAGTTGAGGCAAAAGAAGCAAGCATTCTTTCAAGCACTTTTGGAGGTATAAATCATGGAATTGGATGACCTGTAATTGTAAAGTCAAATTACATTGCGCTTAAACATGCAGAAACATACATATATCATATGCAGAAAGCATAATGCAAGGTCATGCATTCGTACATAAAAGAACTTCAAAAGACAACCTCATCTATGCTTTTGACAGTTCCAAGTCTATAATGCATCAGATGCCAATTTGGTTCCAGTACCTGCATATGATAGAAAGCAAAACAATTTAAGAAGAATTCCATGAGCATGGCTCTTATGATGCTAGCTAGCTCAAATGACACAGAAGAACGGAAAAAATAAAGTACACCTCAAAAGTTAAGTAGTGTAGTAGGCTATTGATAAATTTTAGCATCCGACGGCAAAGAATGGAAGAACGTGAAATGGGGGTGCCCATCGTATTGATGGCACGAAATCCCTGAGACAATTTCCCACTCAGAATACAACCAAAAAGATATCAAATAGATGATAAAAGAATTGGAAAGAAAGTACCATACTTGATGTATTTGCCACGCCATGCAAAGCTGGCGGTTGACATGCTTACAATGGAACAGGAACCGAAAAAGTAACTGATATTTTGTTATAGCCTTTCTTGAAATAATAAGTGATAACGGCCATTGAACCTGATATGTGTCGAAATTTACTTTAGTTTAGAATCTGAAGAAGAATATTATTATTACCATAAAAGGGTGAAGGAAAACAACCTTGTAACTCAAGCAAAAGGTTTCCAAGCCAGTAATGCTTAATGGCTCCAGTTGGTCATCACCTTCAGCAATTGGATTCATGTTATTCGAAGGGTAAGAACTCTCCAAATCTTTAAGCATGGCCAGTCTCTTGAGCAAAGAAACTCTTTCCTATGGATGAGAATATTAATAAAGTAGTTGGGCAACGGATAGTGCCCGTGTGTAAAGGAATGCATAGAAAATTGACAGGATTTCTCTATGTTGATTTCATATGGATTCATTTATATTTAGATGCCTTGTATGCAAAATAAAGAATGATGGATTAATTTTATATAAGAGAGACATCTCATAAAATGCTACAGAACAGCCAAACGGCATTCAACTAGATGAATGCCTTTGACAAATCCCAAATTCAAAACCACGATGACATGAGATGTATGCAAATTCTTGCAATTTTCCGCATTATAACATACCACACAACACGTCAGCTCCTCATGACAAGGGTCTGCAGCAGCAGCAGTTGTGCGCAAAGCAAGGTCAAGGAGAGACTGTTACATAATAACATTATGATCAAAATTTATGCCTCAGATTTATATAATCAAGTTAGGAGAAAGAAAATAAATTAACCTGCAGCTTTTCAACAGAAATCTCCTCAGGCCTCTTAGCAAGCTCATCTCCAGCAATGTCCATAAAATGAACCAAAAAGTCTCCCTGTGAGACCATTGCATACATCATAGTTAAGCTCCAACCACAAAAAAATCCATTTTATAAGCATATGTAACAAGCACAGGTTGCGTAGAGTGATACACTATTTGATGATAAAATCAGTAGCTATATCATAGAATTCTGAGACTGCCTACAACATACAACTAAAGAATGATTTTAGCGAAGAAGAAGAGTAAAATGCCGAGAAACAATGTTACATTTTAATTATAAAACATTTTGCTTGGCACTTCTCAATTCCAGAAGAAACCGTTTTGTCATTCCCAAACTACCAATTCCATTAAACTCTAGGTTGGCAAAATACCTATTTCTAAGTAAGCTGTATGAAGTACTCCAAAATAACAGCAGATAGAATTACAAAACAAATCTACCAACAAATAAATAGTAAAAAGCTTAGGTAACCAGATTGAGGAAAATGCAATATGCTCTGCGAAGTTTATAGACAGATGATAAGTAACTGCTTACTGAAGAAGATAACATAAGGGGTACCTGGTCCAAAAGAAGATAGCACTTCATAGACCGCAATTTTCCCATTAGGTCATACTGTATAAACATTATGAAAGTCTTCAGCATAAGTAATTAGTTCAAAGAACATAGTAAAAATGCACAGATAACTATATTAACTATTAGATTATGGAACTAGAATGAATAAAAAATAGATGCTAGAGACAAATCAAACACCAGGTTGCACCTTGTCTTTAATGAGATTTAAGAGCTCGCCGCTTGCAAAGTCATAAGCAGCTTTTATGCATTCAAGATACTGATGGTTAGATCCGAAGTTCATTAAATTTGAGTTTTCGGTTGAAGGGACCTATATAAGATCAGTCATTAAGATACTTTGTTCAAATATGCATATTTGAATAGATACCAATTGTAGTTACCTGCACATTGTGCCCGCATTCCCTCATTACATTTAAATACTTTCCAGTTGTCAAAATTGTCCCTGCAATACTAGCAAGGAAACTAGGAATGCCATCTTTAAGGCTATACCGCTGATGCCAATACTTTGCATCATAATCCTGAGTAAGGCTCTCCTGAGAAACACACAGCAAAGAGCCTTCGATTAAAAACATGTCAAAAATCATAATATATTTAAAAAGATCAAGACCGAGTACCTTTTGCAGAGACTTGTTCTCGGCAATGAAAAATTCACCATAAGGATCGTCAATAACCCCCTCATAAACCCATCTACAGTTTGTGACAGCAGGGCAAAATTAATTTAACAATTCATAAGTTTAGCCAACAAAGTCATCAAATCACATACTGAGATTTTATAACTATATAGTTTCACATAAAGGGTATGCGCCAGTGTACTCAGAATACAGAAATTTACAGTCAGTGAGAATGGAGCCACACATACAATGAACAAGAGTTTCCACAAGTGAATACCTTTCTAATATACCCAAATATGCAGAGCTAGCATGCTGTGTCATCTTCTCCAGCAATGAGCGAACTGCAGGATCACCTGCCATAGCCTTAGACTGCACTGGCAGAAAGATAATAATGTCAAAGAAAACAATGATACAGCTTTTGAGCTTTAGGTACTGTTTTGCAAACAATGGAATATATATAATTACTTTTAGTTTTCACGTTATAACCATCTCCAAAACAATAAAAGATGCATGCTTATAGAGACATACAAAATAATCAAAGGAGTCACAGAAGGTAGAGATGGGCATTTGATGACAGTAAGTGACCGTATAAATATTTTACCTGGCCTTGTAAGAGGTTGAGCAATGCCGAGCCTGAGATATTGCTTGAGGACGCCTTCTCAACCACGATTGCTAACGCATGCAATGATCCCAACATTGGCTGCATAAAGCAAATAGTAATGAAATATATTGTAAGTAAATTTAGACATGGAGAGATATCTTAAAAACCACTTCACCTAATAGCTGAAGCTCTTGGGCTGTGAGCTAACAATGTACATGAGTATATCAAGTTAACATAACACTTAATACTCCCTCTCACATGGGTTTTTGGGCCACGTGGAAAGGTCTACAGCAGAAACACCAAAATAAATGAATAAATTATATATTTCTAAATTCTAAATGAACTTCTTGAGGTTTGAATGAATCCGAGACCTCCCAGTGAAAGTGCTCTGGTAACATTTCAAGAACCACTTAACCCAGAAGCTTAAATTGTTGTTGCGGGCTAATAATGTATATCAAGATAACATAACTTAGCATAATCCATAAGGAAAAAAGCATCACCTGACAGTAAAACCACAGTCCTTGAACAGAAAGTCGTCCAAGTCGAAACTGATGTTCTAGCTGAGCTACCATGGCCTGATAATCCTGTTATAAGAAAAAGAAATTTCAGAATTAAGAAAAGTAGATAATTCACAAGGTCATATCTCCAAAAGAAGATTCATCTAGATCCACCTCACTCAGCAAAGATAGATCTAACGATACAAATAAAGTTACAACTTTTCGTCAGATACAATCCTAATATCTGATATTTGAAATCTTGTCACAGTGATTTCCTTAGGCAATGGTGGCATCCTTGAAGCTTTATAAGTCTGCATTCTCTTACGTTTAGCCTTCCATTCTCTACCCTTCTCCTTCCACTTCTTTCTACTCTTATTTTTTCCCTATCTTGCTCTTTTTTCTCCATCTAATCTTCTTCTCATCTACCTCGCCATATCCGACAACCAGCAGCAGAGCTTTCTTAATGGCTTCCAGAGATGGGGAGAAATGAATGGGGAGCTAGAGAGGGAATAGAAAATGATGAAACAGAGGGGCTTGTTGAAAGAATAGAATGAGGAAAACAACAGTGGTAATTATTTCTGGAAATTTGAACCCATCTAGAGTTTGCTAGGAGAAAGTATCCACTGCCTTCAAGTTGGCACATCAGCAGCCTATGCGGTAGCTTCAATCCTATCAAAAATTGCCGCACGGTAGCTATAATTTTCATTTAAATTTTAATAAAATCGTATACACATAATGGCCTTACTGACTTCTCCCCCTTCCTCATTTTCTCCTCTGATGAAACCCAATGACCTTGCCGTGATCGCTCTGTTGTGATCTCTCATCGGAAAAGTCATGGACAGACTCATGTGATTTGGTTCCATTTTAGCCGTAGCTACCTCTTTTACGGCAGATTTCCTAGACGAGATGACATCCTTGTCTTCCGGTGACGAGATTTCGACCACGGTTCAAGATTTCGGCCGAAACCACCGATACATGATCGTTTCGTATAGATTTCGATGGAGACCGATATGAAACCAACCATACAATATCGTTTCGGCCGAAACCCGAAACAACTATTCTTTTTGCTGTTTTTGTCGTCGTCGTGATCACCATAGGCCTTCATCGTTAGATCTGAGGTGTTTTCATGGTGAGCAGTCGCTACTTGGTCACCGAAGACGATGGATCTCGACTATTGGGAAAGATATAAGGAAGAAAACCTACTGGACTAACAGAGATGGAGGGAGATATGTAAGAGAGGGGGGAATTGAGAAACAGCTGATCATGCCTATTTTAATCACCAGATTTCAGAGCTGCCTAACTCTTTTTTTTGAATCAAGTGCAGACCCAAGGTTGGAACCATAGATTTTATTTGTGGTCCAGCTACTCAGGTTATCTTCATCCTGAGAAGGTCACAGAAGCAAACCCAAACCTTGTATTAATACTCATTGTTCCCCTCCGAATGGCGGCGCGCAGGACTGCGAAGCCCTGACGCTGAGATTCGGGGCAGATGCTATATGGTTTTACCCGTCTACCTCTCCGAAGATGCCAAATTGATTTATGGCACCGTGTATCGAAGGTTTAAACGGATGCGGCCGATATAGCAGACTTTGTCAGATTCCCCCTCGCTTGAGGGGTTTTTGATTGTGGGGACGCTCTTCCCTGCAGGCGCAAGCCCCTGCAGTTAATTACGCTACCGCCTCGCGGTAGCCACTTTCTCCTTCTCCAGAATTTCACTTCATGTCGTATGTGTTTGTTTCGTTTGTGGTTGCCCGTGGATTGTATACGGAGACTGAGTAATGCCGTCGCCCGTATGACGTGGATTAATCCAAATCCGTATTTATTTAGATTTGGGTTTGGTGTTTTTAGTTTAAGGATGCATTAGTCGCGTTGCGGCTAAGATCAACTTAAACGTGATTCGTTTAATATATGGTCGTCGGGACTCGTCACCTCTTTGACGTCGTTGAAGAATTACAACGATAAGTGTCAGAGGAGTTCAGAGGTGTACCCTCGAACCGAAGTTGATTTAGGGTTTTGTATTCCATTTGAATGTTTAAGGATACGTTAGCCATGTTTGGGGCTAAGATCAACTCAAACGGGACCGTTTAGATCCGGCAAAAGAGCATTTGGAAGCTCTATTGTTCCAGTTTTAAGGACGTAGTGGTCCATAGGTAGTTTAAGGACGTTGCGGTCAATATCCCAGTTTAGAGACGTGGTGGTCCATTATTAGTTTAAGGACGTTTCGGTCCAACGCTAGTTTAGGGACGTAGTGGTCCGTTATTAGTTTAGGGACGTTTCGGTCCGATATTAGTTTAAGGACGTTTTGGTCCAATATTCCCATTTAGGGACGAATATTAGTTTAAGGACATCTCAGTCCACGAGTTTAAAGACCCCGCAGTCCATATCGATGTGTGGTCGTTGGGACCCGTTACCTCTTTGACGTCGTTGAGGAATTACAACGATGGATGTCAAAAGAGTTCGGAGATGTACCCTCAAACTGGATGTGTATTGATTTAGGAGGAGCAATCTTGCTCAGTCAATTTAATTTAAGGACTTACGGCCAAAATTGGGCTAAGTCCAGTTGAGAATATTCAACGTTCCGTTTGCATTTGGCCTGTTAGGCCTTTTACTAGGGCTGCTCATTTATTTTGGGCTTTGCTCAAACAAAGTATCAATTTAAATGGGGACCTGCCTTTTTATTGCTTTGCAATTTATTTAGACCTGTTAGGTCTTTTTGACTTGGGCCTGGCCCTTTAAGTAATGCATTGCATTTGTACAAAGCACTGAGAATCTTTGTAGATTCAAGAAGTGCAAAGCACTTTTTATCCCTTGATCTAAATTTGGATCAAAGAAAAACAAGTTTTTTCTTGTTTCAGAGAACCAAAGATTCATAGCAAGTGCAAGGCACTATTTTTATTATTTTTATTTGTTTATTTATTTATTTATTTATTGAAGATCACTGATCTTGTTCTTAGATCAATGATCTATTCCTAAGAGAATTTTCTCTTATTTTAAAGGTTTTTTTACCTTTTTTTTTGTATTCTCAAGGAGTTCTCCAAAGTTCTCTTCTCTCTTTTTTTTTTAGTCTGATCTCAATCATTTTGAAATGAGGCCTGGGGTCCTTTTTATAGTGCTCATAAATTAGTTAGATTTGTTACATAAATCTTTTTCTGAGTGATTTGGGGAATTTTCCCCACCGTTGGATCTTTGATCCAAAGGCCCCTGCCTTATACAAGAAAATCTTCTTGTTTCAACAAGATTTATTCTGTTTTGCGCAACTCCCCCAGTGAGTGACACGTGTCGCACAATGAAGCGCTTGCGCAACTGCGCAGACGCGTGTCGCGCAGCGGTGCGCTTGCGCAGCAGTGTTCGCGCAACTGCGCAGACACGTGTCGCCCAGCGGTGCGCTTGCGCAGCAGTGTTCGCGCAACTGCGCAGACACGTGTCGCCCAGCGGTGCGCTTGCGCAACTGAGCGTTGCTTTTGTTTTTTTTAAAGAGCCTTGCTCTGATTGGACGCACTGCCTTGGGCGTTGTGCTGCCGTATCAACTTCTGACACGTGGCGCGTTGCGCGCAGCGCACGGGATCTGAAGCGTTGCTTCAAAATTTTGAATTTTCAAAATTCAAACAGAGCCTTGCTCTGATTGGGGGAACAAATGCCCCCCACCGTTGCGCTCACGTGGTGCGCACGTGAGTGCAGCGGTGGCGAGATCTTGACCGTCGGATCAAAGGGGTCAGGTGAAAAGGCACAGGCGCCTATAAATAGGACCCTTGATCCTTGGTAACTCTTTACCAATTTCAAGAATTTGAATTTCAGAGCCTTGCTCTTGCTTAAGAACTTCCAGAGCCTTGCTCTTGTGAGAACTTCAAAGTTCTAGTTTTAGAATCACTCTAGGTAAAATTAATTAAATTAAATTAATTTAAATTAAATTTAATTAACAGAGCTTTGCTCTTATAGATCTTTGATCTAAAGGAAAACCCCTTTGGGTTTCTTCAACAGAGCCTTGCTCTCAAAAAATTTACAGATTTACAGAGATCTGATCCATGGGTTCTAACCCATGAACAGAGCATTGCTCTTAGATCAAATGTAGATCTTTTTAGATCTGATAAACGGAGAAAATTTTTGTTTTATAAGTTTTCATGGATTTTTCAAGATTCCAAAACTCTAAAGATAAAATTGATGGATCTTTCCACCATTACCATAGAGCTATGCTCTTTTAAGGAATCTTGTTCCCCTGAAACCAGAGTTTGACAAATGTCACTCTGTGACAGAGCTTTGCTCTGAAAAAGAATATTTCTCCTTGTCTCTAAGGATTTCCCATCAGTGAGGATATTCTTTTGGGGACCTTTTCATTAATTGACAGTCTCATCTAATGATGGGGTTGTCTTATTAAATGATGTACCGTTATCCAGATTTTGTGGGTCCCTCTTTTTGTCCCCTACCCATTACATCACAGTGTTGAGTAAGATTTCAAAATGCCAAGTGTCAGAACACTAACGGTTATTTCGTCTTTCAACAGGAAACATGTCCGGCGACTTGTCTTTCCCCTTTGTTCGCTCGGAAGGAGGGTTCCCCCATTCTCCAGTGGACCGGGTGGCGTTCGCTTTGATTAAAGATCATGACCCCGAGTGCAAGAAACTCCACCTGTGGGGAAGGTGGTACGGCCAAATCATCCAAGGCCGTCGCAGTTTCAGCTCCGCCTCGCCCTCTGAGCCCATAGTTACGATCCCTTATGCGGACGAGCCCCCGGTGAAGTATGCCGTGGAGGTTAAAAACTGGAATTCTGACGACCTCCTCCAGCCTGCGATCGGTGCCATCCCAGTGCAGCCGCCGCCGGCGATAGACATCTTGGGGAGGCGAATCTGTCAGGGTGAAGCACGCCCTTGGGGACAGGCTTACAATATTGGATTAATCCCGCGACCGCTTGCCGGATATTTGCAGTGGGCCCGGTACATCTTATCGGCGAAAAGGACTCATCTAACGAGGATTGGTTTATATTCGGCCATCTACGTTTCGCTTTTCGAGTATCCCTCTCTTCCAACGTGGTGGGTCAAGGCCTTTATCGAACAATGGAATATCCCCACTCACACCTTCCTGATGGCGGATAGGGAAGTCTCTATCTCCTTGGAGGAATTCGCTGAGATTTTGGGTCTACCAATGAGGGGAGAGCACTACGAAGAGCTGCTTTCTCCTGACGAGTACGTCTTTGCCACCAAGCAGCTGGTGTTTGACTTAACTCCGGAAAATACCATTCAGCATCAGTATCCGGGCTTGGTGAAGGTGTTGGAGATCTATGAGGAACTCCATTTGGGATCGGGCGAGAGGGGCGTCAGTTTCACAGATTTTATTGCTCGCTTTATTCGTCCGGAGTTCCTATCAGAGCAGGGCGAGAAGTTCGCTCAGCTTGCTGACCCTTTCGGTTTCGGCTTGGACCGTCGACCTATATCGGAAAATAACCAGCGGGATTTTTATCTCCCCGGCATTGCCAACGTCCTTTTCTCAGAGATCGCCGTTCCTGGCATGGACGAGAAGACCTTTTTTATAGGGTTCTTGGGTTTATGGTTATGCAGCTTCGCGCTTCCCACGCACCCACGCCTCATGCGGCCCTCCGTCTTTTATCCGGCCCACGCCTCATGCGGCCCTCCGTCTTTTATCCGGCGCATCGAATGGTGGCTGGTTTGCAGTTATCAGTAGGGATCGCCGGGCTGGCTTACCTCTATAATGGACTTAGTGTAGCGGCGGACGCCAATGAGCCTGGAGTACAGCCTGCCAACTTCCCGATGCACTATTTTACTTCTTGGATGGAGATGCACGTGCAAGGGGTGTTTGGTGCCCATAAGACTCCTCCGTTCTTTGAGAAATGCAGACTTTCGAGAATCATGCGGTTGGTCGGGGCTTCAATTGTGGTTGCATCCCCGCGGGATTCTAGGGGACTGCTCCTGCGTCCACATCTGGTCGGAGCGAAGATTTCTTTTGTGGATAAGGTCATCACCATAGGCTCAGCGACCACTAAGTCAGTGGTGCCACTACGTGATGATTTTAAGGGCGGGGCTTCTGTACTGAAGGCTCGGGAAATCCTCCACCTCTACTCCATTCGGCCGGGCTATCTAGTGTTTAGGCAGAATGAGACAGCTCTGTTTATAAGGTATAACCCACACCGATTTGCCCGGCAATCGAGTTACAATCAAGGGATCCCGATGGAAGCTTTTCTGGAAACACCCGTGGCCAACCAAGAGGGGATAAGGAATGCGATGCATCATTTCACACGGCTTAACACGGGTTCCAATTTCTTTATCAGCGAACCCAGCTGTGCCCCCAAGATGCTCAACACGTACGTGGCTTGGTATGCGCACGCGATGGGCCCAATTATCTTAACGGAGAAGCGTATGTTGGTTGACCGTAAGGGTGCGCCTCCCGGCGGCGATCGCAAGGCCCCTTTGCAGCCAAGGCTCCATGTCATTCTCCCGATAAAAGATGCTGGAGTTGACCAACCACGCGTGTTGAGCCCCCCGCGTGGATTGCCACTGCCTACTACGGTGGATGCACCACCGGCGCCCCGTGCTCCCACAAAGACGGTTAATGTGGTATCGCCAGGGTCCGGCGCAGGAGCAGATATCGGGACCCGCCGCCCTAAAGTGACTGCCAAGCGCAAATCTACTCCGGATGGATCTAAAGCTGGCGGACAGAAGAAGAAGAAGAAGTCCACCCTTTCTCTCGATGCGATCCTTAGCTTAAATCCTGCGGCTCCTCCCACCGAAGGCATATGTGAATATGGCAGCAACGAGGGCTTCTTAGTAGACCCTGCGGACACCAATTTGGCTGCCGCCATTGCAGCTTCGGAGCGATCGGCGAGGCTCGAAGCGATGTTAAGCAAACTCGCTGAGTCAGGTAATCATCAGCCGCTTTATTTGTCATTTTATTGCACTTTTTATTATTATCTTTAACTAATATTTGCTCCCTTTTCAACAGGTGTCTCTACTGAAGAGGCTATCGCTGCCTCTTTGAAAACCTTCCAAGAGAAGGAGGAGAAGCGCGCTCTAGCAGGCGTTGGTATGTCTCACCCCTTTCTCTTTTATAAGGAAATTTTGTCATCTTTTCTGATGGTCAACCTAACCTTCTTTTGTTTCTTTGCAGGGGTTGTATCAATTGATGCGGGGATCCTTCCCGAGGCCGTTACTGAAGTCCCGATCTCGTCGAGGCTGCTGCAGGAGCCTCGACTTGACAAAACGACAAGGGATGCCCTGAAAAATCTGGAGGCATCCCTATTCACGGACAAGGACGCCTCAATTAAAGAAGCCCTAGTGGCATCCGTCTCAACGGCTCGGGAGAATCGAAAGCGGTTGAGACGCGAAGCAAAGGCGCGCAGAGCTGCTTTGGCCACGGGAGCGGGCCCTAGCACTATTCCTCACGCTGACACTCCTTCTGAAGAGGCCCCTGTCGCCCTATCTACTGCTCATAGGCGAGTGGCGCGCGCGGCCCGAAGTGCAAACGATAAATCCTCTTCAGATAGCATTTCTTTCAGAACCTTGTTGTAAGAATTATAAAGCCATTGGCTCATATGCATTCCATCTTGCAGGGCCAAGTCCGACTGAGGGGGAGGCGGAGACCGTTGAACCCAGGGGAGCGGAGGAAGCGGTACTTGCCGAACCCGAGCCGACAGTGAGCAACGTCGTCGGGGCCACGGGGCCTGAAACAGAGGTTGAGGGATCCGCCGCCGAGAGGGTGATTGATGCCGCACCTGAAGTGGCGACAGATGAAATGATTGTCTTAACCGAGCCGAAGGCAGTAGAGGGCGAGGCGCTTGAGGCTGGAGACCTCGTGGTGCCGATGGACGAGACAACCGCGACCGCAGAACCTGAGGGAGTATCGGGTGAGGCGGCCACGATTCCTGAGGAGGAGCTAACCGCTCTTTCCCAGGAATCTGGCAATACTCCAATCATAGCCCTCCCCGCGTATGGTTCCTTGCCGTCTCCAGGGCTTGCGAGCACAACAACGGTTCCCATCGAGTCGGGTGATGAGGCTACGGGCGGCGGTCTCATGTCAACGGAGGAGGGGATTGCTTCAGTTTCGGCTGGCAGCTCGTCGGGTAAATTTTGAGTTACCAGCGTTCTTCTTTTTATATATCTCGCGATCTCTTCTAACAAGTTTGTCTTTGCAGGTGCGGCCAGTGCCGACGCTCCATTGCTCGAAGGAGCACCGTCAACTACTGCTTTGGCGGTGGTCACCTCCCCGCCTTCCCTTGTACCATCGCGGATGTTGGAAGGTATGGAATTACGACTCATGCGTTAATCTTTTAAACGTGTAGCTTTTGTACTAACGTTATACCACTGTGCCCTTTCAGGAGCGCTCTTTGATCATCTATACCAAGTGTTGCTCCCACACTTCTCCTTCCCGTCCGAACTCGCTTCTCCCTCTAGTGGTGCCGGTGAGTACATTTTCCTTCTGATGTCTTTGTTTCCCCCCCCCTTTTTTTTAGCAACAGAATTATTTCTGACTTTTCCTCTTCCTTATTGTAGTGCCACAAATCGAAGGAGGGGACGCAAGACCTGCCACGCCACCGGCCCTTCCGGCTTTGCCGTCCCTTGCAGCTGGTATAGTAAATTTCCTTTTTGATGACCTCAACATCTCTTGCACCGTCGCTTAACCATGTTTTGTTTTGCAGCTATCGTTCCGGCTTCGGTCCCTCTTGAGTCTCATGTCCTTTCACCGGCAGGTCCCTTCTTGAAACGTCCATCTTCAAAGGGTGCCGTGATGAGTTTAGGCATGCTGAGCGGGTATATCGAAGAGCTTAACGTGGACACTCTCCCCTCTACTGCAGATTTCGCTGTCGAGGTTAACCCAATGTTGGCGGCGCTCGTAAACTTTCACAACGAAGGTGTCGTCAACTTTTGGGTTAACCACTGCAGGAAGATCGAGGCCTGCTTACATCGGCTGGAGACGACGCGCCCTTCTCCCAAAGTTTTGGCCATGAGCACCGAACGGACAGCCTGGCTCGAGCAGAGCGCTTCTTATCTCCGCCATTTGGAGCAGGAAGCAGCTTTACGGTTGAAGGAGCGTCGGGAATCTTCAAGCGCAACCGCTCGCCTGCGCGCTGAAGTTAGGACGAATGCTGCTGAAGTGAAAGCCGTGTTTGAAGGCCTCCTGGAGCGTATCTCTAATGGGCTAGCACTGAGGCGGAAGCTTGATGCCGCCGAGCGTGATGTCCGAGGCTGTGAAGCAGCTCAGCAGGTTGTTGGGGAACAGCTTGCATCCTTCAGGCAGCAGCGGGCTCAAGCAGAGGCCGAACTGGCGATGGCAGCTGATCAAGAGAAGGCGTGGAAGGAAGTATGCGAGCAATTGCTAAATCTATGCAAGACGCTTCCTTCTCAGTAATTCTCCTTGTATCGTTTGTACTTATAAAATAGATGTATGTACATTTTTTATTCTTTAGTGCAATGTATCCTGTACTCGATCAATATTTATGAATAAAAGGTGCACATTTTTGTAATGTCTTGTGTCATTTCTCCGCCCCCCTTTTTTTTTGCATGATATCTTTGATGAACCTCATTGGCCGATAACTTCATATCTTGCGCAACTGAGCAGACACGTGTCGCGCAGCGGTGCGCTTGCGCAACAGTTTTCGCGCAACTGCGCAGACACGTGTCGCGCAGCGGTGCGCTTGCGCAACTGAGCGTTGCTTTTGTTTTTTTTAAAGAGCCTTGCTCTGATTGGACGCACTGGCTTGGGCGTTATGCTGCCGTATCAACTTCTGACACGTGGCGCGTTGCGCGCAGCGCACGGGATCTGAAGCGTTGCTTCAAAAATTTAAATTTTCAAAATTCAAACAGAGCCTTGCTCTGATTGGGGGAACACTCATAAGTACTCTTTTCAATATATTTTGCATCATGTCTTGTCTTGACTGGATTATTAAACATTATGATCATTGTTTTGTGATATAGAACCATAAATTTAATATATCTACATATTGTATACATGCATGTATTACGGTCAAAACCGAAACCGAAACCCGAACCAAAATTAGCGAAACTAACTGAAACCCACCAAAACTAATGAAATTTTGAGAGACTGAAACCGAAACCGAGTTCTCGAGCCTTGATTTCAACCATTGATTAATTTGGGTTATCCATTCCGATGATCACTGGCGCTCGCAGTAAGTTTTCTTCGCCCACTAGGTGAAAGCTGACGCCATTGTTCTCAAGCTCTAACTTTTATTGGAATTGATATGTGTATTAAAAAGAAAATATTCATATTTTGATGCATCAAGAAAGAATGAGGATTCTGGGAGCAACGATGGAAGAGAATAGTGAGGGTATTTAGGGAAGAAGGATCAAAAGCCCTCTCTACCTTCTTCCCATTACCAATCAACTCCATTTCCCCTTTTACAACACCACCTTTCTCCATTTAATAACTCCAACAATAAAATGAAAAACGTGTCTAACCTCTAATGAACAAATCACATTCCAAGGCAGCAATAGTGGCAAAAAAGAACATACACCTACTCTTTTTACAATGGTAATACGGATTAAGAGGCAAAGATATTCAGTATATTGGAACTCAATTTATATATGTGCTTTTTGGAACAAAAGAATGATAACAGCACACCCTTTTCATTGATTTTTATCACATGTAACAACTAACTAAAATTACTTATTGTTTGAAGATGATTTGAGGTAACGAGTTAGTGCAGGTTTGAAATCGTTTCGTTATATCTACAAGTTTTTGTCTATTAATCGTTGTTAATTTTAACTTCTAGACTCAAGAGTCCACATCATGAATGCCTTTGTTGTGCGGACTAGGCTAGAAATACTACCAAGACGTTTGCCGCATGTCCCCTAAATCACACGTTCTCAAGTTTGCTGACTTATCTGAAAGTTTGAATTATCCTTACTAATCTACACCATATGCTTGGTTTGGTAAGACCATGGGCTGGTTTGGATCTTAATTTATTAGAACCAGTCTTGAATGGAATCCACACTCTGTTTAATACGACATGAAATAATTTAATCCTGTTCCTTTAAACAATCCCTACGTTAAGAGGCAAGCACTAAGGCAGCATTTTATTTATGCACTTTTTCTAGCAAATGTCCTTGACCACTGAAATGTTGAATAAAAAAAATGGCAAACCAGAAGGAGTGCTCTTAGAGCAGCAGCAAACGCATGGTTAACCAATCCACTCTTGAAATGTGACTTGGACTCGACAAATTGACTGACTAATACATAGTCCTCACAAAGTGGGAATATCCTCTGAATCAGTTCCTGCATCGCCCAACAAAAAAAGATGATTAATCAACTGAAGCCCTCTTAAAACTTCATAACCTCATACCAAATATCACACCTGAAGAGCAAAGTCCATGGACTGATCGATCTGAAAAATAACATGACCTTCTTTCCCAACCACTCTCTTTATCGAAACATACCGTCCCTCGATGCCCATGAGAGCCGAAAGTAAGTCATCAATCACCAGCAACTCCTACATAACAAAATTTAACAAACCACCTAAAAAAATCACCTTTTTATGCATCCACAGGCTCAAATGGCAAACAGTCACCTGAACAGAAACCGGATACGATCCAATTACACTATCGGTTCCTCGACTGCAAGCAATCAGGTCAAAAATCAAAATTCCACATTAAACACAGATCTAATTAGCCCGTTATGGTTGAGTAATACCTAGCCGAGTCCATTGAAAAGGATTTATGAGCTGAAACATGAGATGTGACCTTGATTTCCTATGGTAATTAAAAGGGTAAGATAAATGAATAGGGTTTTTTTAAGAGAAATTCAAGAATTATGAGAATTGAATGATACCTGATAAAATCGTCCAGTGAGAAAGGGGCGATCGAGATTCCATCGAGGAGTGGCAGGGCTCGAGTCCATGGCGATGAGCTCTTAGAGATCTATTGGAAACCCTAATTTCAAAAGCATCCCCTTGAAAAAAAAATAAAGAGACGAAGGGCAAGGGAAAAGGCGGGATTTTTTTATGTAGATTTTCATCATTTATGATTAGTTTCCTGGTAATTGGGCAAACTAAAGGGGAGTTTTCTACAAATTGGCAATCACATGAATCGGATTGTGAACATGAGAAATTCAAAGTCCAGAGCTAAAAGCTGCATTTATCGTAGTTATCGCCATTTGCCATCTCAGTGATCTCATCCTTGGTAAGGTTGGTGATACAAAAATAGATGCGACTATTTTCGTCTTCACTCAAAAACCCCGCATGGAATTTTTATATATTAACATATGCAGTACGCGTCTTTGCATCACACCGCCATGAACACTTCAAGTTTAACTGTTCAAATGTTCACAAAATTTATTTGCATGTTCCGTTTCCGGCATAACTTTTAGTTCATCATACAGCTGAAGTTAAGTACTCAAAAAAAATTAAAAATCCCAGATTGCTAACTACCATTTTTTTTGGGTGGAAAAAGAATTTATTTACAATCTAGCATAGCTAAAAATAAATCAATTTAAATTTCAAAGCACCTTAACGTAATTTGGATCCTAAAATTATGTTCTGGAAATTTTTAGATAACCGATTTTGATTTTACTGGATCGGTCCGTATGGGCTGCTCTTACTTCTCAGATTCGACCCAGGGTGCTGAACCCAACCCAGTTATGCTGGGTCTGTGTAATTCAAATTGGGCCATCTAGCTTCAAAAAGGGCTACCTCTTTCGGGCTTTACTGGTGGGTACCATAAACAATATTCAAATTTGCAAAAAGAGGGTCTCTTTCTGAAAAATCCCTTTTGTTGTGGGCCCAGACTAAAAATTTCTAAATATATTACCCGTTACTTTAAAAATAATAGAAACTGGGGTTTGGCCGCCCTATGTAAGGGCTTGTGGCTATGGCGGCCGCCAACCAGGTCGTTGCTGACACGGATGTGGGTTTGCCAGAAAACTATCTTGTCTTATCATTTACAAAGCAACAAGGCTCATAAGTAAAGCTATATGTCAAAATTTTATCATTGACTTAGATCTAATGCTACCTTTCACCATCTTACACTAAACTAAATTGCAAGTTATGTTAATGATTAAACAAATAAGAGTGTTGTTTCTAATTCCAAGAGGTGGAACGATTGGTCGGCATATGAGGATTATGATAAGGAGGCCACAAGTTCAAAGCATGTAACCAACATGAAGAAAACGAGACCGATCCTATTAACATGGACGAGTGGGTCTAACATGTGTCGCATCTTCGCAGCTAAAACATGTACTTTTTGCATAGATGACAATGCTCTATTGTCACGTCCCGCTTTCCAGAGTGCGCTAAGATCGGTACGTGACAGAGCCAACCATGCTGCCTATGGATAGGAAATATCTCTCCACAGTCACATTACGGCTGTAGAGATATCAAGAACAGTAATAAACTATCTAATACATGTCCATAAGCCAGAATAAACGAGTCATGAAATAAAATAATGCGGAAGCAAAATATTCAAATACAATAATGAT
This sequence comes from Agapanthus africanus, assembly GCA_030015575.1. Classification (NCBI taxonomy): domain Eukaryota; kingdom Viridiplantae; phylum Streptophyta; class Magnoliopsida; order Asparagales; family Amaryllidaceae; genus Agapanthus; species Agapanthus africanus. Next base: position 901,185,694 of record CM057337.1, read on the forward strand.
CTGGAATGTACGTCCCATAATACGGGCTCACATCAGGAATAAAATACTGAAAGGAAAGCTAAACTAAACTAATAACAGGTCCTCACTGCTCAGCCTGTTGATCAAAATACTCCTGGGCAGCTTGTGACAAGGATAATGGATCTGGGCCATGCAAAACCCAGACGTCAGTGCGTCATAATATCAATAATTTTAAGTAAGCAGGATGTAATGAAATATGCAGGCATGAAGTATAAGCAGTAACAAGTTATCAGGAAATAAATAGTAACATGAATAAAAATCAGTGGACAGGATATATTATAGGTGAGGTGCAGTGAGTAGTCTAAACTGTGCTATAGGGTTATCTACTCTAAAGTTATTTGAAATCAACTAATGTAATCTTCATCGTAACCCATCGGTCTATACCCCGTTCATTCCCCACGGGACCACGGGACAATATATAATAGACTGTGAGTCTATGTTCCGTTCATACCCCATAGGAGGACGGTACAGGATGTAATAGCCATTTGAGTTACGTTCAGTTACAATCTTGACTTCCCCATACACCAAAGGTTATGTCTGTAAGTCAGGTATTGATAAATCTGGAGCTAATGCCAACACAGGATCAAGCAGGTACAGGTTTGTCTGTGTAGACAACAGGATATGTCCGTAGGAACAACAGGTCAAGATTGTCGGCATTAGTAACAAGATCATGTAACATGTCAAGTAGTGATATATCAGGTCATGTCAGGTAGTGTACATGTATCAAGTCATGTCAAGTAGTGGTGTATCAGGTCATGCCAAGTAGTGCGCAGGTATCAAACGGGTGCTCATAATCAAACTGTAGTAAGTATTGAATCAGGGTGAAAGTACGGATGTACAATAAAAACATGGATGCACAAATATTGATCAGGGGCTACATCATGACTATGTAGGGGGTACAATATCAAGCATGGGGTGTCGATATAACAACAATATGCAATAATGTGCCATAGTATATAAATTGGTATATAATTAATGGTATGGATGCACAATAAAGCATGGATGCATAATTAACTATTAGGGTTATATTTACAGTTCCAAGACTAAATGGGATGCACATTATTAAGTATGGGGTGTTGCTACAATAATAATATAAATTAATGTGATCTATAAATGCAGTTATATATATTTTAAATGATATGGATGCAAACGGGTATCCGAAAACAGTAAACTTTTAGTATGGATGTACAATGTGATAAACGGGTAGCATTTTACTCATATGGATGCATAATAATATACCTAGCATGTAGCAAGATGAATTAGCATGCGACTAGATATGTAAATAGTGATATAATAATATTAACATGGATAACATATTCAAACCGATTAATAACTATAAAAGTGGTATTGATTAACCATGCAAAAGAAAGTTCCGTTCAGAAATTCAGCGTTACCCTGATTAGTAAAATAGCTTAAAAATAACAAACGTTCTCCACAAGGGACGTGTCTTATACCAAAACAAAGATAATTCAATAAGGTTTTCATTTTTATAAGTTGAAATATCTCAGGTTGTTCCTACAAAAAGATATGAACATTCGAAATTGAAAGTTTGCTGCTGGAATTTTCCTGGACAGCAGTTTAGAGATATTTTCATTTGCATTTTACGTTATTTAAACAATTTATTTTGCAAGTAAATATTTCACAGAGTTATAGTATTCTTAGTTAGCTTCGTAACGAACTAAAGAACGTATACTAATGATTTTTTTATGATTTATAATGAATTTTATAAGGTAAGGTGTACAGTAAATTTCAGATTTGTCGTATCCGCTTTGCAACGACGTTTCATGTGTAAACTATAATATTTTCAAACTATATTTTGTATAATATTATAAAATACAGATTATAAACTAATTAAAGATAATAATAAGAAATATTATGACGATATATAGTTTTATAGATATAATTATAGCATGTCGCAAGTTGTAAACTTTCATACATTTTATATTATAAAACCGATTAACGTTAAATAACCACGGTGTATAAATTATATAGATATAGCTGTATGATGATGATGATGATGATGATAATACGGAAAAATATAAATAAATTACATAAAGCATAGCATGTAGTAAGTTGTAAACTTGCCTCGATCAAATTAAGCGACGGATACGCACGGCACGTCCGACGTCGGTAAATCGTCGCAACGCACACGCCGCACGCGGGACGGGTCCAGGCAAGGCAAGAGGGTGATCACACAGGCAAGGTACGTTCACTGGATCACTCGGATCGTCAGCGACAAGCACGGCTCCGGCGGTGTTCACCGGAATCAAGAAACAAGATCAAGAAAAGAAAGAAAGAAGAAGAAGAAGAGGCTGTGTATTAAATAAATAAAATAAATAAATAAAATATATATAAATATATATATGCAGAGGAGAGAGAGAGAAAGGGGTTGTTATTAAGATTTAGATTTTAATTTAAAAAGATTTTGTAAGTTATAAATATTTTAAACTGTTAAATTTTAATAAAGATATTAGATGAAATAAAATTGGATTTTCTGATAAATACAAATTTAGTCCAAAATACGTCCGGGTCGGGTCTAAAATTCAGTTTCAAAAATATAAAAAAATATACATGTCGACCAAAACTCAAATTGGATGTCCGGGTAACGAAAATACATACCCCTAAGAACGGATGCACGTACGTGCGCGTAGCCATCCAAACAAGTCCGTTTCACTGAACGGGACGAGAACAAGATGCGTGGATGCTACGACAGGGTCAGGGGTATCATGCAGACCATACTAGATATTTTTAAAATATTTTACTTGACTTTAAATGTTATATTAAAAAATGCAGATGCCAGATAAAATGCCAGTATGCAGTAAAAAATGAAAATGCACGAATCTATGTAACAGGTCAGGATAAATCATAAATATGAATCAAGACAGGTTTCAAGCAAGCGGGTCGGGTAAAATGCAAATACAAATGTCAAAATACTATTCGCACCAAAAACACAGTAAACCAAGAAACTACCATAAATAAGTAAATACTTGAACTGGAATTGGTATAAATGAACTAGGGTGTTACATTATACCCAACTACAAAAAGAATTTCGTCCTCGAAATTCCAAGAACAAGGAAAGATAAACAATCATGAAACTACAAGAATAGGTGTGGAAACTTCTGTCGAACTTCATCTTCACGTTCCCAAGTCGATTCTCCATGCGAGCGATTTCCTAAGAAACAAGTACGATAGGGATAACCTTGTTCTTAAGAACCTTTTCTATTCGATCCACAATCAACATCGGTCGTTCTTCAAAGGTCAAATCCTCTCTTACCGTCAGCTCCGAATGATCCAGCACGTGTGTTTCATCTCAAACATATTTACGGAGTTGAGATATATGAAACACGTCATGAACATTCGCCAAAGATTGTGGTAAAGCCAATCGATAAGCCACTTCTCCAACACGCTCCAAAATCTTGAAAGGCCCTACGAATCGAGGACTGAGCTTGCCTCGACTCCCAAAACGAATCACTCCTCTAATCGGTGATATCTTCAAGAAAACAAGATCGCCAACAACGAACTCTAGAGGTCTTCTCGATGTATCGGCCCAACTCTTCTGCCGATCCTGTGCTGCCTTCATATGATTCCGGATAGTATTAACCTTCTCTGCTGTTTGCACGATCAAATCCGGTCCCGACACTTTTCGCTCTCCAATATCGTCCCAACAAACAGGTGAACGACACTTGCGACCATACAATACTTCGAATGGAGCCATCTGTATAGTCGCCTGAAAACTGTTGTTGTACGAAAACTCCACCAAGTGTAGATGATCCTCCCATGAACCCTTGAAGTCCAACATGGAAGCTCTCAACATATATTCAAGAGTATGGATCGTTCTCTCCGATTGGCCATCTGTCTGAGGATGATAAGCTGTGCTAAACTTCAATCGCGTCCCCAAACTTTCCTGTAAACTCCTCCAGAAGTGCGATAAGAATCGAGTGTCACGGTCGGACACGATGCTCACAGGTACTCCATGCAATCTCACAATCTCCTGCATAAACCGTTCTGCCAACGCTTCCGTTGATTGACCAACTAGAAATGGTATGAAATGAGCTGCCTTGGTCAATCGATCAACAATCACCCAAACTGCATTGTTACCCTTTGGACTCCGCGGTAAAGCTGTCACGAAATCCATGGTTATATGTTCCCACTTCCATTGAGGAATCGGAAGTGGTTGCAATAAACCAGCTACCCTTTGATGTTCAGCCTTAACTTGCTGACACACCAAACACTTCACTAGAAAGCGGGCAATCTCCCTTTTCATATCTTCCCACCAGAAATGCTGTTGTAGATCACGGTATATCTTCGTGCCTCCTGGATGTACGGAATATACGGAACCGTGTGCCTCCTTCATCACTTCTTCACGAATGTTTTCCTTCGGCACACACAAACGGCTACCATATCGCAACGAACCATCTTCATGAATCAACAAGTCCGTTCGAAATCCAGCTTCAACCTGTTCTCGAAACTTCTGCAGTCTTGGATCATGTGACTGCGCTGCTTTAATACTCTCGATCAACGACGACTGTACTTGCAGCTGCATCAACTGTCCCGAAGAATGCGGTAGCACGATCTCCAACTCGGATCTCCGAAAATCTTCGATAAGTTCCTTCTGTGCAGTCAACATCCGAATTACTGGCAACCGACTAAGCGCATCCGGCACAACATTAACTTTTCCCGGATGGTACTTAAGATCAAGATCGTAGTCAGCCATCAGCTCCAACCATCTACGCTGCCTCATGTTAAGCTCTTTCTGCGTGAACACATATTTTAGGCTTTTGTGATCGGTGAATACTTCGACCCTTTCGCCCAATAAGTAGTGTCTCCAAATCTTCAAAGCGAAAATCACTGCTGCAAGCTCCAAATCATGAGTTGGGTAATTCTTCTCATGGATCTTCAACTGTCTCGATGCGTAAGCTATAACTTTCCCATGCTGCATCAAAACACATCCCAAACCTTTCCCAGATGCGTCGCTGTGAATCACCAATCCTCCGGAACCGTCTGGTACGGTCAAAATAGGAGCGGTTATCAACCTTTGCTTCAACGCCTCAAAAGTTGACGCACACTTATCCGTCCATACAAACAGTACTTCCTTGCGCGTAAGCTTGGTCAAAGGCTCAGCCAAACGAGCAAAATTCTCTACGAACCTTCTGTAATATCCGGCAAGTCCAAGAAAACTTCTGATCTCTGCTACGTTCTTCGGAATCAGCCAATCTTGAACTGCTGCAATTTTCTCGGGATCAACGGCGATTCTATCTCCGGATACGACATGCTCCAAAAACTTCACTTCTTCAAGCCAAAACTCGCACTTGCTCATCTTTGCATATAATTTTTCTTGGCTCAACGTTTGCAGTGCGATCTTCAAGTGTTCAGCATGCTCTTCTATGCTCCTCGAGTAAACCAGAATATCATCGATGAACACCACTATAAACTGGTCTAAGAACGGTGAGAAGATTCGGTTCATCAAGTCCATAAATATCGCCGGTGCATTCGTGACTCCGAATGACATCACTAAATACTCGTAATGTCCATATCGAGTTCAGAACGCTGTCTTGCAAATATCCTCTGATTTAACTCGGACCTGATGATATCCGGATCGCAAATCCAGCTTCGAGAATACCCTCGCGCCACTAAGCAGCTCGAACAATTCGCCAATGCGAGAGATCGGGTACTTGTTCTTAATAGTCACCCGGTTTAATTCTCGATAATCGATGCACATCCTCCTTGTGCTATATTTCTTCTTTACTAGAAGAACTGGAGCTCCCCAAGGTGAATTGTTGCTGCGAATCCAACCCTTCTCAAGTAATTCGGTAACCTGATTCTTGACTTCTTCCAACTCCACTGGTGCCATTGGATAGTACGCCTTTGAGGTTGGCGCTGCACCAGGAACAAGATCGATCGCGAACTCCACATCTCATTTTGACGGTAAACCCAAGATGTCCTCGAACACGTCTATAAACTCTCGAAGTACAGCTGGCGCTTCCTCCTTATCAACTTCCATTGACGAAAGAACATTGCTTGTCGGCCTAGCCCTAAACTCGACTGGCCCGACAGAACTGCTTCCTCTAGCAAAACAAACTCCGGATGTCCTGGAATCTGGAAAATCACTTTCTTTGCCCTACAATCAATATGAGCGTGGAAAGTGCCGAGAAAGTCCATTCCCAAGACAACATCATAACTGCCGATATCGATCACCAAGAGATCTGCAAAACATGAACCGGTAAGCAATGAAACTGAGAGAACCAAGGTAATAAAACGACCATGGAACAAGAAAATGAATCAAGACCAGGACTCCAAGTTACTTGAATAGAGTACCGTATTGTAACTATGCCGCAGTTCATAGTTACAATCACATAACTCCGTTCAAGTCGCCCAAATTCTAGTATCAGAATCAAAGGAACAGGGAGAAATAATAGGGAACCAAAGGTTCCAAGCCTGTAACAACTCCATTTTTTGTGTACAAAAATTTGCTTTAAAATTAATATATACTTGGGGTATTTACATTTACTGTTATTATTTTAAATAATTAATTAGCTCAATAATTACAAGAAGGAGCTTGTAGCTCATTGGAAATACCTTGCATTGCTGAACCAAGCCACCAGTGTTCAAATCCCATACCCCACATTATTTTTAATATTGAGTTTTTTAAAACTTTTAGAATACCAAGAGTTTACACGTGCATAACTCACAAAACCCCCACTACACCCAAAGATGTAACATTTTCAGGAGTTAGATGAACCGTCAGGGGGGATCCCGGCCACCTGACTCGGCCGGGAATCGGCCAAATCGGCCTTGACTCGGTCTGACTCAGTCCCCAGACCGAGTCATGGCCGAGCCGGCCGATTCCGGCGACGGCCCCAACATGAAAGTTGTGTCTTTTCATATTCCCTATGCACCTGCAAAATTTCAGCCTCAGACCACTTCCAGAGCTCTTTTAAAACCCCAATTACTCCACTTTTAATACATTTTTTAATACATTTTATCATATTTTTTCATTTTAACCTTTTATCCACCCTAACCGTAGCATACCCTATAAATACACCCCCTACCCTCTACCCTCTCACCCCAAAATCCCGAGCCCACGCTCTCAAAAAATTTACAATAGTCGTGTACTTTGAAAACAAGCTCGAGGCGAAGCTCCGACGAAATTTTGGCGGAACTTCCGGCGAACGTTTTGGGAACTACCGGCGACGAAGCAATACATTGGCAATTACTCTAGTTCCCTCTCACTCCCTTGTTCAATCTAAAACCCGTAAGTCCTACTTCCTTCCCTCTTTTCTATTCAAAAAATACGAAATTACAAAACCCGACGGAATCGGAACAAATCCGATTTCCGATTCAGTTTTCTATAAAATTCCACTTCTCACTAATACAATCATACTTAAACATCCTTATGTTGACTATTAAATACTAATCAAACAATTTGAACAAGTTTCATCACATGAAATGATAGCTTTTTCAAATTATTGTATTTTTCACTTAAATACCACATTGTTTCAATCCTTCATTTAACCTCATCAAACTTGCTATACATTTAAAGTAGATCACAAGGTAACGACCTACCTCCTCACACACTTATATACAACACCCCCGAGAACCTAGAATACGAGAAAACAAACATTTTCATTTAAATACCATATACTTAATAAAACCAATTCTAAAAGATTTAGTTTTAATACACTTTTTAAAGAAGTACCACTTATTATGAAAATATGATAAGTTGTGCATATCGGTCGTTTATCTAAACCTGGTTTTGTGGTGTCTATGCTAGGCAAGTGAGAAAGGTAACTTTAAAAGGCCCGTCTCACGATGATTCGTGAGCGGATCCCTCCTTTCTTCACTTGTACTTACCTGGCCACAATTGGCGGTGAAGAGGCGATTTGAGGCATCTCACAACTTGTCGTCTGGACCAGTTAGGAATAGACTGGTTGACTTAGGAGAATCTAAAACATACAATACGGAAAATATACACCTTTACAAATAAATACCATTTACTTCATAAAACCGTTTTCTAAAGGATTTAGTATTTTACAATCTTTGCAAAGCGCCGCTACAACCCACTTTGGAAAACCCGTTCGGGATGGTGCGGTTTATCGCACACCCTCGGGCTTAGTAGTGCGAGATTCAGACCTCCGCAAGAAGCATTCGGTCTCGAAAGATTTAAAATACGACATCTTAAGAAAATGAGATTTTTAGAATATAAAATATTTATAAAAATTATTTTTGTATAAATATATGCATATTTATCATTAAAATATCTATTTTTTTATGATATGAATATTCAACCTTTTTCTAAAAATGTCACAAGAATCGGTTTACACTAAAATACCATGAATTCAATATAATCACCATTTACACATAAATACCTTTATTTATGTAATTAGGATATTTTCACTAGAAATATCACAAAATAAAATTACACTAATTATAACTATAAAGACGAATAATAAATACTTGGGGTGTATCTTGAAAACCATACAAAAGTATTTTTATATAAAACCCCCTTAAGTTTTATAAATTACCCTAAGGACCCTAGTAAATATAGGACTTCGATTTACATTTCTTCTATCCGACTCGGATTTGAGTCTGATCATAATCCGACTTGAATATGATTCAAGTACTATATAAATCTACAATATTACAATTCAACATGAACACACGAATCTATGAATCCAGTTATCAATCTATTCAATTTGACTGAACCAAACCATGAATATACTTTCCATTAACATGAATACAGTTTACATCCGTTACATCCGTTACTGATATCATGGTTTCGGTCAGTCATCCAACTATACAACTTATACAATACAATATAACAATACAATCAAAACACTACGGGGTTTAAGGGGTAGATTGGTACGGAATGTGTTAAAAGTGGCACGAGACAGTAAGATTAAGACACCTAACATGAATCATGTTGCTGTTATACCGTGGCATAACGGTTCCTTGTGCTTTTAGTTTGCCCTGGTCTCTAGCATATAGAGACCCCTCTCGTATACACTGGCATCCTTCTGTACCAAGCTACAAACAACTGCGTTAACACAATATTCTACAATATTATACAACTTTAAAAGATACATTCTTATTCTGTCTTTTCTATTTTCTCCCTTAACTTTGGGACTTACCGAGCGACCTGTTCGCCGACGACATTCTATTTCTTTCTTCTTTGAACGTCGTCAGGTGGTTTGGACCTGGCAGAGATCGAGCCATCTGCAGAAGACTTGGAGCAGTTTGCTGAATAACCAGAGCTCTAGTTTCATTGTACATTTTCCATTCAGTACTTTTCATTTCCTGTTATGCCATTGTTTAGGCATTGTTTTTATTTCAGTTGTATTTCCTTTTCATGCATTGTACAAAAGAATGTTAATAAATAAAGTTGCTGTTATGTTTTATATCTTTTGTCTCTTGTGATTACTTTTATATTGCTTAGATACGCTTAGCATATGTACTTCTGAGTATATACATAGCGGACCTCGTCGCGTCCCCTTCGCCGTATACCGGGAAGCGGGGCGTGACAGGTTTTGTTGGTGGCCTATGCAGGTCAGAGCTGTATGAAACTCTATCATGCAGTTATGTTCTGCGTGAACAACCTAAGCAATATAACACAAGAACCAGCAACTAAAACATTCTTTACAATTCATGTTCCTTGAATCTTACAATTTCATATTTCTTGAATCTTATCATTTCATGTACTTGAATCTGTCCTAACCCAAATTTTTCTTCAAGGTTATGGATTCTCCGAACAACACCAGCACCAACGTCAACAACACACCTCCACCTCCACTACCAATCGTTCCTGCTGTTCCTGCGCCACCCACCGAGCAAACAGTGCTACTTGAGGCGATCCACAACCTTTTTGAGGGACAGCAACAACTCCTGAACCGTCCCGAGACTGACACACCTGGGGTAAAGCAATTCAGGGCTTTACATCCCAAGCAGTTCTCCGGAAAGGGAAGCCCACTTGAAGCTGAGGAATGGACACAAAGTATAGAAGATGATCTGGTGGCAGCACAAGTGCCAGACATAGCTTGGGTCCGTGTGGCGAAACTACAGCTCAAGGACAATGCTCGCAACTAGTGGACGGCGGAAGAAAGCCGTCTTGTACAGCCTATTGAATGGAAGACTTTTCGCGAGAAGTTCGACGCGAAGTACTTCCCTGTGACTGCCAAGTTTGCCATGGAGCAGCAATTCATTCATCTAAAACAAGGTTCGATGTGGGACAAGTCAGTGGATGAATATGACGCTGAATTCACCATGCTAAGCCGGTAAGATATGTCACAGTAGTTCAATTTTTGAATATCACATACTACACAACTAACACAATCCTTAAACAGATTCGCGGCACACTTGATACCGACGGACGAGATCAGAGCCCGTCGTTTTCAACAAGGTTTGGACACAGAAATTCAGGCTGCACTAGCCACAGGGAAATTTCTGACGCATGAGGATGCTCTGGAAGATACCCGCGGTTATGCGGCAGTGATAAAAGTAAGGGGCATACCTCCGTCTGCAGGACTTAAGCGCCCTGCCAACCAGATAGCAGGAGGAGCCTCGTCCAGGCCACCTTTTGTGCCAAGGCGACCCGGAGTACTGAACTATCGTCCCAACCCAGTCTTTTGTACCTACTGCAAGAGAGCCGGACATATGATGAAAGACTGCCGGCGAGCCAACCGTCTTTGCTTAGTCTGCGGCTCAGCTACTCATGATATTGGGTCTTGTCCCCAAAGGCAAAACCCAGTTGCTGCACCTAGGCCAGCAAACAATTACCCACAGCGCCCAGCCATCCAAGCCCCTGCTCCAAGACCTGCACTACCTGCACCACCCAGAGGACCACAAGCTGCACTACCTCCTCGTCAGTTCCATCAAGCTCAAAGTAACGTCTCGAGGAATGCTCCTCAGGCCAGGAGGAATGTACCAAGGCGCCAGGCTTTCACTATGTCAGTGGAAGAAGCTGAGGCCACTGGCCAAGTCATCACTGGTAAGTTTTTCTTCTCAAACTTTTCTTTTAGTCTTGTTTACCTACACACTTTCCCTATACCTAAAACATATCCCACATACCTTAGGTACAATCTTAGTAGCCTCATTACCTGTACTAGCACTTTTTGATACTGGAGCATCGCACTGCTTTATGTCGCAACGGTTCGTCCGAACCCATACGATTCCAGTCTCACCGCTTGTATCCAGCTGGAATGTCAGTTCAGGAAATGGCGTTCTAAAGGCAACCATGGGATACAGCCTGTGTCCAGTCGTCGTCTGCAGCAGAGAGTTTTATGCTGACTTCAAAGTACTGGACATACCGAACTTCGATGTGGTTCTAGGAATGGATTGGCTTGGAACTTTTTATGCTACCATCGACTGTCATCAAAGGAGGGTAGTATTCGAGATTCCAGACCATCCGGTCTTCTATTTCAAAAGCGGAGACCGTACCCTGGAGCCAAGTACCTACAAAGCGAAGCCATAGGAAGCAGTAGTTGCAGCAGCTCAAGCGGAAGAAGAATCAAGACCAGAGGTAGTTCGAGAGTTCGACGATGTATTTCCTGACGATATATCAGGTTTGCCTCCCGATCGAGCTCTTGAATTCAGTATTGATTTAGTACCAGGAGCACAACCGGTGATCAAAGCACCTTATAGATTAAGTCTGGAAAGTTTGAAGGAAGTTCGAACACAGTTGGACGAATTATTGGCGAAAGGATGGATTCGTCCCAGCACTTCAAGTTGGGGAGCACCTGTACTACTTGTGAAGAAGTAGGAAGGTTCATACAGAATGTGCATCGATTACAGAGCCTTGAACGAAGTCACTATAAAGAACAGGTATCCACTTCCGCGCATCGACGATTTATTCGATCAGCTAAGTGGATCTTGTGTTTTCTCTAAATTGGATCTTCGTTCAGGTTATCATCAGGTGAAGGTCAAGGAAACTGATATTCACAAAACAGCTTTCAGAACTCGCTATAGACATTACGAATTTCTAGTGATTCCATTTGGAGTGACCAATGCACCAGCAATATTTATGAACCTAATGAATCAAGTTTTCCGGGAGTACTTAGACAGGTTTGTTGTCATCTTCATCGACGACATCCTGGTGTATTCTAAGAGTCGGAAAGAGCATGCAGGGCACCTACGAATTGTCTTGGAAACTCTTCGACAGCATAAGCTCTATGCCAAGTACAGCAAGTGCGAGTTTTGGCTAAAGCAAGTTAGTTTTCTTGGACATATCGTATCAGGAGAAGGAATCTCTGTGGATCCAGCGAAAATTGCAGCAGTTAGCGAATGGCCTACACCAAAGTCAGTGAAGGACATTCGAAGTTTCTTGGGTTTAGCTGGATATTACAGAAGGTTCATTGAAGGATTTTCGAAGATAGCAACACTCCTGACCAAGCTCACACGTAAAGATGAGGAATTTGTGTGATCAGAAGCATGCGAACAAGCTTTCATAGAACTCAAGTCAAGGTTGACATCAGCACCCATTCTCGTAATACCGGATCAATCTGGAGGATTTGAACTGCATTGTGATGCATCCGGTAAGGGATTAGGATGCGTTCTACAACAGCAACGGAATATATCACAGGTTTTGTTGTCTTCCATTCAACGGATTAGAACTCATGGCGGACTTTGACATCAACTTGCAATATCACCCAGGGAAGGTGAACGTAGTACCTGATGCTCTTAGTCGCCAACCATTAGCAATGAATCTCACCGCTCAGTGGAAACTTCAGCAAGACTTGAATCAGATGGAGATTGAAGTAGTCATGCCAGGTAATGTTTCAAGTTTGATGAATTTACAAGTTCAATCAACTATTGTCAATCAGATCAAAGCAGCCCAAGCAAGTGATGCTAAGTTGCAAAAGATCAGAGAACAAGTGGAAAATGGACTCAGAACAGACTTCATCATCCATGAAGACGGATCTTTGAGATACGGCAGCAGATTGTGTGTACCAAAAGGCCCTGTTCGGGAAGAGTTAATGAAAGAAGCTCACAGCTCTCCCTACTCAGTACACCCTGGAGGTACCAAAATGTATAAAGATCTATATCAGAATTATTGGTGGCATGGAACGAAGCATGAAGTAGCCAGAAGCGTCGCAAAATGCTTGGTGTGTCAGCAAGTAAATGCTGAACATCACAGGACTGCTGGATTACTTCAACCGTTACCAATTCCAGAATGGAAGTGGCAACACATCACGATGGATTTTGTGACTGCTCTTCCTCGCAGCACAAAGGGTAACGATGTCGTATGGGTCATTGTGGATCGACTCACAAAGTCGGCTCACTTCATCCCATTTCGAGTTGGCCAATTAACTGAGACACTAGCAAAGAAGTACATGGAGGTAATGATCTACTTAATATTTAAACTCTTCATAATGTACTATCTCTGATACCCATGAACTCATACAGGAAATTGTGAGACTTCATGGAGTACCGGTCTGCATTGTCTCCGATCGTGACACCAGGTTCCGATCGCAATTTTGGCAGAGTCTGCAAGCAAGCTTGGGAACAACTTTGAACTTCAGCACGGCTTATCATCCACAAACAGATGGTCAGTCGGAACGAACTATTCAGATCTTGGAGGATATGCTCAGAGCGTGTATGCTAGACTTCAAAGGATCGTGGGAAGATCACCTGCATCTTGTGGAGTTCGCGTACAATAACAGCTACCAAACAAGCATAGGAATGACACCTTTTGCAGTATTGTATGGAAGGAAGTGTCGATCGCCATTAAGTTGGGACGACATCGGAGATAGGGAACTTCTTGGACCAGAGATGATAGTAGCGACCGTTGATGTGGTTCATACTATCAGGGAAAGAATGCGCATAGCCCAAGATCGACAGAAACACTGGACTGATGCGAAGAAACGACACTTGGAGTTCCAGCCAGGAGATCACGTATTCTTGAAGATATCTCCGAACCCCGGAGTGATCCGATTTGGAAGACGGAGTAAATTAAGTCCGAGATACATTGGACCGTTCGACATACTCGAATGAGTCGGTGAAGTGGCATACCGCTTAGCGCTTTCACCCTCATTGGAAGGAGTGCATAATGTGTTCCACATATCCCAACTCAGAAAGTATGTGAGTGACCCCAGCCATGTTCTTGATCATTCCGAGCTCACTATACAGCCCGACTTGTCTTGTGAGCAACAGCCTGTGGAGATCGTGGACAGGAAAGTGAAGATACTTCGGAACAAGAAAGTTAACTTGGTCCGAGTAATGTGGAGGAAAGACACTCCAGGAGAATCCACTTGGGAAAGGGAAGATAAAATGCGTGCAAAATATCCTCACCTCTTTGTAAACTAGTCCTCAAATAAAAGTTGTAAATTTCGAGGACGAAATTTTTGTAAGAAGGGTAGACTGTAACAACTCCATTTTTTGTATACAAAAATTTGCTATAAAATTAATGTATACTTGGGGTATTTACATTTACTGTTATTATTTTAAGTAACTAATTAGCTCCATAATTACAAGAAAGAGCTTGTAGCTTATTGGTAATACCCTGCACTGCTGAACCAAGCCACCAGAGTTCAAATCCCATACCCCACATTATTTTTAATAGATTTTTTTAAAACCTTTAGAATACCAAGAGTTTACACGTGCATATCTCACAAAAACCCCACTACACCCAAAGATGTAACATTTCCAGGAGTTAGATGAACCGTCGGGGGGATCCCGGCCGCCTGACTCGGCCGGGAATCGGCCAAATCGGCCTTGACTCGGTCTGACTTAGTCCCCAGACCGAGTCACGGCCGAGCCGGCCGATTCCGGTGACGGCCCCAACATGAAAGTTGTGTCTTTTCATATTCCCTATGCACCTGCAAAATTTCAGCCTCAGACCACTTCTAAAGCTCTTTTAAAACCCCAATTACTCCACTTATAATACATTTTTTAATACATTTTATCATATTTTTTCATTTTAATCTTTCATCTACCCTAACCCTAGCCTACCCTATAAATACACCCCCTACCCTATACCCTCTCACCCCAAAATTCTGAGCCCACTCTCTCAAAAATTTTCCAAGGGTCGTGTACTTTGAAATCAAGCTCGAGGCGAAGCTCCGACGAAATTTCGGCGGAACTTCCGGCGAACGTTTTGGGAACTACCGGCGACGAAGCAATACATCGGCAATCACTCTAGTTCCCTCTCACTCCCTTGTTCAATCTAAAACCTGTAAGTCCTACTTCCTTCCCTCTTTTCTATTCAAAAAATACGAAATTACAAAACCCGACGGAATCGGAACAAATCCGATTTCCGATTCGGTTTTCTATAAAATTCCACTTCTCACTAATACAATCATACTTAAATATCCTTATGTTGACTATTAAACACTAATCAAACAATTTGAACAAGTTTCATCACATGAAATGATAGCTTTTTCAAATTATCGTATTTTTCACTTAAATGCCATATTGTTTCAATCCTTCATTTAACCTCATCAAACTTGCTATACATTTAAAATAGATCACGAGGTAACGACCTACCTCCTCACACACTTATATGCAACACCCCCGAGAACCTAGAATACGAGAAAACAAACATTTTCATTTAAATACCACATACTTAATAAAACCAATTCTAACAGATTTAGTTTTAATACACTTTTTAAAGAAGTACCACTTATTATGAAAATATGATAAGTTGTGCATATCGGTCGTTTATCTAAACCTGGTTTTGTGGTGTCTAGGCTAGACAAGTGAGAAAGGTAACTTTAAAAGGCCCGTCTCACGATGATTCGTGAGCGGATCCCTCCTTTCTTCACTTGTACTTACGTGGCCACAATTGGCGGTGAAGAGGCGATTTGAGGCATCTCACAACTTGTCGTCTGGACCAGTTAGGAATAGACTGGTTGACTTAGGAGAATCTAAAACATACAATACGGAAAATATACACCTTTACAAATAAATACCATTTACTTCATAAAATCGTTTTCTAAAGGATTTAGTATTTTACAATATTTGCAAAGCGCCGCTACAACCCACTTTAGGAAACCCGTTCGGGATGGTGCGGTTTATCGCACACCCTCGGGCTTAGTAGTGCGATATTCAGACCTCCGTAAGGAGCATTCGGTCTCGAAAGATTTAAAATACGACATCTTAAGAAAATGAGATTTTTAGAATATAAAATATTTATAAAAATTATTTTTGTATAAATATATGTATATTTATCATTAAAATATCTTTTTTTATGATATGAATATTCAACCTTTTTCTAAAAATGTCACAAGAATCGGTTTACACTAAAATACCATGAATTCAATATAATCACCATTTACACATAAATACCTTTATTTATGTAATTAGGATATTTTTACTAGAAATATCACAAAATAAAATCACACTCATTATAACTATAAAGACGAATAATAAATACTTGGGGTGTATCTTGAAAACTATACAAAAGTATTTTTACATAAAACCCCCTCAAGTTTTATAAATTACCCTAAGGACCCTAGTAAATATAGAACTTCAATTTACATTTCTTCTGTCCGACTCGGGTTTGAGTCTGATCATAATCCGACTTGAATATGATTCAAGTACTATATAAATCTACAATATTACAATTCAACATGAACACACGAATCCATGAATCCAGTTATCAATCTATTCAATTTGACTGAACCAAACCATGAATACACTTTCCATTAACATGAATACAGTTTACATCCGTTACATCCGTTACTGATATCATGGTTTCGGTCAGTCATCCAACTATACAACTTATACAATACAATATAACAATACAATCAAAACACTACGGGGTTTATGGGGTAGATTGGTACGGAATGTGTTAAAAGTGGCACGAGACAGTAACATTAAGACACCTAACATGAATCCTGTTGCTGTTGTACCGTGGCATAACGGTTCCTTGTACTTTCAGTTTGCCCTGGTATCTAGCATATAGAGACCCCTCTCGTATACACTGGCATCCTTCTGTACCAAGCTACAAACAACTGCGTTAACACAATATTCTATAATATTATACAACTTTAAAAGATACATTCTTATTCTGTCTTTTCTATTTTCTCCCTTTACTTTGGGACTTACCGAGTGACCTGTTCGCTGACGATATTCTATTTCTTTCTTCTTTGAACGTCGTCAGGTGGTTTGGACCTGGCAGAGATCGAGCCATTTGCAGAAGACTTGGAGCAGTTTGCTGAAGAACCAGAGCTCTAGTTTCATTGTACATTTTCCATTCAGTACTTTTCATTTCCTGTTATGCCATTGTTTAGGCATTGTTTTTATTTCAGTTGTATTTCCTTTTCATGCATTGTACAAAAGAATGTTAATAAATAAAGTTGCTGTTATGTTTTATATCTTTTGTCTCTTGTGATTACTTTTATATTGCTTAGATACGCTTAGCGTATGTACTTCTGAGTATATACGTAGCGGACCTCGTCGCGTCCCCTTCGCCGTATACCGGGAAGCGGGGCATGACAAAGCCGAGATGCAAAGTTGTTTGCATATCGTCAATACAAGGGTCAAGAGAAAGATATGATTCAAGAATCACGATAACAATATGGCAGGACATGTTCCTAATTACGAGTTTTCCGATTCGTGTATTGGGTCCAATACCCAACTACAAAAAGAATCAAACCCGATTAACCTAAATCCTATAGCTATGATACCAAATAAACCCTGTCACGTCCTCCTTCCCAGAGTGCCCTAAGATCGGCACGTGACAGTGCCAACCATGCCACTCGTGAATAGGAAATATCCCTCCACAGACACATTACGGCTGTAGAGATATCAAGAACAGCAATAAACTATCTAATACATGTCCATAAGCCAGAATAAACGAGTCATGAAATAAAATAATGCGGAAGCAAAATATTCAAATACAATAATGATCTGGAATGTACGTCCCATAATACGGGCTCACATCAGGAATAAAATACTGAAAGGAAAGCTAAACTAAACTAATAACAGGTCCTCACTGCTCAACCAGTCGATCAAATACTCCTGGGCAGCTTGTGACAAGGACAATGGATCTGGGCCATGCAAAACCCAGACGTCAGTGCGTCATAATATCAATAATTTTAAACAAGTAGGATGTAATGAAATATGCAGGCATGAAATATAAGCAGTAACAAGTTATCAGGAAATAAATGGTAACATGAATAAAGATCAGTGAACAGGATATATTATAGGTGAGGTGCAGTGAGTAGTCTAAACTGTGCTATAGGGTTATCTACTCTAAAGTTATTTGAAATCAATTAATTTAATTTTCATCGTAACCCATCGGTCTATGCCCCGTTCATTCCCCACGGGACCACGGTACAATATATAATAGACTGTGAGTCTATGTCCCGTTCATACCCCACGGGAGGACGGTACAGAATATAATAGCCCTTTGAGTTACGTTCAGTTACAATCTTGATTTCCCCATACCCCAAAGGTTATGTCTGTAAGTCAGGTATTGATAAATCTGGAGCTAATGCCAACACA
Source organism: Agapanthus africanus (assembly GCA_030015575.1). Taxonomy (NCBI): domain Eukaryota; kingdom Viridiplantae; phylum Streptophyta; class Magnoliopsida; order Asparagales; family Amaryllidaceae; genus Agapanthus; species Agapanthus africanus. The sequence continues at coordinate 901,204,150 of CM057337.1, forward strand.
GGATCTAGCAGGTACATGTTTGTCTGTGTAGACAACAAGATATGTCCGTAGGGACAACAGGTCAAGATTGTTGGCATTAGTAACAAGATCTTGTAACATGTCAAGTAGTGATATATCAGGTCATGTCAGGTAGTGTACATGTATCAAGTAATGCCAAGTAGTGGTGTATCAGGTCATGTCAAGTAGTGCACAGATATCAAACGGGTGCTCATAATCAAACTGTAGTAAGTATTGAATCAGGGTGAAAGTACGGATGTACAATAAAAGCATGGATGCACAAATATTGATCAGGGGTTACATCATGACTATGTAGGGTGTACAATATCAAGCATGGGGTGTCGATATAACAACAATATGCAATAATGTGCCATGGTATGCAAATTGGTATATAATTAATGGTATGGATGCACAATAAAACATGGATGCATAATTAACTATTAGGGTTATATTTACAGTTCCAAAACTAAATGGGATGCACATTATTAAGTATGGGGTGTTACTACAATAATAATATGAATTAATGTGATCTATAAATGCAGTTATATATATTTTAAATGATATGGATGTAAACAGGTATCCGAAAACAGTAAACTTTTAGTATGGATGTACAATGTGATAAACGGATAACATTTTACTCATATGGATGCATAATAATATACCTAGCATGTAGCAAGATGAATTAGCATGCGACTAGATATGTAAATAGTGATATAATAATATTAACATGGATAACATATTCAAACCGATTAATAACTATAAAAGTGGTATTGATTAACCATGCACAAGAAAGTTACGTTCAGAAATTCAGCGTTACCCTGATTAGTAAAATAGCTTAAAAATAACAAACGTTCTCCAAAAGGGACGTGTCTTATACCAAAACAAAGATAATTCAATAAGGTTTTCATTTTTATAAGTTTAAATATCTCAGGTTGTTCCTACAAAAAGATATGAATATTCGAAGTTGAAAGTTTGCTGCTGGAATTTCCCTGGACAGCAGTTTAGAGATATTTTCATTTGCATTTTACATTATTTAAATAATTTATTTTGCAAGTAAATATTTCATAGAGTTATAGTATTCTGAGTTAGCTTCGTAACGAACTAAAGAACGTATACTAATGATTTTTCTATGATTTATAATGAATTTTATAAGATAAGGTGTACAGTAAATTTCAAATTTGTCGTATCTGCTTTGCAACGCCGTTTCATGTGTAAACTATAATATTTTCAAACTATATTTTGTATAATATTATAAAATGCAGATTATAAACTAATTAAAGATAATAATAAGAAATATTACGACGATATATATTTTTATAGATATAATTATAGAATGTCGCAAGTTGTAAACTTTCATACATTTTATATTATAAAACCGATTAACGTTAAATAACTACGGTGTATAAATTATATAGATACAGCTGTATGATGATGATGATGATGATGATGATGATACGGAAACATATAAATAAATTACATAAAACATAGCATGTAGCAAGTTGTAAACTTGCCTCGATCGAATCACGCGACGGATACGCACGGCACATCTGACGTCGGTAAATCGTCGCAACGCACATGCGGCACGCGGGACGGGTCCAGGCAAGGCAAGAGGGTGATCACACAGGCAAGGCACGTTCACTGGATCACTCGAATCGTCAGCGACGAGCACAGCTCCGGTGGTGATCACCGGAATCAAGAAACAAGATCAAGAAAAGAAAGAAGGAAGAAGAAGAGGCTGTGTATTAAATAAGGAAAGAATATATATATATATATATATGTAGAGGAGAGAGGGAGAGAAAGGGGTTGTTATTAAGGTTTAGATTTTAATTTAAAAAGATTTTGTAAGTTATAAATATTTTAAACTGTTAAATTTTAATAAAGATATTAGATGAAATAAAATTGGATTTTCTGGTAAATACAAATTTAGTCCAAAATACGCCCGGGTCGGGTCTAAAATCCAGTTTCAAAAATATAAAAAAATATACATGTCGACCAAAACTCAAATTGGATGTCCGGATAACGAAAATGCATACCCACAAGAACGGATGCACGAACGTGTGCGTAGCCATCCAAACAAGTCCGTTTCACTAAACGGGACGAGAACAAGATGCACGGATGCTACGACAGGGTCAGGGGTATCATGCAGGCCATGCTAGATATTTTTAAAATTTTTTACTTGACTTTAAATGTTATATTAAAAAATGCACATGCCAGATAAAATGCCAGTATGCAGTAAAAAATGAAAATGCACAAATCCATGTAACATGTCAGGATAAATCATAAACATGAATCAAGACAGGTTTCAAGTAAGCGGATCGAGTAAAATGCAAATACAAATGTCAAAATACTATTCGCACCCAAAACACAATAAACCAAGAAACTACCATAAATAAGTAAATACTTGAACTGGAATTGGTATAAATGAACTAGAATATTACATCTATTACTTTGATTTTTGTCATGATTTATATAATAAAATTCAATAATAAAGAATGGAAATCAAATTCGAATGAATTGAGAACTCAAAGTTCAAAGTCCTTGAAAAGAAAGCGCGTGAGGACTACGTTACATAAAATCCGATATGGTGCGGCCAGAGGATCTGACACAATAGACAAGACATTGACATTTAGTATTCGTCTTGACAGTTCCCACGTGTGCAGCACCTATCAATCGTCCCCACGTGTGCTGCCGACACGTGCGGAGATGCAATACCAGGTATACATATTATATTCAATAATTATCATAGCTATCGTACTTATCCCTCTGTATATCTAAAATGAAGCTGCAACGTATATACCACAATCTTCTTGATTTCAAATTAACCAAAAAATGCATGCATGTGTGGTGAACGGTCGGTACTTCTTTCTAAAGCCAGAAACATATGCACGCATATGGTTGGTTTTTTCTTAAAACATAGTAATTTTTTCGATGTTAAATATATATCTTATCCCACATGATCAACAAGGCCTGCGTGATTTTTGTAGTATAACCATATTTGATGGTTTCTTCAGAGATGCCCAATAATATAATGGGATTTAAAACTAGTTAATTATAATCAAAATCAATCATCTTATCATCTTGCAACCGCATGCATCAAAACTCTGAAATGCCGAGGTAAGTACGTAAGGGCGGTTTGATTTTGTTGGTGGATCGATCATATATATCGTTAATCCGCCAAGCTACCAAGTTATCCAAGCTAGACTTTCAGACACGGCCATCAAGAAGCATATATTGGAGGTGAATCAGAGAATGTGGGTTCAAAGACAAAAACAATCTTCAAACTAGCTGTGGGAGAGGTACAAAGGGTCATTTTCCTCCTCATGGAAATTAAAGGGTCTGAAACCGAGATATGGGCAAAGGATCTGGTGCCATCCAAAAGGGTGGATATTTTGGGCATATTTTGAGGTGGACTTTGGAAGGTGAGATGTCCTATAAATTTGCTGCTAAGTTCCAAGATCATTTGAAGGGCGACAATGCTATTAATTTGTTGATGTGGAGTTTGGGCCAACCTCCATTGCATGCATGGATGCTCTCCCCAACTAATGCACTTGTCTGCCTTGTTCAAGTGATGGTAGCCAATGATTTGGGTTGCACAGTTGTCACTGGAGTCCACACTTTTGTATCCACGGATGATTTTAATGATTTTGGAGGAAAAGTCCTTCCATGAGCAAGATTTTTCATTTTTAAATGCTGATGTTTTGCAGGGCCATGCGCATTAATTCTGGTTTGAATTGATCAAATACATATTATGCGATTTAATTATCAGGATGTGACGGTAAATTAAGTTGCAGAGGGTGCTTAGATGTTGGCCCCTAGATATTGATATATATGGAGATAGAAGTGGAAAAGAAAGTAAGGATGTATGAAATTTGAATTTCATGATGTGGATAGATTATGAAGAATAGATTGGAAAAAATTTAAGATTTTTTTTTTTTTTGTAAAACAGTAGAGATGGTCGATATTTGAGGATCTTGGCTACACCTTTGCAGTTAGCATTTTAACAATTGAGATAAGCTAAGATGTTGACCATATCGTAATTAGCAAATACTGATCTCATATAGAAAGTGGTTGGGCTATTATGAATCCTGGCTTTATTTGTTTCTCAAGCCGGCTTAGTTCACCAACCATTTAGCGTCATTCCGGAGCTCACACGGTTCACCAACAAACCCATTAATTTGTATTTGAACTGTACTTGTGGACGGTTATATTGGAAATTCTGACCGTCAGAAATTATGTAATCTCTCCACTTAAATAGTGAAATGGTCTCTGATGCCGTCCGTGGTTTTTCTCGATTTGGGTTTTCCACACAAAAATTGCTTTCTCTGATCTGTGATTTGATTATCTCTCGATCTCGATAATCTGTAACAAAAATTCCAATTTTTGTGAGAAGTTTAAATTCGACTCATGATGAAATGATTTTCATTTTCATTTTCATTTTCATTTTTTTGCTTTTTGTAACAAATAAGCAATTAGAGAAAATGGAATCTCAAGTGTCACAGAAAGCAATTTTTCCTATGGTGCCGATAAAAGTCAAACCTTCACCAATTATTTTAACGATTGGCATCCACGATCTTTATTTTCATCGGGCAAGATGTGGATACACCAAATTTGATGTGAGTTCAATACATTTTCACCGTTGATGTGTTGAGTGCAAAAGTAACGGTTTTCCGATAGTATGACCTTTTTGTATGTTTACATCACAAAATCAACAGCGTAAAGGTATTAGATCCACATCAAATTTGATATATCCACATCTTGCACGATGAAGATAGAGATGGTGAGTGCCGACCATCGAAATAACTGGTATAGGTTTGATTTTTTTCGACTTCATAGAAGTAAATTCCTTTATATGACACCTGAGATTTGAAGCACGTAACATTTAATGAATATATTCTTTATATTTGATGAAGGATAAGATAGAAATTTGTGATGATGACACGATTTTCAAACTTAAATTTTAGCTGGGTCATGACTCACGGGTATCAAGTTTCTATTATTGGTGCTCCTAGGCTCATCAAATATCTAGCCTATACACTATGTGCTCCTAGGCGCATCTTTTATATCTATATATATACATAGAGAGAGAGAGAATAATGGAGGAAAGATGACATAGGAGGGAATTTCCTCTTATGGCGTCGAAAAAATACACTCTCCATCATTTTTTCGGCCAATTGGCACCCACCATCTTCATCGTTATCATATAAGATATGTGTACACCAATTTTCATGTGATTCTACAACCATTTCACCGTTGATTTAGCAATGCAAAAAGTTCTATTGTCAGTAAACCGTTAATTTTGAACCCATTAAATCAACGGTGAAAAAGTTGTAGAATCACATGAAATTTGGTGTACCCACATCTTAGATGATAACGATGAAGATGGTGGACGTCGATCGTCGGAAAAAATGAGGAAGGATGTATATTTTCGACATCATAGAAGGAAATTCCCTCCAATGTCCTCTTTCCTCCGTTAGCCTCATATATATATATATATATATATATATATATATATATATTAAAAAGGAGGTAATTATGCAAGTGCCCATCATGATCAATGCAACCATTTTCATTCAAATTACAAAATTAAGTCACATCAGCTATGATTAATGATCTTCACTAGCATTTTCTATGACTTAATTGTAATTGTCCTTGCTCCGTACCCACGGCGATTTTAAGGAAGACAAAGAATATTTTTGTACGAGAGAGAAGTAAAACAAACGATGGAATCTTATTTTTCAATTTCATTACTCTCTTGAGGGAATCATTTTTTAATTTTAAAAATGGAGAAACATGAACCTTGCTTATAAAATATATCAAAACTTAACTGTATATTCCTAAGCATCGTGCACAAGGAACATTTTCCCATGAAGTTCCTCACAAGGGAATGGTGTGGGAAAAGGGGTCCCGCCGAAAGGCGGGCTCAGAAATTTTGATCAAAGGAGGCACATCGACAACTATGCAAAATAATTTTTTGTTAAAATGCTTAACTATATTATCCATTTACGGCATCATACTTTGATAATAAGAAAATGATAAATTAATATAAGAATAATAATTTTTACAATATTATATATATATAGGACTTCATAACTTGAACCCTATAATTTGGCTTTAAAATTCTCTTTTAAGTCTTTAATGCGAGACAAAGGGCATGTTTGGTTAGCAACAAAAAAATTGCATCTTGCTTTCATGCAATAAATGTTGCATGCATCATTTCTTGCAAAAAAAATAAAAATGGTTCGAACTCATTATTTGGTTATCTTCAAGTTTTGTAATCCAAACCTAAACCATTTTTTGTGTTTGGTGGAAAAAAAACCTAAAGGAAATACAACATTTGTTGCAAAATTGCATAGGCGGCATATATAGAGCTTATGTGGCACCCATAATAATTATCATGCTCATCATTTTCAAAGTTGCAACTCTTATTACCACAAAAATGAATGCAGCAGATATTGCAAGAATTTGTTGATTTTTGCATCTTCATTTCCAACTCAAATTTGTTACTAACCAAACATAGGAAGGAAATGGAGATTGTTGAATCTCCACTTTCTAGCTGCCAAATAGCCCCTAGGTTTTTCTTGTTCAGAAAAACAACTAAGTAAAATAAAAAATGGTTATTATGGGATTTGAACACATGAACTTCTAGTTTAGCTTGAATTCCAATGTATTACTACTTAAGCTATATGTTCTTATAGATTAATTTAGAAGAAATATATATAACACGGATTCAATAAATACCCGACTTCAATTGCAACCAATACTCGATCATTTTCCTTCGAAATTTGAGATGGGGCACGTGCCCCCTCTCGTCTTCATGTGGGTCATCCCTTGGTCCCACTCACAGGTTTATTGGAAAATATTCCTATGCTTATTAGTATTGCAAAGTACAATAGCAACTCTTTACAACAAAAATGTCGAAGATTTATTAGGAAGAAAATTCTAGCAAAACAATGTTACTCTTTAGAGAGAACCAACTAGAAGAAAAACAAACGGGGACATCCTTTTTAAATCACATAATTTCAAGCTCTAAAATACATGGGCAAACCAAGCCATATACAGTATTTTTTCCCAAAATAATACCGACTTTAAACTAATTCCGAGAATAGACCTCCGTACGCCACGTAGGGTTAGGTTTCGCGCTAGTAGTTGCGTGGAAGAAGAAAACGCTATTGACAGCAGCGTTTTCATATTGCTATATTTCCACATTAGTGTTGATTGTTAAGATTAATGCTTTATATTTTGATTTTGGTTTTGTTGAAATTGTAAAAAAAATTGACAGAGAATAGATAAAAAATCCGATAGTTTGTTGAGAATAGAATAAATTTATTTAGTATATAGAAATCTATTATATTTTATAATAAAATTCTATATTGATTTGGAAAATATATAGAAAAAACATAATATAAATCTATATACTAACTAATTTTATTCTTTTCTTTAAAACACTATGATATTTGTTTCTACGCTCAGTCAAATTTGTTACAATCTTAACAAAATCAAAATCAAAATCTAAAACAATTTTAACAAATTCAAAATCAAAATTTATATGAGAATATAACAATATGAAAATGCTATTGGCAATAGCATTTTCATTTTGAAGAAAACGCCATTTGTAATAGCGTTTTCTTTTACCATCTAACTACCGCACGTCAAGGCTAACACTATGTGGCTGTACGAAGGTCTGTTCTTGGAATTAGTTTGAAGACAATATTATTTTAGGAATTATTTATTTAAATATTATTAATTAGGGGGAAAATCCCATAAAGGTTGGAGTTCTGGACCAGTACCATGTGGCTCTACATCAATCTTAGTCCTTGGACCTTTCCTAATGTGCTCATCACTGTCTCTATCTTTGAATAGTTATGCATGGATAAATCCATTGATTTGTGATCCTATTGGAAGGAATATTACAAGATAATGTCACATCAAAGGGCCTAACCATATTTATTTTAAGGTTAAATTATTGAAAATTTAAGTGTTTCCATATAGATCACAGACTTTGTACTTTGTAAATAAAAACCACGAAATTTCTGCCCTTTCTGCCATAGTGTTTTTCGATTTCACAAACCTTTTTTGTTGGAACGAGCTAAATAAGAAAAACAGTAAAAATTACTTATAGACATGCTTCAGAAAATATCTACTTGCTTCTTATCCTCTCTCCCTCCCCCCTCTAAATATCTATTTAACTTTAAAATTCTATTGGAAAGAATTGTTCTATGTATAGATAAATTTCCGTCACCTTCAAAAACTTTGATGTTTTCATATGTCAATCCCAAAGCTTTATATTTTCCTATTTCACCCCAAAATTTGTAACATTTTGGAAAATTATAAATATTAATTTATAATTTAAAATATGAATATAATGAGTTTACAAAAATGATATCTCATATGAATTTGATATCGGATTTATATCCGCAAAAATGTAGTTGTTTTGGTAAAAATGGAGAAAAATGTGTGATATCATAAAAATGATATTTTAATTGTTTTAACATGACATAGGATTTTATACTAAGATAATAGTATTTAAGTGTTATAATAAGTGTTTCATTTGTTTTAAAAACATGAATTTAGATTTAGTAAAATGAAGGGATTTATTTAAAGAAAAAAGAGTTTTTATTTTTGTTTTTATTAAAAGTATTGGTTATAAGGAGTGGCCAGAGTTGACTTCCTCCTTTGATTGATGCTAGAGCATCTGAAGGTGAGAGTTTTCTCGCTGAATATAAAGGTTCGCTGAATGCACGGGTCGTGTCATCGTCACCAATGTCTGTCGGCCAGAAGCAATAGGAAGGAATCTGACTTGAAAGTTCGAGGAAGAGGGCAAGTTGCTCAACTCAAGCACCAACGAAAGTACTACCAAGCCCGATGGTTTGACTTGACTATTCTCGCCTATGCGATTCAATTTCCAATAGATAAAGACTCTCTTCTCTATAGAGAGAGCGGATACTCTAAGCAAGTAGGGATTAATAGCCATCGAAGTCTTGATTGCCATCTTGGTGATTTTCCGGGTCTAGTTCAGACTCTGAATCTCGATGCTCTTTAGTGTTCTTCACAAAGGTTCAGATTGTGGGTAGAGGGCGTAAATCCTCGCACTCAATACACCCTCACCCACACTCTCCTCCCTCCACCTCCTCCTTACAACCTTACACCACCATCTTACAACCCTCCATCCCATTCTTTCTCTGTCTATCTCTCTCATTAAATTACACATACTCAAATTATCATTCTCAAACTGAACAAACAATTATTCTCCTTCAAGCTCATCTCTAAGTTAATCTTTCACTCAAAAATCTTGGTCCCTTCATCAAATTTGAGCATATCCTCAAGTTAGAACCACTACAACACCTAGGAGCTTCCGCCATGCACTTCATGAGCTGGAATTCTATGAGCTGGAATTCCCATGTGCACCATCCCTATAGGAATATCTCATCTCCCTTGCAAGTCTCTTTGTTTACATATTTGTTTTTAGTGTGCAATATCAGAAACTGAAATATTTGTGATATTTGTGATGCTAAAATTGAATCTGGAACTGCTAAGTTAATCCATTAGAAAACTAACAAGATTAGGGTATGAGACCACTAGGAGACCACACTTAAAACCCGAACCCCTAATTCCTTACTTCACCCGGCGGTTTTCTTATTTTGGCCGGTGCCGCCGGTTTTCTCAGTGAGTCAGGTTTTGGGTTTTGGCCAGTAGCTTAGGTTAGTGATAATTTAAGCTATTGTATTGTTTGTTTTGTCCTATATTTCACATAGAGAAATCTGGGAGTGTTCAAGTAAGGTTTTATCAATTTTTTCAACATTTTGATATGGTTTTTCGTATTTCTGTACCGCGACAGAAATGCTGACGTTCGTACATTAGTATTAGGGGTATTTTGTCATTTTTGGAGTAAGCTATAACTTCTAATCTATGGGTGCTTAGCTCATTGTGTTAGTTTTGATATGATATTTACGCCAATATATTACAAATACGACTGTAGGTACGATCGCGGAGGTTTCCGAGACGGCAAGAACGGACAAAGCAAGCATGGATTTTGACTAGCTCGACAATTGTGGGTAGATTTACATCTACAGAGGAAATCGGGTGGATGGCGTACAGCACCCCCGCAACCATTTAATTAGGATAGTTATGCTATCTAGTTAGTTGTTAATGATATGTTAGATAACTTAGTTAATTGTGTTGATATTATTTCGCATCTAGTAGATTATTCATGTGCATACATTTTAATATATGGTTATGGTGACATACGTACGTGACGATAGATCCGTACGATATGGATATAATTTTGGATGGAATTTGTACGAAGGATCATACCGTACCTATGATGATGAGGAGAGAGTGCCGAATACGGTCAAGTGTCATTTGGACTCGTGAAGTCATGAGTTATACCGACTTGGGACGTTCTGTGTGGGTTAGCTATACTCTTTTAAAAACCAATGATTCGTTTTCCATTTTAAATGATAAATGACAAGAATGCGATGCTATTTTCCAAAATGAATATCTATTTTTACTTAATGCAGCTTTCTTATTTCAAAATAACGTTTCGTTCCATTTTCAAAGATAACGGTATAGCTCATAACAATTAGTTACGTTAATAATTACGCGATACGCTTACCGATTGTATACGCTATCTTTTATACGAACACACTGATAGAACACTGCACAATTACCCATGAGTACTATGTTGCTTGAGCACATACGCATATGTTATACTACACCTCATTAGTACTGTCATGACACTGTAGGACAGCTATATCACGCGATGTGTATGTAAATACCGATACGAGGTATTATGAATTCCCTATATCCAGAAATTTGATTGTAATTATATGCTACGGATATGAGTAGAATTATTTTCTGCTTTAAACACTTATAGAACATTTACACAAATACTAATGATTGCCATGTTGCACGAGCACAAACGCATATGTTACATTACACATCATTAGTATTGCCATGACACAGTAGAACTGTTAAATTTGTTTATGGCTGACTATACTTACGTAATGTGCATTTATTACCTGCTGATTTATTAAGAATACTAGTAACATGGGTATTCGTATTCGATTCTTATGAGTTTTTATGATATTTTTACTTTCGATAATATATATCAGCGGTATGGGACGCTGCTATATATTTAATATCATCAGAGTGATCTATGCAACTATTCTTCTTTTTTACTTGAGATTTCTGGATGCGATGAGTTAACCTTCATCATGAATTTTATGTTTTCTGATTGGATTTTATTCCGAACCGAGTGGGGGGCTATACGGTTACGGACGTGTTACTTATTCGGACTGAGTGGGGGAGATATACGGTCGGATATATAGTGGACCCGGTTCGAGACCGAGGGGCAGGAAAGCCTCGATAGAGACGGGGAGCCTAACAACGACACTCGATACCGGAAATAGATATAAGCACGGCGGATATCCAGGGGATACTGATCGGGGCTAGAGATATCGAAGGGCGACCGATCTGTTGAGACGGTGTTGACGATATCTGGATTTGCGTGTCGGTGATGGACACGAGAGATTTGATGATTTAGGGTGTCGATACTGGACACCCATATATTGATATTTTGCGATCATTCGAGATACGCTGTTATGGGTTATGAGTTATTGTAGCCGACCAGGACTGATCCGGGGGACAGTACCTGAATACTATTTTACCGGTGCATACATATAAAAAGAGTTTCTAAAACGAGCTATAGTCTCATTATTTTGACATGTCTAGAATAACACAGTAATCTTTAAAACTGTAAACCTCTTAAAATCTTTACTAAACAGCAAGACGTATATCTTAAATAAGATACTTATTATATTTCATACTATTACGTCTGCTTTTATGCCGTGACATACGTATTCCGCGGCTATTTTAAGAAGAGGTTTTACATACATATTTTCGGTTACCTTATAGGCTTATACTTGGATATAGGTCATATACATATGAGATGTTATATTTTAGGTTCACGTGATGGATAATATTGCATTTGTGGTACTTATATATATATATATATATATATATATATATATATATATATATATATATATGATAGTACCATACTTATGACATAGGATGTCGTTGTGCATTCCGATTTCTATTTTGTGATATATTTTTATTCATTGAGTTGGCAACTCATCCCCGTTGTGCCCCAGTTTCTTACAGGATATACCGCTCGGATCATCAGCGGCTTGCGGTATATACTTCTTTTCGGTGATTGCTTTGGTAGGTGGGCTACGGTTGTATCGTACCCACACTTGTATTTATATATTCTTTTGTATCTTGTAAAACTCCACCGACTTAGAACTTATGTATTGTGGACGTAGAAGCGAGATTTAGAATTTGTGTGTTGTGGACGTTGCACTCATTGGAGTCCACCTTTTTAGTCTATTGTTTCGCTTTTCTTTTTTTCGTCATTGGGCGTCATATATTATCTGCGTGGTTGCTCCACCGTTTAGGCATGGAAGCTAGCTCCTGTTGGGATGCTTTTCATATTATTGTGCTTGTATTAGGTTTTATTCGAAATTTTCAAAGGAGGCGCTGCCGATTTTTAAAACGTCATACATGCTTTTCAAATATACTTATTTAGACTTAAATGTTTATTTTAAACTGATTCTATCTAATGACTATTTTAAACCCCACCTTCAATATTTTCGTAAAAAGGGTTTAGATTCCGGGTTTTCGGTTTACTTGGACTGCGTCGACGTCTTTAGATATCACGCGATTTAAGTGCCAGTCACGTGGCATTTTCGGGTCGTGACATCTTATATGGCTGTACGGAGGTCTATTCTCGGAATTGGTTTGAAGACGGTATTATTTTAGGAATTATTTATTTAAATGGTATTAATTAGGAGGGAAATCCCATAAAGGTTGGAGTACTGGGGCAGTACCATGTGGCTCTACATCAATCTTAGTCCTTGGACCTTTCCTAATGTGCTCATCACTGTCTTTATCTTTGAATAATTATGCATGGATGAATCCATTGATTTGTGATCCTGTTGCAAGGAATATTACAAGATAATTGCACATCAAAGGGCCTAACCATATTTATTTTAAGGTTAAATTATTGAAAATTTAAGTGTTTCCATATGGATCAGATGCCACAAGCTTGGGACATTATAAATAAAAACCAAGAAATTTCTGCTTTTTCTAACCCAGGGTTTTCCGATTTCACAAACCCCTCTTGATGGAACGAGCTAGAAAAGAAAAACAACGAAAATTACTTATAGACATTCTTCCAAAAATATCTACTTGCTTCTTATCCCCTCCCCCACCCCCCTCTGAATATCTATTTAACTTTAAAATTCTATTGGAAAGGATTGTTCTATATAAAGATAAATTTCCGTCACCTTCAAAAACTTTGATATTTTCATATTTCACTCCCAAAGCTATTATTTTCCTATTTCACCCCAAAATCTTTATGATGTTTATAAATCTCCTCCTTAATTTTAAATTGGAGGATTAAATTTGCTTTTATCTGCAGATTTTTAAACAATTCAGGGGTTTAGGTATAAACTGGAAATACAAAGTTTTGGGGCTGAAAAATGAAAATACAAAGTTTTTGAGGTGAAATATGGAAATATCAAGGTTTTGAGGATGAGACAAAAAAGAGAAGAAAACTAGAAAATAATATTTTGAGAAAGGAATAATGTCAGCAGAATACAAGCAATGACCTCCTTTTAGCTATCTTCATTAATTAATTAACTAGGAAAAAGTACATAAAGTACTCTACATTCTTATAATTTTCTTCTTCTTCTTTTAAATATAGGCTGACATGCCCGTGGTGTCTCAATCAACCTATTAATCTTCATTTCCGTGAGTAAAATAGAGTCCAAAAGAGAATTTTTCTTTAGTGTTTCCACTCATAAGCTTGGTGATGCCGGTTTGGTGATGATGCCGGTTCATCCGGTTAAAGCCAAAGGCTGACCGGCTTGGTGATGCCGGTTCATTCGGTTGAAGCCGAAGGGAAAAAACTAGTATGCAAGAGCTTGCATGATATAAGCCACTTGCAAGATCTTGGATGACTTTAGGATTTATGTAAGGAAAGCCATCCAAGGGCTTGCAAGTGGCTTGTACCATGCAAACCATTGCATAGAAGTCTTTTCCAGCTAAAGGGTCGGCATTCTGCCGATTAGACCAACAAGGTTAAGCCATGTGTTTGTTAAAATCTAGTTCATGTGACACAGGGGTAGTCTAATTAACAAACTGGGAGCAAAAAATAAAAAAACCAAAATAACATTCCCTTCTTCTTCGTCGTCTTATCCTCTCACTAACGCGCATCTGAGGCAAATAAGAAAATTTACATATTTTAAGAAAATTTCAAACTCTAATCATCCAAATAACTTGCAGATCTGAAATTTTTAAAAATCAACAAATCATTAAATTGCTCTCTTTTAGCATGAGATCCCTCCTTCTCCCGCACCAAGACTACCCAATGGCAGAGACGACATCGCCGCCTCCGGCGAAGGCATGGACCGCATGGACCACCCTTACCGCTACAACTCCAGCGGCATCTGCGACTTCTGCCTCCAAGAGAAGCTTGGCAAGCACCTCCCCGTTCTCCTCCCTTCTCTCCTCCGACCGCTCCTCGTCCCCCTCCGCCACCGCAGAGGTTCCGTCGCAAGAAACTAAACCATAACCGTAGCGCTTCGTCTTCATCTTAGACTTCCACGATCTTCGAGCGGAGCAAGTCCGTGGCGTCTCGCCCCATCGGGATCCCCTCTCGGATCCAACGACGGCAGAATCTCGCCGATTGAGGCGGCGCTGATAAAACAAAACCGCCATGGAAAGCCCTTCTTCGTTCAGAAGGAAAGTCGCAAGGTCCGTCTTGGTGCGGATCTCGACACAAGATCTTTGATCAAAACGGGCAGAACACCTAACGAGAATTCCACAATCGATGTATATAATAGCAAACCTGAAATCTAGATTTTTTAAAAATGATTTGAGCTTGGAATGTAAATAGTGTATAAGAACATTTTTGGACACTTCATATTGTGGTCATACCATGTACACTCTAGATCTTTGGACATCCTAATTTAAATACAAATAACAAGATTCTATTAAAAAAATTTAGACTAAATTGCGGAAAATACTCTAACTTTCTAAAACAAACAAGTACTTTATCCCTTCAAATTCAATTAATTTATTTCCAAAATGCTTTTTATTTAAATATTTACAAAGGGTAAATTACACTAAATACTTTTATTACAGTACAGTACCTTAAAGTATTTTTATTAAAGGAAAATGCCTTAAACTATTGTTTTTAATAGATTTTATAGCACTTTAAGACATTTTACTGTAATTAGAGAACTTTAATGTATTTTAGTGAAAAGTAACGAGGATTAAGGGTATTTTAGCATAAGTTTCCAATTTAAAAAAATAGTACCACTTTTCTCTTTCTTATATATTTTAAACATTTTAATTAAATATTTATATGAAGCTCATTTTGTAAATAAAGCAAAGTTGGGATGGCAAAGTTCTAGTTTTTAAAAGTCTGGTGTATTTATTGCCATAGAGGCAAAAGTTAAGTTTATTTTCTGTAATTCAGCCAACTTTTTATACTGGCATAAACTTTTTGTGTTTGAAAATAAGCAACGAGACATGTATCAATATGTCATATTTATGCAAATAAACATATACAATATACAAACGAAAAATTGAGCATTTATTAGCAACTAATTGTTGTTTTATATATAATATAAATCCATATTTCAAGCTTTCATTTTTCCCCATTTTGTCCCCTTACTTTCAATTTAATTACTGTTTTGTTCTCAAGCTTTTCTTTTGTCCTTGTACATGGAAAATTACACTACACCCCTTTTGGTTTTAAAAATCTGGTTTTAGCCCTCTACTGTAAGAAATTAATCCCCCGCCCTCTCTGTAATTTAAGTTAATATGCATATGACCCATTCTAAGTATCTTCACATTCATGGAATATATTTTCTGATGAATTATCTGTATGTATGTTCATACAAATTATCAATATTCAATTTAGATTGTACCGTAACATATATGGAAAGTATTTTCTCTCTAGACACATGTGGATGAAAATTAGATTAGATCATCAATATCTTTTGAAAATTACAATCAACCAGTCCATTATTAAATTGTATATGTACATGCATGGAAAATTACATTAGGCTCAGATGTATTCTGAAAATTGCCGTCAACACTTTCAGATTACTTTGTATACGTTCTCATCGATCGAATAGGCCTGTCCAATATTACTTTTCATAAACATGCATGGAAATTATATGAGACTCAGATGTCTTTTGAAAATTTGCAATCAACACTTTTACTATTACTTTTGTATACGTTCTTATCGATCGGATACGATGAGATGTAGATGTTACCATATTCGGATCATGTGGTAATTGGCGGATGCAAATATGGATATGAATAATTATAAGAAATGAAAATTTGTATATTATAGATCAACTACTAATAAGATTATGAAATATATATGAAAAGCTATATACACTTCTGAATTTTATCTTAAAAGCGGTGTATTGAATTATATAATATGAAAATTAGCAAAACAAGATTACATGATTCGTTAAGATAACCGTCGTCTGAAAGAAGACGGAGGTCAAGATCAATGAAGGCTAGAAGATTCCGGTTTTTTTTTAAATTTCAAATGTGGTTAGTGGTGATGGCATGAATTTCGAACGCAATTTATCATCCGTTTTATTCCGTTGGGTATAGACCGACGAAATATATTTCCTCCCGACGGAATAACCTTATTTCGTAGGGTGATATCCGATGGAATAATGTCGACGTAATAGGTTTATTCCGTCGGGTGCTTAATATATTTCGTCAGGTAGTCTATTCCATTGGTATATAACCAATAGAATAAAGTGGGGAAAACTGGGATTAATTTCCTGTACAAGACCTATTTCGTCGGGTAATTTCCGATGAAATATGTTATTTCGTTGAATATTACCCTACGAAATAGGTGTGAAACAAATAAAAAACAGTGAGCAGGTTTTTTGGTTTAATTCGACAATTCGATACAAATTCAATTCATTTACTAAAATCATAACCAACAAACAACCAATACACATAGCAATAATCGTGGTCGTGCCGCATACAAGATCAATCCATTTCATAATCAATTCATAACACAGAAATTAGATAATAGACATAAATTCGATACGATACGATACGATATTGAAATAAAATTGAAATAAAGTTCATTACTTAATATAACTTCACGAAATTATAGAATCTGAGAATCCGATATGAAATATAATTAACATGTCATCTGTCTAATAGTATTTTACAACTTCTTAAAAACGTATTTGTCAAAAAAAAACTTTTAAAACGTACGAAATAGAGTGATTCGAATATCTCCATCTCGAGATTACTCTTCCCCGCCACCGCCATTGTCCGGAAAGCCAATGAAATCGACCAGGTACTATAATGTTATCAACAGACAATTATTAGCACACATTTTTAATAATTATATGAAAAATTTATTGAAACCAAGTATTATCAAATTTACATTTGGTATTTACTTCCCTTGAGACTTTAAGCTATCTATAATCTGCATTCTCGTCTCAAATGACCCAGTGACATCTTCGTTGGTCATTCTTCTTCGCAAACCAGAAGCTGACGAAGGTCTAGATGCAGGAGTAAATGAGGAAACGCGTGCTCGAAAACCTGCGAGAGTATGAGGAGTTGAGCCTTCTTCACGGAATACCGGAGTGGGCAGAGAAGCAGATGGGGGCACGAGCTCCTGAATGAATATCCTTGGGCGTATCTGAGGAGGATATAACTCTGGATCCTGATAGGTGTGATATACTGTAGGCGAAATGTCCTGTCTGCCAAGATGAACTCTTCCGTGCCGAGCCGGATTGTGTCGCTGAATGACATTCTCATTAATTCCATGAAGCTCAATGGGAATAAGATTTCGGCTATGCTCCTCGACAAACGCCGCCACCAGCTCATCAATCTCTCTGCTCATCTCTTACTGCACGAAATTACAGTATGAATCAAGTTAAGTCAATTATTAAAAACGAAATTAAGTAATTTGAATAACTAAAAGAAATCTTTATAGGAGCATACTTACGTAATGCTCAGCCATCTCCTGTGAGCTGGAAAAACTGAAATGATGCGCAAACCCCATAACATAAATGTCCACACGGCTGAGCATTTCTCCCGTTTGTCTCGCCTGCCATTTAGATGAAAATTCGATTTAGATCAAGTTTACGAAATAGACAAATTCAGAATATTTGATTTGATTTTACATGAACAACTCCATACTGGGAGGAGTTTATCCCTCCGCCCAACCAATGATCAGTGTTATGACTCAGCGCCATTGCTCCCCGCTCGCTCCTCTCCTGCCATTTAGATATGATATGATATCTCATATTAATTGAAAGATTAATTTCTAATGCTTTTACATTTTAAGCAATATACGCACCCTAAATTCATCCGAATAGAAGTATTTTATCATGGTGGCCTAGTACCCGTCTGTCCAAGTTACAGGCTTCGTCGCCCATTTCGCTGCATCAGTGGGGGCATCCTTCCATTTCTTATGGACCGAGTGTTTATGATCATGCCAACTCCCCGTCACATATATAAACAATCTTTCTCGACGTGCATACGTACAAGAGCGCTGTCAATCTACCAAACTATGGTAAAGCGTGCTACTAAAAAAACACCGAAAAGGTATTAGCATAATACACACATATGCAAAAATAATAAACGAATGCTTAATTAAATAACCATATCAAAATCTCATTTAAGACTATTTGCTTCTTAACCTTCAAAGCTTTCGCCGTCCAATCTACCGGGACATAACTGGAACCGTCTTTCACGTAATGCGGCATTCATTTTTCGTTGTTGCAGATTGTGGCACGGAATTTTTTAGCTGTTTCGCCCTGGGCTCAATGAAATCCCTAATCGCCGATAATGCATCTCGATCTTTGGGTCGTTTGGCCCGCGACCCCATATATCTTTTGCCTATGTGGGGCCCTTTTTCCCAGGACCCCAAGTCGACGTACTGGTTGCCGTGTCCTCCTTAGATTGTCCACATCCACGACCACGTCCCGAATTCATATCCTGAAAAATATATAATGCAATATACATATACAATAACAATTTCAAGAAACAGTTAAGCAAAATTACATAGTTATAGATGAAATTAAATTTATCACAGTCAAGTTATTCAATACTTAATTTCAATTCTGCATATTTAAAAGCTGCATGTATATAAAGGAGACGAAAAAAATTTGTGATAAACTGAAGTGTTTAACTGTCTACGGGATTATGAATAGTATACACAGGAAAAATTTAGTAATCATCTTCTGTAGCACTACTCTCATTCGTTGAATTTTGCACGGAGTCATCGATGAATTGGTCCAGTTCACACGTTGTTCGTTTTCGTCTACGGGAAGTGGATCTTGATGATCCGTCCTCTACAACAATCTCCGGAATGATGTCAGCTCTTGAAAGGCTAACATTGTTGATATTCATAGTCATGTCTCGTAATGATGTGACTGGGGTGGTTGGGTATCTAATTTCGAGATTTTCATTAGAATTTCCTATGTTATAATAGTCTCGCAGATTTGTGCTGATAGGGACATACCACTCTGCATCACTAGGGTGTGAGACATAAAAATATTGACGTGCTTAACTCGCTGATTTATAAGCTCATTTGTGAACATGAGTTTTGATAAATTTAGTAGGAGTAACCCATTTTTTTTACTTTGTATACTCTTTATTCTGTCTTGAGATCATACCACAGACACTTGAATAGGACAATCCTGCGTGCTCGATAATATACATGCACTGTATCTTGCAGCACATCGTTGTTAGTTATATGTATGCCCTAGAGGTTATTTTTGTACATGATTGTATATTATAGTGGATGCTTGGACATATATAAAGAGGACTTTCTTGCTCGACATGATAGTATGCTATCTGGTTGCTCTTTATCTTGACATGTACACTTGTATCATTATACCGTCTCTCCGTTACATGTTGATAAAGCCCTTAAGATGTGTACTTGACTACCAGGACTATGATGCAGATCATACTAGTGGGGTCAGGGTAGTCCACAAGTTCATCCTTTAATTGTTCATAGTCGAGAGAGTATCGAGACAAGGCATCGATATTCCAGAGTACACTAGTGTGTACGTTTCTTGACCCTGTATGGGGTGATGGATGATCCCACATCCATTGGTGTTTGTTATCAAAGATTGTACACAAGTTCTCATTGGAGAATGGGTATACCGAACAGAACTCGCCGAGAACTCTTAAATGGTATTATACCTATCGTCAGATAGCAGTTCTCCGGTGATACTGGTACTGGTTAGTCTGAAGACCCGAGATCGTCATAGAGTCTTGTGTGGTTCCCACCGTGCTTTGATTTCCTCCTTACCACGGCTCAAAGGAGTCGTGCAAACAGGTGGATTTTGGGTACGGTCCCGAGTCAAATGGAGGCAATGAGCGATAGGAGGGGTTTCGTCTCTCCCGGTATTGGGAGTTGATGTTGCGCTATACTCGATAGACTATAACAGGAAGTCCCTGGCTAGGGGTGATGATGAGATTTACTGGTAAGTGTCATCAGTAGTTTCTCGACCCGTTATGAGCCTCACATCGACATGACTTATCAAGTTATTAGGGTCTGACGTTTAACCCCCCCCAGATTTGATATGCGATATATCAGACGAAGAGACCGGATTGTACGGTAGTGTTACTTATAGGCTTTGCAGGAGTTTGGACAAGCTTGCTTGTTGATCTTCTGATTGCTCAATACCTGAATAGCCGTTACGTCCAGCTAGTACCGCTGACGGCTTGTGGGTGGCTGATATGACCATTACCCACTGCTGACGTATTGACGAGTCTTTAGAGTCCTACACAGAGATTTCCTAGCTCAAACGAAATGAAGTAGGGCACATATGTGATATGTGCGGGACCGAAATTAATACGTGTATGTGATACAGTAATCTAATCTCGCGATATAGGTTATATGTGATATAACCGGATATTGAATCAAGTGTTGATTTAATAATTTGCTATATGTAAATTTGATATACATATAAATGATATTAGTCGGTTGTATGTGATATAGCCGGATTATTAAATCAAGTTTTGATTTAATAATTTAATATATAATTATATATTTGATATATTAATATATATTCACTAATATTAGCTCACTTAAGAATTTCTTTTCTACAAATACATATAAATATATATGAGATATATATTAATATATTTACTATTGTGCCATGCTAGATGATATATTGGACATGGGTGTATGAGACTCACACCAAACTAAAGATTATTTGAGTGATTTAATTATTAAGGGATAAACCAAAATTAGGTGGAAAAAGCCATGGCTTAAGATACTTATGGAAGCATGTAGAAGCCTTGACTTAGTCCATTAATTTTGTTTTACTCTAGATATTTATTAACCCAACCATTATCTTTAGCCATGGTTAACTCTATACTAATATCTCTTGAGATATTTTCTCACCAATGGTTCATCACTTGATCATCTTCTTCATCTCTTTCTTTGCTCTCTAGTTTTGAGTGATGTGAGAAAAGAAAAAGAGAAAAATAATTCTAAAGTGAGCAAATTCCTATTTCATCAATTTATACCAAAATAGCAATTTAGTATAGTTTGTTTACTTCACTAATTCCTCAATTAGTGAAGATGTAGCTTGAGTTAGAGATTTCTCAAGGTATATCATCTTTGGCCTCGAAGATCCTTTAGCAAGATTGTTCCTTTCACCAAGTGGAGCCTAAGAAGAGTTCGAGAGACCATTACCCGGAGCTAAGGGACTGCTACATGGAGTTTTAGAATTGAAAGACCGGTCTACAAAGGTTGTATTCCTATTTCACTTAGTGTAAAGTTTGTTTACATGCAATGACACCCTAATTCTCTAGTTCGATTCTAGGTTAGTATAGCTTAGCACACTAGATTTTTTAAAATTGCATAACTTGATACCTCTAAAAACCTAGTAGTGGCGCTAAAGCATATTTTCATGGTATCAGAGCCAAG